>CM057452.1:458507500-459080000 GCA_016271365.2 Neoceratodus forsteri
TACCAGAACTGGCGAAGCCAGTCTGGGGAGCTACCAGGCTCACCTGTGCCTTGTTCCCTCCTGACCTTGAGGATCACCTTGTGAACTAAGGAAGTGGAGGAAGGCACAGAAGAGGCCTGGGGTCCACAGCCTGGAAGACATCCCCTTTGCGGAGCCCCTGATGAGGGGGGCGGCATGAAACAGCCTCAGCTTTGTGTTCTCCCTGAGGCAAACAAATCTACCTGAGGTTTGCCCCAGTGGAAGAACAGGCTGTTTACTACCTCTGGATGGACAGACCACTCATGGGACATCTCGACCACATGGCTGACAGCGTCCCGCCAGTTGATTCGAGCTCCTGCCACATGGATCGCTAGGAGATCCAGTCGGCTCATGAGAGTCCAGATGTGCAGTGCTCCCTGCACAGAGGCCGGGAGTCCGTGCCTTCCTGCTTGTTGAGAGAGTACATAGTCATGGTATTGTTCGTCTGGACTTGCACCACCTGATCTCGAAGTAGCGGAGTGAATGCTGACAGTGCCAGATGGACTGCTCTGAGCTCCAGCAGGTTGATATGACATTGGGATTCCCTGGGGTCCACAGCCCGTGGACTCTGTGACTCCCATGTGGGCACCCCAGCCTGTGAGAGGTGCACTGTTCATAAGAACAACCATCGGTTTGGGATGGACAAACGGGATCCCTTCCTGCAAGAGGGCTAGGGCGGTCCACCACTAGAGAGCATTTCACATCTTGAGTCACAGTGACCAGCTGGTTGAAGTGACCATGTCGTTGAGTCCACTGGCTGGCCAGCTCCCATTGAAGGGGTGCATATGCCACCAGGCACATCGATCCTCAGCGGTGCAGGCGCATGCACCTTGGAAGGCACAGGAAGTCCCCGGCATGTAAGTGCCCAAACAGAAATGATTGGGCAAAGGAGAAGAGAACCTCTGCCCTGTCCACCAGGAACCTGGCTCTGGCACAGCAAGAGTCAAGCTCTGCCCTGATGAAGCAAATCACCTGCGAAGGTACAAGTTCCGACTTGGTCTTGTTGACCAGGAGACCAAGTTTGATGCACATCTGGAGGCCAGATCCTAGACTTCTCCACCTCCTGTCTGGAGAGAACCGATATGAGCCAATCCATCGAGACAGGGTACCTCTGACCCTCGACACTGTAGATGGGCCACCACCACTGCATGGTTTGATGAAGACCATGGCGTGATGACAGGCTGAACGGCATGGCTCAGAACTTGAAGAGGGCTCCTCCACCGAAATGGAGGAACCTCATGTGAGATGGATGGATCAGGACGGAAAGAACGTGTCCTGAGATTCAGAGAGCAAAACCACTTGTTCTGCTTGAGAGATGGTATGGTCTGAGACAGAGTTACCATCCTGAATGTGTGGGACCTGAGAAATTAGTTCAGGTCATGCAGATCTAGAATGGGGCGCTAGCCCCTGTCTGTTCTGGTGCCAGGAAATACCTGGAATCGAAACCTGGGTTGACAGGAGATCCACGACTCTGGCCTTTACCTCTTTTGGGAGAAGTTGGGTGATGTCATCTCGGGCGCCGACTAGTGTGCACAGACACTATATCCTCCCGTGGGGCCAAGGCTCGGCTTGGTGGGTACTGCTTGAATTCCAGAGGCAGCCCCTGGCTGACCACTTCTAAAACCCACCTGTCCGTTGTAACAGCAGACCAGGTGGAAAAGGAGGTGGCAGACCCGGCCCCTAGCAGGGAGGACCCAGAGCTGGTGTGACAGGTATCGGGTTGGCCACCCCATCCGTCACTGTGCAGGCTTGGAGGAGGAGGATCCGGTTTGGGGAATACTGGGACCCTTTCCTCCAGGCTTATGGGCTGTTGAGGCCCTGACTTGGGCCAAGGCACCAAGGTTGAGCCTGCTGCTGTTGCTGCCCTGACTGGAAATAGGGCTGCATGGCTGCAGAAGGCCAAAGGTTTTTTTCTGCTTTGTGGAATCCTGGGGTTCCTTCTGAGCAGAAATCACAGATTCAAGGTGGCACTGGACTTCTCTATGTGCTAGAGGTTACC
The DNA here is from genome assembly GCA_016271365.2 of Neoceratodus forsteri. Taxonomy (NCBI): domain Eukaryota; kingdom Metazoa; phylum Chordata; order Ceratodontiformes; family Ceratodontidae; genus Neoceratodus; species Neoceratodus forsteri. The sequence continues at coordinate 458,509,518 of CM057452.1, forward strand.
ATCCACTCCTGGACTGAAGAGGTCAGTACCATGAAAAGGGCATCCATCAACTTGTGCTGAGTGTCTGCCGTGAGGTGGAAACCCTCAGCCAAGCCTTGCGACGCGTGGCAACAGGCTGCCACGAGTGGGTGCAAGAGTCCCGAGGTCCAGAGCAGTCTGGAATTGCTGCTTGCAACCGCCGCCCTGGTGGCAGACCTGCTTGACCATGGTCAGGAGGTCTGCAGGGAGTGAGGAAGAACCTTATCAAGCGAGCCCATAAGGACATGAAAATGCACCATGGCAGCGACTGAGCGTGCCTAGCGAAGGCCAGCGAAAGTTGACTTTCTGGGCCAAATGGTCCAATTTTTGGACTCTTTGTCCGGGGTCTATAGGTGTCTCCCAAATTGCCCGAGCACCTGAACACAGATTCAGTCACCAATCCCTCGGCTGAGCGTGGTGCTCTGTGAATCTCGAAAGGAGACGATGGGTACCGGTATACTTGGGCCATTTGGGCTGTGGGCTGGCAGAAGGCAGGCTGCTGCCACAGCTCCAAAGCCTGACTGACAATTGCCTTGGCCACTGGGAAGGCCTCTGTCGGTGAATACCCTTGTTTGAGGATATCAGTAAGGCATATTCAGCCCATTTCTGATAGGGTTCTAAGGGCATCCCTGTGGATTCGGATATGAGATGGAGGACCCCATGAAGGAAGTAAGGCCTTCCTCTGTTGAAAGACTCCCGATGGATTCCTCATCCAGGGACGGAGTCCTCGACTCCAGATAGGGTGGCGGCCACCAGAGTAGCCCTCCAGCCACCTAGGATGGTCAGGGGTGAGGTGATGGATAGCCTAAGGAGGGAGGCCCAGAATGGGCAAAGACTCTCTTAGAAGCAGCCCTGAAGGAGGCTGCTTGGGTGGCAGATTACAACCTGGTCGATCAGGAGGCCAGTTTCAAGCCAGGCTTGAATGGTCTTGATCGACTCTGCAGGCGGAGGAACGATACGGATTGGCTCCTGAGGAGTCTATGTCGGCCTAGAGGGTGACAGCCAAATAATGGCCGAGGTGGAAGCCTAGAAGCCACTTCAGGCGGACATGATCAGCTGCTGCCCATCAAACCCTTGTAGCGTTGATGCAGTTTTCGTTGAAGCCTTTCTCTCATCCGAGGACGAGGAGGAACAGTGGCGCGCGCCGCTTTGAGCACTTATGCACCTTCTTTGGCCTGTCGGTCAAAGGTTGTCAGAGACCTTGACTTGGACTGTCAGGTAGATCAACGGGTCATTTGGAAGGAGCTGGGAGAACTGTGACTCTTCCTGGGCAGGGACCTGGACCACGAGGGGTTTCCCCAGTGGGTTAGGTCTCCTCCTCGGTGAGAGCAGGCAGGACCAGGGTCCTGAATATGGAGTTATTGGCCTCATCGAGTGATGACGGGTCATCGTCCCCGCGCCTTAGCCGGCTGGCTGATGGGGTACCAAGAAGCCAGCGACCAAGGCAGCAACCTCGACCACAGTAGAGACAGAAGATTCCTGGGACCAAGATCTCTCCAGGTCCCAAGAATGTCATCAACGTGGCGATCCTTCCTTGTGCTCCTTGTCCTTCTTACGGGACCGAGAGACATAAGGCCAGAGTAGCCCTCTCCTTGGTAGGAGGGACTGACACATCTCCTGAAAGGAGCCTGAGAAGGTGGAGCCCAGATTGAGCGGGACTAAGACTGACATAGAAGAGGACTGATAGCGCCCGAGCCACCTCCTCTTCAAAGGCCTTCATCTTGTTCCAGCTGCTCAGCAGACCCCACAGCCGCGGGAGACCACCCAATGGGCTTCCTGGATTTGACCAGTGGGTTCCGCTTTCTGGTCTGCCCAACTGCAGTCGTGAGACGATCGTCCAGAACATTTGGATGAAAAGCACAACACATTCTCGCATTCCTGGGTGTCATGATCGTGACCGTGGCAATGAATGCATGAGGCATGGATCAGTCAGAAACATTTTTGCCCGCATGGACAGCAGCGGAAAACCAGGCGAGGACTTGTCCTCCATCATGGTCAAGATCACAAAACAATTAGAGAAACTCTAACTAGTCTAAGTTTGGGTAAATCCATAAATTTATCTGCAAGACCTACAGTAGCAGCGTGCGTGATAAGGAAGGAACCTGAATCTTCCAGCGGAAAAGGAAGATCTGGTGTCGTGGGGCAGATCAGGGATATACCACCCAGGTGGATGGGAGGAGTTAGCTTTTAGACCTTCGGGCGATCCTAGAATAAATATATATATAATATATATAAAAAAGTAGGCTTACTGTTTAGAGATAAAAATAAAATTTCACCATGAAACTTGTAAATTGGTTGCTCAGAGCCTAAGTCTACCTATTATAGATTATGGACTACCCATCTATGTATGGCCAAGGACAGCACGCTGTCCAGATTGAAGACAGCATACAATAGTACATGTAGGACTGTAATGGGTGTAAAAATGGAAATGACATACTTACTGTAATTATTGATCTTGACAAATATCTTCATTCATTACCTATTTTTATGTATTTATTTATTGAAATTTCACCCGGAAGGCAAGGCTTGCAAGTGCCTTCTCGACCTATGCAGAGGTCAGAACCCCTGCATGGAAAGAAAAAAGAGCACTGCCCCCAAATTTTCTGAGCTGGAGGAGTCGACGCCAGAACCGGCACCACCCACGAGGCCAGTGTTCCATGTGACGCCATAGGTTGGCCAGGTAATCAATGCCACCTCCTCCCAATACTCAGTTCTGTCTGCTAGGTGAGGAAGAAAGGGTACGGATAGGGACACAAGAGGGTGAGGATGCTCAAATGATAGAGGAGGGGAGAAAATAAATATAAAACTGACTAGAAGGGTTGTATTTAAGAGGGACAACTAAGAATGTGGAGGTGACCAGAACACTGGACAGCCCAAGGCAGAATAAAATATAACCAAAATAGATAAGGAAGAAGGAAGAAAAGAAAGGAAGAAGAACTGATGGACCCCTCCTGAAGGACCCCAGCCCTCCCCCTCCAGACACTCAAGCCTGAGAGAAGGAACCTAACAGGTTCTCTGGTTAGAGAAGTGCAGAGTCAAGGAGCTGGCTTGAGAGAGCGAGGCTCCAAGAAGTTGAATGGTCCATGCCAAAGGGCTGATGGAGGATGGGGAAGGGAACAAGGGGTGGGTCGGAGGAGACCTCTAATGCAGGAGGAAGCAGTCAGAGGCCTAGAGGACCACCCTTTCTTCAATAGTCTTGAGAGGGGTTTCTTGAGATCCTGAAGAAGGAAAACCCTCTCACAGAAAAGTTTCCTTAACAGATACCAGAAATCTATTTTACCTTCTGTTCCTTCCTTCTTTCTCTTTCTTTTTTATTTTATAGGGATCACATCCGGAGCCCCTACCAACCCTCTAGGATAAGGTTGAGCCAGCTTGGTACAGCTAAAAACCCAAGTAGAAGGCTAGCAGAAATCACCTTCAGGGACTGTCAGAATTCGTGATTTACAAATCCTATCAGGGCAGGACTCTGAAGAGGACATCTACCCAGGCTGAAGAGAAAGTAATTTTGACCCTGGTAGAAAGAATCTGAAACCCAGAAGGAGGTCTCAGAGGATATTACCTACCCTGTAGGGTCAGAAGGCCTATTCAAGAGGCTGACCAAACACAATTTAGGAGTAGCACAGGGTTTGCCTCCCCACAAAAAACTATCCCTTCCTTGACCCTTGTCCCCAACAGGAAAGGGGAGAGAGAGAGAAGGAAAGGGCAGTGCTGTCTAGTGTCTGGTTACAGGGAGAGTGGGTAGTGCATGAATGGTGAAGATATTTGGGAAGATCAGTAATTACAGGTAAGTACGTATTTCTATATCTTCCCAAATTAATCTTCACCATTCATTACCTATGGGTCCGAGTGCTAAGATGGCAAACCCGGAGGGAAAATATTTCCCCAGCCTCCTGTGGGGATAACTACAGAGAAGGGGCTTGTTTACAGGCCTGGCGCCAGAGGACTGAATGGGCCAGTGAATGCCCCCAAGAGCTGGGAGGTGGAAGACACCCTGTAGAACTTGTCGTGCTCTTTGAGAAAAGAAGTGGGCCCCCAGAAAGGTAAGCATATCACTCCACGCCAGGCCAAGGGTGACAACCAGGACAGATGAAGTCACGCAGTCTGCCTAATGCAGACCAAAGTTCTCACCAGCCTGGAAGCTGCCTTGTCAGTGTTGTAGACTGCCCCAGAGAGGTGTCTTGCCAGCTCCAGGCCTTGAGCAGTGAGGCGAATGACTTGCCTGGTTCCCCACCATCAGGCAAGGCTGCTAGAACCTGTCCTAGCAGAGTCCAGATTTGCTTAGCATAGGCTACCTGGTATGCCTGATGATCCACTATCCACAGAAGAAGGCGTGTAAGTAAAACATACTTTCTTTCCCATCGGTCAAACTCCGTAGAGTCTGCCTCGGGCAGTCATGACAAGGGCCACGGTGTCCACAGGGGTATCCAGGAGTCCCAGACCAACTGGACTAGGGCATGGCAACTGGAGACCCTGCTGTTGTGCAACATCTGCGCATACATTCCCTAGGAACTGGCGCGGGGGCAGCGGGGATGCTACCAGACGGCATGAGAAGCCTCCACAAATAGCCTCAGCCAAGGAGGGATGACCAAAGTGTCATTGCTGTATTCACCTAGGAATGACAAAGTTGCACAATCCTGGCTCCGTCCGACAAAATGGGAAAGGCAGAGCTCCTTCATTATCTCTGCCAGGAATTGCTGGTAGGTCATGAGGTCTCCTCAGCAGAGAAGTGGCGTGGGAATCCCTTCCTCACTGGAGGAAGCCAAAGACAAAGAGGAGTCCGACTCAGAGTCTGGTGGTGTGGAGGTCTGAAAATGACCTCGGAGATGGACCTAAGGTAACAGATGAAAGCAGACGCAGAAGCCCTGTACTGTTCCCAGGTGAGAGGGCACCCAGGGCCAAGAAGCCCAGGGAAAGGAGAAAGAGGAGGCAGAGAAACCGGAGGAGGGACAGCCTGACCATGCCAGAAAGGTCCTCTGCCAGAGCTGTGAGTTTCTACAGGGGACACCATGCCAACCCACCCACCCAGTGCATCCAACTGTCGAGGGGCGGACTGGGGATTACTCCTGGAAGGAACCCCAAGTGGGGAAGCTGGAGCCATACAGAGTCCAATTGAAGGCTCCTGCCACCACCAACTGCAGGGCACTTCCTCAAAGCAAGGGAAAGCAAAGAAGGGTCTACACTGTGACCCCCAACAGGTTTCTGAGGGGTCCCCTAAGGGGATAGCCACTCAGACTGAGTCCTACCAATCCTCGACTTCAGAGAAGAGGACCTGTCCCTTGGAAGAGGCCTAGCAGAGGAATCTAGGCTGGTCACCCGGGGAGGGGAGGAGCCGCAGCTCCCACAGGGGAGAGATGGAGCCCTTCCAGTATCCTTGTCATCTGCTGGGATCCAGATCACAGCAGGCCTGGGTCTGACTGAAAAGAACACTTGCCCCCAAGGTGGCACAGACTACAGCACCAGAGGCTGAGGCGGCACTGGCCATGGCATTGCTGCCAGACACAGCACCACCTCCCGCAGTGACTCCTGAGAGGGCACCAGCAGGACACCTGGCACTGAGGCAGTGCCAGAGGAGTCTGAAGCAGTCATGCTGCTCACAGACCCGTCTTGTGGCGATGGCGCCAACCCATAATCCAGCAGAGGCCTCAGAAAGGCCCGGGCAGAATCAGAGGAGCCTGAAGCCCAGCTGGGGTCATTCCGATCATTGTCCCCGAAGTGGGGACAAGACCAGAGAGACCTCCAAACGGGACACTCCTGAATTTGTGGCCCCTGGCACCAAGGGAGGCATAGGAGGAGAGTCCGAGCACGTGGCTGACACCACCTTACTGGTCCTGGAGGCAGTGCCGGAGCTGGGCAGAGGCTGACAGTGGCCCCGAGGGACCACCGAGAAGAGCCCATGTACAGCGCTGACTCCATCTCGGGCTGGTCTGGGCCTCTGAGGGGTAACTAACTGTGAGGGATGACCAGTCGCCTTCCCTCCTGAGGGAAGACTGCCCCAGCAAGCTGTGGAGCAGAAAGGAACCCTTCCCTGCTGGCTTGTATAAAGCCGGGGCTCAGTTGGTGGAGCCCAGAGACCGTGTCTTGGTGTCCCGAGTAGTAAAAAGCCCACCAAAAGTTGGAGGGGGGTCTCTACCCAACCATGCCACATGGATAATAAGAGTATGACAGTCCATCAAAAGCAGGCGTCGACTTGTCCATCAGGGCAGGGACCGAGACAGGAGAAACAATGGTCATGGGGTCAGTTACAGTCATGTAATTGCCACAGAGCACCGACATAGGGCAAATCCCCATTTCGGCTTTGAACGATGCCCACCTCACATAACGCCATGTGAACAGAAAACAAATCAAAAGAGAGAAATTACAATTTAAAACACCGGTGCTACAAGATAAATAATAATAAAAATAATAAACAACTCCGGTAGTGACACCAATTACTCATAAAGCGACAAAGTAGAGGCCTTGAACGAAGGCACAGTTTGAAGCAGTCTTCCTGCGCAGGAGTCCTTCTTTGCAGCAGAAGAGACAGAACTGAGTACTGGGAGGAGTCGGCATCCATTATTGGCCAACCTGCGAGAGCCACGCGAACACAGGCCCGTGGATCGCGCTTATTCCAACACTGACCTCCAGCTCAGAAAATTTAAAGAGGCAGTGTTTTTCTTTCCATGTAGAGGACCTGACCTCTGGTAGGACCCATAGGTAATGAATGGTGAAGATTAATTTGGGGAAGATCAAGATGTGCATCATTGTGTTCTCTATCAACATACAGGTTGGCTTCCTTTGGATGCTAAAATTAAGTATTTTTTTTTTACAAGTGTTTCTCTAGAGCACACCACGGGCAGCTGCACCGTCCCTGTCCCTGTTTCCTCTGCTCGGTAACTGCCTAACTGGCATACCAAGCCGCCATATTCCCACAGACTGCCCCTCCCGTGGCATGCCCCAGGAAGGGAAGTCCATCCTCCCCACCTGCAGACTCAGCGTCCAGATTTACAGGGTCGGTGTGCCAGTGGTAGTGTGGAACAATGGCAGACAGGCAGGACTTCATGGAAGCCTGTGACTGCCATTTTCCATTTTCTTAGTTCCCCTGCCATGGCGTCCATAGGTTCAGTGCCGTGAGCGTGCATGCTCTGTGTAATCGCAGCCCTCCCTTGCTGTTTGAGCTGTGGGCACTACCTCTGGGCCTCCACCTGGCGGCAGCCGAGGGCGAGCAAACAAACCTCCCACCTCGGGACAGAAGAGCTGTCCTCTGGACGCTCAGTTCTCTCCCCGCTAGCCATCCCCAGTGACCCCAGCTTGCTGCCGACACAGGTCACTGGCATGGTAAGAGGCAAGGCGCTAGGCGTATCAGCCCTCTACACCACTGGGCCAGCAGAATTAAGCATTCTGATGGTATTTGGTGCTGGAAACTAATTAATGGTCACAACACCAGTAATTTGAATGAGTTAATGTTCAAATGTTTACAGCACTAGATCCATAATGAACGAGCATCTTGAAATACCTAGCTGCAGAACAGCCCTAGGAAAAGGGTCTTTTAAGAACACAGCAACAAAGAGGCAGTCCAGTGGTGTGGAAGGCTAAGGTGATATGTGGATTTGAACCTACCCGACCCTGTCCCTTTTCCTCATTAGCTTCCTCAAATGACGTGCCAGTCACCTAGAATGCTGTCCTTTAACTCTAATTTGCTTTAAGGGCATGTTTATTAGCGGCTGAAAGGAAGTTGTTTATAAAGAAGTCTAGAGCAGCATCTAATGAAGTGGCGGACTTGATATGAGTCCAGTCAACCCCCAATAAGAGTTTTGAGGAAGGAGCGCTTGTCAAAATTGAGTAATCACGACCCAGGACGCTTGGGTGGGGGTAGGGTAGTCATTTTTCCAGATGTCAAAGATGGGAGCATGGTCGCTAGGGAATCCGCAAATGTGCCTACCAATTTTAATCTACTGGGATTGGAAGCAAGGATCCAGTCCAGCGAATGTGGTTACCAGACTATGGATTCAGCCTTGGCTCTCGGAATAACTGGGTCAGATTGACCTATGGCTAGCCTTTATTTACGTTTTTTATATCGCGCACTACAGTGAGGCTGAAGTCGCCAAGGACGATTTTCTGCTAATGGAGGCATGTCTGGGAGTTGGGATAAGGGCCTTTAGGGCATCTAATGCACTCTTGGGCAGCTTACACCCACCCAGTCAGCAAGTACTTTGCCCTGCCTAACAGTAGTTTGATGAATACTGCTCACAACCTGAATGAGTGAGGGCAGATGTTGCCACTAGAGAAGCATTCAGGGAAGTTTTGACATAGCTAATAACCGCCGCCTTTTTCCACATCTATCCTGTCTGAATAATTTGAACCCCTTAAGTTCAATCTCATGTGCTTGAATGCTGGGTTTAAGCCAGGTTTCAGAAATGGCAATCATATCAGGAGAATGTAGAACTGCCCAGGCTAAGCTCATGCATCTTGGGCCTAATACTATTAATAATCATGTGGACTAATTTGAGGCTCCCATATTGGTCCACGCTGGTGTAGAAGGTACCACTGCTGGAGTGCTGGTACAGGGAGGACCGATTCAATTCTATGTCACCAGCTAGTAACAACCTTATGATAGTAAACATTCTTCTTAATGGTCCGGGTGGGCCCGCATCTAATGTATAAGGCAGTCATATAGCAGTTCCCCTTTCTCAGCCCATGTAGGGCAGTAAGGGTTGAGCTAGGGCCTCCCTGTGGATAATCACACATAAAGTGGCAGTAGAGAATGTCAGTAGGTTATCCGTATCCTGTTTAGAGGTGATGAGTAGTTGGTCCATGCACAGTACAGCCAGAATATAACCACAACCCAGCCACACGCCAGTAGAAATCACTGCACATTTAGAGGTGGAATTAGCGGAAAGGAAGAGAAAGGCAGGATTTTACAGTCTGGTAAGGGGCACTAAATCCAGTAGCTAGGGAAAAACACCTGAGTATGTCAACATAAGGTGGCCTGTGAGGTCAATTCTTAGGGTGAGAATGGACCCATCTAGCAGTTATTCTAAACAGAACTAACAGAGCTATCAGCCAGTTATTCTAAACAGAACTAAGAGAGCAGTAATTAAATGCCCCTGCAGACTACGTAGTATATTCAGACAGTTACTAAATCATAGCACAACTATAAATTAGAACAGTAGCAGTACTATAGATCAAAAACAATTAGAAATGCATATATCCATATTCAATCATCACTGTACAAAATATTAAATACCTGAACAAGGAACAAGGGCACATGGGGAGACTACTACTGTCTGATTGGAAGTGATTCAGGAGTAGGTGGTGCTACCAAGTCCATTTAATTAGTGGAGGGTGGGGTGGGTGCTCTGGGACAAAAACTCAAGACAGCAGTCCCTTTGTTCTCCCTCAAGCAGCTCCTGTGAGGACTTTTATGTATTGTTTTCTTTTTTCCTCAGAGTGTCTCCGCACGGCGGCAGGCATCCGATGCGGTGGCCGCAGTAAATTTAGCTGCAATGTATGGGAGGGATAGCAAGATCAAACTCAGTGACCCTTAACCCCGGTGGCAGTTTTCAGTTCCCAAGTGTGGGTCTGAGCAGAAACTGTGGCAAGATCAGTGGGGTCTTGTCGCAGGTGGAGGGGGCCCAGTAAGGAAAAGCCTTCCCTCAATCCTCAATGCAGCAGCTATGGGTCCACAGTGACGCCTATATGGAAAAAGAATAGCGCAACAAAACACGGAACCCTGTACCATTATCTGTAGCTTCTAGCCATCATGTTGTTCAATTTAAGAGCAGAAATGATATTCTATTTGAATGATTTGGTAGATCGTATATGTTTTAAATAGATCTGCTTGTAAACTAAAATCAAGAGCGATTATGGTGAAACTAATTGTCTTTGTATATGCATCTCTTTGTATGCACTTGCCATATACCATTTTAGACGAGCTTAATTTTTATATTTTTGTATGGCAATATTTTTAATTTGGATGACATGGTACTGTTACACAACAAACTAAAACTTGCATGTTTTAATATATGATGAATTTCAATTTTGACTGATACACTTTGAAAAAAGGCACTTGTTGCCTAAAGGTGTTATTACCCTACCAATGAATTAAATCAAATCAAAAGGATTCACATGTGCCCTTCTATTACTGTGAAATGCAATTAAAAAAAAAAAGATGCAAAGAATGACCACATAACTGTGTGACAAAATCCAGTTACAGATATTCTTGCCTCTGTCTGAACCCCCCGAATTCTACTTTTCTTTTAAAGGATGACCTATTCCTCACAACCGTGTCCCATCTACTGTTGCTCACACTTCAAACAGATTGTTGGGGTGAAACAGCAGTACACTTACATAACATTGTGTAAGACAACTGTAAACCAAATTCACTTCATATATCCGTAAATCTAAGTATGTAAAGAATGTTAACCAAACCTAAGCCACTTTTGAATCATTTTTAATTAGTTGTCCTCACAGCCAGTCACTCACCTGCTGTTGCCTTGAAATCAACCTCCTGCAACTCATCTTCTGCTGGCCTCACATATGGATCCCCTGAGCCCAAGAGAGATCATCAGCAAAGCACCCACCTGGAAAGCCTCCCAACTCAGTGGTAGGCCCTGGATGTTGGGATACAGGAGACTCTCAGCTGGGATGGTGACATGGGTCCCACATCGTAGTGTCCTCTGTGTTTTCAGTGGCAACTTCCTCCCTTATAATTAGACCAAGTCATATGCTGCAGTGGCAGTGGTCATGTTGGCCTTGGGGAGGATGCTGCATGGTCACCAGAGATGTCCTGTGCCTCCCTCATTCCATTACTGGTGGCGCTAGATCAGGAGAGGGCCAACATCCTCCAACAGGGATCAGACTGCATTACCTCAAGTCAGCCCAGTAGCATGGAAAGCTGAAGTGCTGTGTAACTTACCTCCCACCACACCGGTGACCCAAGATCAGGAGCGTGCTTGGACTGCCAAAGGTCAGCTTGAGGGGTGGAATTGATTGTCTTGTGGACAGCTCTCTCTCCCATGTGGGAGGCATGCCAGCTTGTCAAATGGCTGCTGCTGGGTGGAGGTCTGAGGGTGGCACCGGCAGCTCGAACCATATCAAGGAAGGGGTTGCCAGTTCTTGCAGCACGTGTGTGCCTCCAAGCACGCATGCTTGTGTGTCACCGTGGCAGGGTACTCAAGTAGAACATGGAAAAACTGGTCACAGCAGGCTCATGAAGCCCTATCCGACCACCTCTGTCCGGCGCCATCGCAAGGATCACTGTCCCTATCTGGATGTGTGTGTCTCTGGGTGTGGGGGAAGGCCTCCTCCCGGCCCTGCCACAGGGGGCTATTCATGGGGAACTCAGACTCAGCGTCAGGGAGATGATCATGATGAGAGATGGCGGGACAGGGCTGAAATCCCACCTGCATCAACCTAACAGGGCAAAAAGCTTTATGGGGAAAAGAGCACTGCCTGTGCAGCACAGTCATACCCCAGTGGCCCAGAGCAGGTTCTTACAGTGACTCCAAATTACTCACACAGGATGGCAACATACTCCACTGGTGCAGCATGGCTGTTCTGAATCTTTTAACAAATCCAAAACTTTGAAAGCACTGCCATACAGAGCAGTGTTCCTTATTCATTATTTTACCACCATATGCCACTCTTTTATGAAAACGACACTGATTTTTTCAGTCTTATGTATTTTCTATCACTAGCCTCATGTTATGACACTGCCTTTTACTTAAACCCTGCACCAAACACACATAAATAATAAGGAAGTGTGCCTGTCCCCACCGTCAACACAGCTGCTCCATTTGTCCAATCTGTTGTGAATCCTGCACAGATACACTCAAAGTACGTTTAAAAAAAAAGCGTGATGAAAAGTGGCAGAGGAAAGAAACTGGATATTTACTTAAGAATCTGGCCAGCAGTTGGCTGTTCCTGTCCCCAGTAGTAGAGGTCTATTCCAAATGGTATTATGGGAGCTTTGACTTTCTCTTCTTTCAGTTTTGCTCTCTTGCTGCCAGGTTCCACAGGGGCTGGCTCTGTGCCTCCAGATGCACTGCAGAAAGATTATAAAAATCAATAGAGAATAACAAGGATCACAATCGCTGCTCCAGTTTCATTAACCTTTTGCACTAACACTACATTAACTTAGATCCACTGCGACTTCCACTACACTATGTTGATAGATTAGAATGTGCTACTGAACAAAATTAAGTTTCAAGTACCTCATTCCAAAGATTATACCATAATTGCACATAATTCTGGAGAGCAGTGTAGTGTAGGTAAAAAAAGCACACATGCAAGAGAAATGCATGCAAACTCTTTAACCTTTCATTTGCTTATACACAGTACTAGCCCTTGTGGGAGGGAGGGGTGTTTAGTCATGTAAAGGGCAAGCATCTTCAGACAGAGCAGATTGGACAGACTTAACAACTGTCTTCTGCAGACTAATTTCTATTTTTCTATGTTTCTGTGTAAAATGATTTATGCAAAGCTCCACTACCTTACCACAGTCCATAATAAAATGTCATAAAAGAAAATTAGAGACAGCAGCAGTGGGCAGGTTCTTGGCTGTTAAATTTTATAAGGAAAACATGTGCTGTGCCCATAGGGATACAACTATTTTAAGTATTTTATTTTTCATAAATAATATTTACTAACAGAACCAAGTTGTAAACTGCTTACGTAAGGCTTACCAAGGGGTTTCTAACTTGTAAATGAGTTTTTTCTTCTTAGTGGTAATCATCCATAGCTACATACTGCAGAATCCTGGGGCCTGAGGAGTCTCCCCCAAAACTGTTCAATAGCTTTTTTTTTTTTTAATTTCTTTATTAAAGAATTTTAGTAAAAAGACAAACAATAACAAAACAGCCATCAACAAAAGCATACTAATTACTTGTTATACACTTAGCTCATTTACTGTCTGATATAAAACTCTGGAAAGATGGTCTAGAAAGTGGAAGCTGAGGTTCAATGCAGGGAAATGCAAGGTACTGCACCTGGGTGCCAGAAACCGGGCCAAGTGTACACCCTGGGTGGGGGGATGCTACAAGTCTCGATGGTTGAGAGGGAGCTGGGGGTGGTGGTGGATGTCAAGATGAACAACCTGGAGACTTGTAGAGGGCAGCAGCCAAGCCAACAGGATGCTGGGATGCATCGCTAGGGGATCACCTCCAGAAGGAGGGAAGTGATATCCTCTGTATAACCGCAGTGAGGCCGCACCTCCAGTACAGTGCAGTTTTGGAGGCCACACTTAAAGAGGGACATTAAACTCCTGGAAAGGGTCCAGAGGAGGGCAACCAAAATGATTTGGGGCTTGAGGAACAGGACCTATGAGGGAGAGGCTCAAGACCTAAATATGTACACACTGGAAGAGAGAAGGGACCGTGGGGACATGATAGAGGTCTTCAGGTACATGAAGGGGTAAATAGGGAGAAGCAGTCAGGGTGCTTCAAAGGAAGGAGGAGGAGGGCCCACTAGAGGGCATGGGTGGAAGCTGGGGGAGATTCAGGGAGAAAGGAGGAGGTGCTACTTCACTGAGAGGGTGGTGAAGCCATGGAATGCGCTGCCTAGGGGCTGGTGGAGGCAGAGACGGTGGAGGGGTTCAAGAGAGGGTGGAACAGGTGAAGGGAAGGGTTCTGGAAGCAAAATCTAATGCAGCAAGAATATCCGAACTGGGAAGGAGAAGCCAGAGAAGGTGAGGGGGCAGCAAGTGTCAGCTCCCAGGGTGGGGCTGACCAAACGAGCAGACACGAAGACCGTTAGGCCTATTCTGCTGGCATTTTAGTATGTTAGTACTTAATACTAATAAATTAAGGAATAAAACCCAGTTTATGGTCCAGCATATACAAGACTCATCGCTGCCATAAGGTTTCAAACTGCATGGTTGCATTATTCAACTTAGCTCCTAACATAGACTTGGATCACAGCATCTAGTCAATATGACGCAGTGGGGATCACGAGGTTAACCATAGTATGGTTACTACTTTTTTTACTATTAAGAGACAAATCCAGAACACTTTTGTCAGAGGACCTCTGTGCCTCTGAGTAGGGTCCAGGAATATCACAATAATAACTAACATTGTAAATTTGTACCAAAATTGTCTGAAACGCAGTTAAAAGTTGTGCCCAGTATACCTGAAGAGTTGTAACAGACCAAAAGTGTGTCCATGTGTGGCAGGGCTGATGCCACATCCTCCTCCCATACTGCTTGTCCTGGGCCGGATGTACCTTGCCAAGATTTGGGGTGTACGGAAAAACCTAATAAAACACTTCCAAGAGAACTCCTTCCAACAGTGGGAAAAGGCTGGTTTGTGAATATGAGTTAAGTATTTACCCCATTCCAATTGAGAAATCTGAATCTGTAAGTCTGCCTCCAACTTCACTCTAACCAGTTTAGTTATACCCTTGAAGTTCAGATAAGCTTGATACTTGTGAGGATCAAGGAAGTTACAGGTCTCCCTTCAGAATAGGTATCATCAATTGATGAAACCGAGGGACCTCCTGAGTTAGAGGCCATTTTCGGAGTTATGTTTAAATAATGAGAAATCTGCAAATATCGGAAATGGTCCTGTGGCACAACCTGAATGACCTGGCAAGCTCCTGAAAGATAAAAGGTCTCTGCCCCAGAGAAACTACACAGGACTGAGGGTTCCAAGCATTCCCAGCAGGTATAGGTCAGATCCAATCTTCCAGGCAAAAGGAGACATTCTGGGAGAGGGAGCATCTAAAACCTGGTGGTCTGAGGTAAAAGGAGTAATAGAAATGTTACCTCCCTACTCCCACACCTCTAACTGGCTCCCTCCAACTGTCACACCTTTTCCACAGGTAGTCTAAGAACTAAGCTCTCTATCAGTGCACAGACAAAAAGTTACATACCTTGTAAAGTACAGTTTTATAAGAACTTACCATAAACAAAAATTATGTACCTACCATAATTCATGATCTTCCTGGACGAAGTCTCCAGCACTCATTCACACTGATGGGACTCGCCAGAGGTGCTAGGACCGAGGGAGCCAAAATCTTCAGGAGGGCAGGCACCTAGGAAGGACTGTGCAGAAGAGGTACAAGCCCGACTTGTGCCGTATAGGCTACCTTAAGGCCAACCCTCCTACCAACTCAGTACCTTTAACCGAGGAGGTGCAGCGATAACTTAGTGAAACTAACCTATGATGGACATAAGATAGTCCAAATGACCTGTATAAGAAGGGTCAACATAACAGAGTCTTCACTGCCCAGCCATCGAGGAGTGAAGACCAAAACAGATCAGTGAGCTCGGGGATGGAGGGTGGGTGTGTGAATGAGTGGTGGAGACTTTGTCCAAGAAGATGAATTACAGTAGGTACAGTACGTAATTTTCATATCTTCCTGGACATAAAGTCTCCATCACTCATTCATACTGATGGGAGAGTACTGAGCTAAATAATCCCAAGAAGGGCAGCAGAGAGAGGAGCTCACTTAGAACAGAAGTCCATTCAGGATTGTCCTGCCAAAGGACGGATGCTGTCTGGCATGGACATGCAAAGCATAGTGCTTCACAAAAGTGTGCAAAGAGCTCCAAGTAGCTGTACTGCAGATGTCTGCAATGGGCACGTTTGAATTTCTGCCAGAGATGCCATGACTGCCCTGGTAGAATGGGCGATACTCTGCCTTCCAGTTTAATCTGTGCCATGGAGTAGCATTGGTGAAGGCATGCTAACAGCCATGCCGAATACATCTGATAGCAACATGCTGACTCAGCCGGCCATGCTGAAGGAGACAGAGTTGCTTTGATTTGCAGATCTCTTTAGTTCCATCTATATGGAAAGCAAACCCGCTTAACATCCAGAGAATGTAGGTACGCCTCCTTCATTCTGGAAGTTCGCAAAGTATGTCGGAAGAACCAAAGGCTGGTTCAGGTGGAATTCGAGACCACTCTGGGAGAAACTTAGGGTGAGTTCAGAGAACCACCTTTTCCTTGTGAAATACAGTATACGGGGTGTGTGTGTGTTTGTGACCAGTGCATGTATTTCAAACACACTGAGAGTAGAGTAAGGGCTACAAGGAAGGTGGCCTTCAGGTCAGGAACTTCAGCTCACATACGAATATACGAAGAATAAGTTTACAGGTGAGCATGTCTAGCAGAAGCAATATCCCAGCAGCTACCGTCTCCTGACTGGTGGCCTAGTGCGGAGTAATATTTTAAGGAACCTCTTAACAGGGGTAACTGAGCCAGGGACATAGAGTGTATAGGTTTGTGATAGGCTGAAATTACGAGAGACGGACCTTCACGGTTGAATATTGTAGTCCTGTGTTTAACAGGTCTAGCAGATACTCCAGGACTTTGTTAGGTGTGCAAGAAAAGGGGTCCAAAAAGACTCTGTACACCAGATGGAAAAATGTTTCCACTTTGCCATGTAAGTTTTCCTAGTAGGCAGTTTGCATGCCGCTAGAATGTCTGAGACTCTACGGGAGACATCAAATCTACTCAATTCTATCTCCTCAGGAGCCATGTGTGGAGATGAAGGATCTCGGTTGGGATGGACCACTAGTCCCTGGGTCAGCAGGTCAGATTGAAGTGGAGTTGTCTTGGTGGAGTTTCTGACAATTTGTTGATCAATGGAAACCAAATCTGATGAGGCCAGAATGGGGCGATGAGGATCATTCTGCCCGTGTCTCCAGCTTGAGCAGCACCCTCTGAACTAAGGGAAGAGGAGAAAATGCACAGAAAGCGTCTTGTCCACCGCAGTCTGAATGCATTCTGACAAAGCGCCAGGTTCTGGATTTCTGGAGCAGAACAGAAGCAGTTTTGCATTGAGTGGGGATGCAAAAGGTCCAGGTCCGTGTGTCCCACTCTTCAAAGAACAACTGCACGATGTTTGCATCGAGAGACCACTGTGAGGGTCCACCTCTGTTCTGCTGAGGTGATCTGCCAGATCATTCTAGACTCCTGGTAGGTAGACTGCTTGGATCAGGGCTTCATGCTCTAGGCACCATTCCCACACTTTCATTGCTTCCCTGCAAGGGTAAGAGTATGTCCCGCTCTGCTTGCTGATGTAGTACATCACCGCTTTGTTGTCCATCTGAAGGAGAATTGCTTTGTGACAGAGGAAGTCCTTCAGGGCTCAGACAGCGTACAGAACAGCTCTCATTTCCAGGACATTTATGTGGGTTGAGATTCATCCTGGTTCCACAGACCCTGGGTGCGAAGAGTCTGACAGTGAGCGCCACAGCAGACTACAGATGCATCTGTGGTGATGGTGATCTGTGCCTCCAGTGGAGCAAAGGAAAAGCCATGAAGCAGGTTGTCCTCTTGAGTCCACCAGGTGAGTGACTGCTTCAGAGGCTCAGTCACCTGGATGTGAAAGGATCTGGGTGTGTGGTCAGGGACCACTGAGTACTGAGCATCCACTGAGTGGTCCTCCTGTGAAGATGAACCAAGGACACCATGAGATCCAGCATCTGCTGCATCGAGAGAGCTTGGACTGAGTAGTTTTCCTTGATGAAGTGAGCCATCTGCAGGATATCATTTCTCCTGTCCTCTGGAAGGAAGGTCCTTGCTCTGAGGTGTCCAGGAGAGCTCCTAATAAGAGGAGCTGTTGGGTGGGCTGAAGTTGCAATTTTTCCAGATTCAACAGAACTCTCATAGATGTGAGGAATTTTGAAGCTGTGGCTACAGCTTCTTGCGCCCTTGTTTGGATGAGCTTGCCAGAAGCCAGTCGTCCAGATACGGGAACACTTGAATTCTGAGTTTCTTGAGATGCGCCATGCAGTACTGCAAAGCACTCTGTAAAGACTCGAGACACCGAGAACAGCCCAAAGGGCAGAACTATGAATTGGCAGTCGACATACAGTGTAAACGTAAAGGTTGACGGCAGATAAGGACCCCAAGGCCCATCCAGTCTGCCCATTTCTTTTCCTACCTTATAAATGTGCCATCGGCCTTCTATCAGTGGCCTATCTATTCATACTCATCTGTATTATTCCCTTATGCCTATCCCATGCCTGTTTGAAGCCCTGCATTGTATTAATAACCACCACTTCCTGAGGTAGGCCGCTCCATGCATCCACCACCCTTTCTGTGAAAAATAACTTCCTTACATTACCCCTTAATCGGCCTCCTCTAATCTCATGCTGTGTCCTCTTGTCCTGATATTTTTCTTATATTTAAACATGTTAGACTCTTTCACCTTGTTAATGCCCTTAAGGTGTTTGAATGTTTCGATCATATCACCCTCTCCCTCCTTTGCTCAAGGGTATACATATTGAGCTCCATTAATCTGTCCTCATATGTCTTCTGATGCAGTCCCTGCACCATTTCGGTTGCCCTTCTCTGGACTGCCTCAATTTGGTTAATGTCCTTGTGAAGGTGTGGCCTCCAGTACTGCATGCAGTACTCCAGATGGGGCCTAACCAGTGTCTTGAAAAGAGGGGTTATTACCTCGGTCTTACAACTTGTGATACCCCTACTAATACACCCAACATCCCCCAGCCTTATCTACTGCTTTGGAGGTCTGCTTGATGATTTCAGGTCATCAATGATGATGATGCCCAAGTCTCTTTCTTCCTTGTGACTGCCAGAAACTCCCTCCCAGCCTATAGGTGGCTTCAGGGTTTCTTCCTATGTGCATGATCTTGCACTTCTTTGCATTAAATCCCAGTTGCCACTCTTCTGACCATTTTGCTAGTTTATACAGATCGCTTCTCATTCTGCCCACCCCATCTGGATCATCTACTCTGTTGCAGATCTTGGTGTCATCTGAAAACAGACAACCTTACCTCTAGTCCATCTGCAATGTCACTAATGAAGATATTGAAGAGGACTGGCCCCAGGACTGATCCCTGAGGTACCCCATTTGTGACTTGCATCTCTTCTCACTGTATACTATTTACCACCACTCTCTGCTTTCTCCCCATCAACCAGTTTGCCACCCAGTTGACCAACTTCTGACCCACCCCAAGCCTACCCAGCTTATTTATCAATCTTCTATGTGGAACAGTGTCGAAAGCTTTGCTGAAGTCAAGATAGGTGACATCAACTGCTCCCCTGGTCCACCACTCTGGTTACCCAGTCAAAGAAATCTATGAGATTAGTTTGACAGGACCTTCCTTTGTAAACCCATGCTGTCTTGGATCCTGTGCCCCTATGGATTCCAGGGTTGCACTATCATTTCCTTAAGGAGTGCCTCCATAATCTTGCCTACTACTTAGGCAAGACTGACTGGTCTGAGTTCCCTGCCTCCTCCCTGCTACCACTCTTGTGGAGTGGGATCATATGAGCCCTTCTCCAGTCTTCTGGGACCTCTCCTGTGCTCAGAGACTCACTAAACAGTTCTGCTAATGGCTCTGCTAGTTCCACCCTTAGCTCCTTAAGTACCCTGGAATGTATGCCATCAGGTCCCATTGCCTTGTCCACCCTGAGCTTAGCAAGCTCTTGTAGGACCCTTTCTTTGTGAAGGAAATAGTGCTCACCTCCTCCCCGTGTCCATGGTGCTGAGCTGTGAGCCCTGCCCTACCTTCTCCTCAGTAAATACTGAGCAAAGGTAACTATTTAGGATAAATGCTTTTACAGGGTCCTCCTCCTCACATGCCCCCTTTCTCCTATGAGCTTAGCAATACCCCTCTGGACTGACCCAGAGCCACAAATCGGAGATACTTGTGATGGTTTGGGTGCACGGAACCTGTTGGTAGGCTTCCTGCATGTCCAGGGAGGCCAGCCAATCATTTTGATGAATCAGAGGTAGTAGTGTACTAAGTGATGATATCTTGAACTTCTTGTAAAGGAATTTGTTTAGCTTCCATAGGTCTAGAATAAGGCGACACCGACGGTTTTCTTTGAACTAAGAAGTAATGGGAGTAGAAACCTGTGTTCCTTTGATCCTGGGAACTATTCCTACTGCCCTGTTGTTCAGAAGGCCTTGAATCTCCGAAGCTCGGAGGGCTGACTGAGTGACGGACAGCCTGGGCTGTCGTTTGGGTGGATGATCGGGGGTGTCATACAAATTTAGAGAGTAACCCTATGCATTATTCAGAGAACCTGTTTGCCTGATGTGCCTGACATCCCCTACTGCCGAAGAAAATCCCCTTGGACAGATGAGGTGGGACTTGGGCTGGAATCTCAGAGGGTGGCACTAGGCTGCATTTTCTTTTGCAGCGGAGGGTTTGATTCTTGTTGAAACCCACTCTGCCTTTGCCACAAAGGACTGGCAGTTATGAAACTGTTGGTGGTTCCTGCCCATTGAGGGGCAGCAGGCCAGTCTGGCAGTCTTAATGGCAGTCCTAGTTTTCTGTGTGGCCTCCAGTGCCTGCTCCACCTGAGGGCCAAACAGATAAACCCCATCAAGTGGTAAATTCATGACTCTTTGTTGAGCATCATTTGTAAACCCTGAGGTCCATAACCATGAGTGGCATTGGGTGCAAATCCCTGCTGCTGCTGCTGCCTAGAAGCAGTATCAAAAGCATTCATTGCAGCCTTAAGTTGCTGGTTATTGGACTCGATGCCTCTAGTACTGGTTTGAAGAAGTTCTGAAGCAGCATCCAACTCTGGAAGAGCTTCAACTAAGGCTTTCAGCGAATGCCAGAGGGCATTCTCACATTGTGAGATGTAGCCCTGGTAACTAGCACACGCACTCCTAGGTAGCAGCGGCAAACACTCACTTCCTAGGGTGTCAATCTTACGGGATTCTTTATTTACCGGACGAGCTGTAGATTCCTGATGAAGTACAGCTCTCATTTTCTGCCAAGACCACAATGGCTTCCATAAAGGCTTGGGAGGCCAGGACTGGTCAATCCTTAGGAAAGTGTGAGGGGAAAAGCACAAGAGCGCCGCGTCGATGGCACTGAAGAAGGTGTCATGCGACAAGGATGACCAACCGCCCCACCGCTGGTTAGAGGCCACTAGGCCCGGGCCCCAGGACCGATCCCGCCGGGCTAGAAGTCGGGACAACCACCGAACCCACTGCTCCCAAAGAGCGCCCAGTGATGAAATTGCTCACCAGAGGACCCCAGGGGGTGGGGAGGACTACGGAGTTAAAGATGCCGTCACCAGGGACAGAGGGCCTCAGGAGACTCCCGGCATCAGAGTTGGCCTCCTGTCCTCTGCAACCGACAGATCAACATGCAGACCTATTAGAGGGTGACCTGAGTGGTAGGACGAAGAAGAACTCGAGGCTGAGTGGTGCCAGGTTCAGAAGATCGGGAATGGGCCCACTTGTTTTTGTGCTTCGAAAAGACCACCACCCCAAGCACTGGACTGCTCGTAGTCAGACTCCCCTCCACAGAGAGCGGGGACTGGACCCAGCCTGCTGGAAATACAGCTTTCATGCTAAGTCTCCCTATTGTCACCGCCCTGTTCATGGTCGACTCCATCAAAGGTGGACTGAGGAAAGCTTCTGTTCTTTCTTGTGAAAGAAAACTTTTTACTTTTAAATAATAAATGAAGAATAAACTAAAAGTAAATCAAAACTGAACGACTCAGCTGCTGTTGTATAGACATGAAGATTTGACTCCTGGCGGGCGGCGACGTCACACTGAAGCGCACTCCAAGGTGGGGAAAACAGAACTGAGGTGGTTGGAGGGTCGACGCCAAGGTAGCTCTAAACGGCATGAGCTGGGCTCACGGCACCGCCTCCGCAGCCCTACCTAGGTGCAGGCCCTCATGAAGATTTTTGGCTCCTGCTCGGTCCTGGCACCTCCAGCATAGTCCCATCAGTGTGAATGAGTGGTGGAGAATTTATGTCCAGGAAGATCGGAAGATCTTTGAGAGAAGCTCTTGCAGAAAGCCAGCACCAGTAAGACTAAGGCGCCAGGACCACAAAGAAAAATGTTCTAGCTAGCAGTCTACCATGGTGGGGAACCATCCACAGCCAATGTCAGCCTATCCTATAAAGGAGGGCAGTCCCCCCCACACTCCTCAGTTCTCCCGCCGTACACCCCAAGTGGGCAGCGAATAGAGAACCAAGGAAGTTAATGAGAGCCAAGGAAGAAAAGGCAGAAGTAGTGTGAGAGAAACAAGGAGCAGCATGGGGAAGGAGGGAGGGAGGAAAGCAGGGCAAGCAGGGCCTGCAGCAAGCCCTTCTCTTGAAGATCTACTGTTACTCTAAGTTCTTACGTAACTGTACTATCTTAATTCAGGAAGGCCCTTGTAGCAGGCCAACACCGTAGAACTGAATCCCAAGCAGTTTCAAGTATGACCAGGATAACAACACCGGAGGAGAATATATCAGCAGCCAAGAGCTCAGGAGAGAAGACCCTAGCACTGCTAGGCTGAAATTGGCCCCTGCCGACAAGTGATGTCCAGATTGTAATGTTTGGTTAAGGTGTGGACCGAACTCCAGGTGGCAGCTGCACAATGTCCACAGCAGATACATTTCTGAAACAGGCCATGGAGGCAGCCATACACCTGGTGGAATGGGCCATAACCACTCCGGAAGGTCCTTGTTGTGCTTATGGTAACGAACAATACAGTTGGTTAACCACCTGACAAACACTGTTTGGAAACTGGAGCACCTCTCTCTTGGGGGCGAATAAATAACTAGTCAGACTTCCTCAAAGTCTTAGTCTGGTTCATATAGTACTGTAAAATTCTATGTACATCCAAAGAATGGAGCAAAGCCTCCCGATTAGAGTACTCAGGATAATAAACAAGAAGGTGGATGGATTGGTTTAACATAAACTCCGACACCACCATGGGAAGAAACTTAGGATTAGAATCATGCAGACACCCTGTCTTTGTGAAAAACAAATGAGGCTGTTTACACATGAGAGCATGGAGCTCGGAAATCCTTCAAGCAGAAGCAACAGCACTAAAAAGAGCACTTTCCATGACAGAAAGCGAGCTCGAAACACATAGCTGGTTCGAGGGAGGTAAAGGAGTTTCTCCAACATAAAATTCAGGTCCCATGGAGAGACGGGTCCAGAATGGGAGGCTTCAGATGCAGAATGCCCGCAAAAGTGTGGGACACATCAAGCTGAGCCACAGCACTTCCTCGATAGGTGCACGGTATGCAGAAATGTGGAAAGATGCACCTTGGAGTGAGGAGTATCCCAAGCCGGAGCCCGAAGGGACAGAAGATACTCCAACATCTGATTCACTGGGCTGGTGAAGGGGTCCAAATGGCATTAAGCAGCCCAAATGGCTAAATGTTTCCATTTCATGGCATAAATGGCCCTGGTGGAAAGTTTCTTGGCAGCCACCAGGATGTCTGTGACCCTAGAGGACACCCCAAAGCGGTTGATAGCTAGGTCCATAGGAGATACACATGGAGATGCAGGGACTTGAGGTCTGAATGGACCAGGGTGCCCTGGTCGTGGGACAGCAAGCCGGGCAGAGGGCAAAGGCACTGGTGGTTTCACTGCCAGTTGCTGCAGCAATGGGAACCAAATCTGACGAGGCCAGAAGGGAGCTATGAGAATCTTCTCCGTCCCTTCTAACTGGAGCTTGAGCAGAACCCTCTGGGGGAGGGAAGGGAGGAAAGGTGTACAGAAATCTCACCTTCCAGGAGAGGGACAATGCGTCTCACCAGAAAACTCCAGGCCTGGGATCGGTGAGCAGAAGCGACAGTTTTGTGTGTTGGTGGGGATGGAAAGGTCCAACTCTGGGGCGTTACCTGTCGAAGAGATCTTGACCACCGAGGTCAGAAGCTCCCTCGTGAGCCCCGCTCAGGAGTGGCTCAGACGGTCTGCCAGGACGCTTTGGATGCCTGGAACATGTATGGCGAAGAGCTCAAACCGTGCTCAATGGCCCAATACTAGACTCATCGCTCCCAACTAAGAGGGGTAAGAGAGAGTCCCCCATATGTCCCAGAAGTTGCAGGAACACCTGTCAGGGACCTGGCGACTGGAGGAAACCAGACAGGCCTGCTCCATCAATCGTTCCGCCCTATGGGCAAAAGGTTGTACCCAGAGTGGTGTCCAGAACCACCCCTATGTATTGAAGGCACTGACACAGTGAGAGGCAGAACTTTGGCAGATTATTTATTTTAAATTTTGGTAACCAGAAAACCACTCTGAGCCGAGGCTCATTTCCAGGTGCGACCGGGATAGAGATTACAATTACATATAAAGGAGATACATACAATCAATACAAGAGCCAAGGGCAGTTTAGGCAAGACTGGTTACAAGGAATTACATAAAGTATTTAGAGTGACAAGTTATATTTTTCACACAGAATCTAGACAAAATGGTAAATAATTAGGTTGACTGTTTCATGGTAAACAATTAGGTTGACTGTTTCATGTAGCAGATTAAACCAACTTACAATTTTTTTTGTTTAGTGTATTGTGGAAGGTTGGGAGGACAGGGAGCAGTCAGGAGCCAGGAGGCAGGAGCAGATAGGGTGAGGAAATAGACTAAGTTGCTGTTTGATAGAGGAATGTGAGGGAGAGTTCCTTAGTTGAGGAGTTTGTCGGTTAAATATGAATGGAAATCTGTAGGAGAATGCAAATTCAGCTGATGAAGATGGTTAGGGAAGAGAGGAGTTGGTGTTCCTGGTGCGAAGGGTATAGGGGTGGGCCAGCATATCTGAGAGGTAGGAAGGTAGCAGACAGAAACAGAATTTGGATATTAGAGACTGAGTGGAACTAATGGTGGTGGAAAAGGCGAGTTAGTAGCAAAGCAGCAAAAGGCATTTAGGAGGATGTCAAGTTTGGATAAAGAAAAGGCAGGGGCTGTGCTGTATACTACATGTGCATCGCCAAGACAGGTATGATCAGACTGACGGTGATCCCCAGAGTCTGAAACAGATGGAGGGTGTAGCCCAGGGTTTGAACCAGACGATCCTCAGAGGGGCTACTAGCAGCCAATCATTCAGGTAGGAGAACACACAGAAGCCCTGCCTCTCAGAGTGGCTGCAACCACTGCCAGGCACTTGGTAAAGACCCTGGGGCTGAAGAAAGGCCAAAAGGTAGGGCCTGAATTGAAAATGCCCCCCACCCCGAAAGTGAAAGCAGAGGAAGCGATTGATGGCAGGAAATATCTGTATATGGAGGTAGGCATCTTGCATGTCCAGAGAGTGAAGCCAGCCCCTGGTGCAAGATGGGTAACAATCTTGAAAAGTGACCATCCAGAAATGTTTGTATTCGATGTACAGGTTCAGATGGCTTGAATCCAGGATGGTCCAAGATCCTCTGTCTTTTGGGGATGAGGAAGAAGTAGGAATAAAACCCTCTTCCTCACTGAGCTAGAGGGACGGGCTCTATGGCTCCTTTTGAGGAAGAGCCTGAATTTCCTCCCAGACCAGGGCAGATGGTCTGGGCTTGGGGTATAAAGAGTTGACTGGATGATTTTCTGGAGGCCATTCTAGAAGTTCTAGAGTGTGATGGTGCTCTATGATCTGAAGCACCCAACTGTCCATGGTGATTTCCGCCACACACTGAGGTGGAGGAGAACCGACCCCGACAGCCTCCCCAGAACCCTGGCTGGGGGTGGGGTTGATAAGGAGTCAGGAGGTGAGGGCAGGTGCCAGAAAGGCAGCTGCAGGTGCTCATGGGCAGCAGCCGCGGGACTGATACTGCCTACCTTGACCTTGGCAGGCTGGTGGGATTGCTTACGGAGGAGTGACGAAGGACTGATGCTGACCCGCTTAGGCTGGATATGATAGAGCAAATGAACCATCCCAAGGGCTCACATTTGACTCCAGAAGAACAGAAATTATGTCCTGAACATCCCCACCAAGAAGACAAGAGTCCCAAAAGAGGGCATCCAGAATGCTGGACTGCACATCTGAAGCAAAGCCAAAGGAAAAGTCACGGAACTCACCCAGCTAAAAATAATCTGCTGTCCACACTGAAGTAAGGTACAATTGAAACAAGCAGTTTTATTTGGTGCAAGAGCACAGAGATGAGCTCCTCATCCTGAAGATGCCCAAACAGACTAAGGCAAAGCCTGATACATGAAGCCACGAATGGCACCGGAGGCAGACACCAGCAACCGCACCGCTGCCTGAGGCGCAGCACAGCATTGTAGGCAGCCTGGAGGACACGACTGCCAGCGCTGGAACCCGACTTAAGGATTTCAGCAAGTTGCATCTTAGTAGGATCCTCTGATAAAGTCTGCACCAGATCTCTGGCCTGGTCCCAGAGGACATTCGGATATTGGACCATATGGGCCAGATACTTAATAGCCTGAGAGCTAAGGTAGTGAAGGCAGACGTGTTTACCCCGGTGGTCCAATTGCCTGGACTCCCTGTCAGAGGAAGGGCACTAAGGTGCTTGGTCTTTTGGTATGGTCATGACCACTGAATCCACCTTAGGATGGCCCCTAAGAAAGGTTTACCAGCAAAAGCATGATAAAGACGGTCTGCCTTCTAAGGCAAGGGGAGGGGTAGGAGGGGATTCCAAGCCAGTCTGGTGACACAGTCATAGGAGTCAATCAATGGTGGCACCACTACCAGGACGGTATCCGCTGCCTTAAGTACACAGCCAGCCGACGCCTCTGGGTCCTGCTCCTCCATTTCCCAGCCCATCATGGACTGAATGTGACGATGACGCCCAAGAAAGACGGATTGTCAGGAGGGGACTTGGGAATCACCCGAGGGTTCTTCACCCTAGAAGACTCCCTGGTGAAGAGGAAGACTGCAGGAATCGAGTCATCCCTGTTCGACTTGTCCGGTCACTTTCCGTGGCAGGTGCTTGTCTTGGCAAGAGCCAGAGCAGACACTGGGTTGAGATCCAGAAAACCTAAATTCTAGGGTTCACTGGTGCCAGGTCATCCTGGATCCTGGGGTGGCAGGTCCCGTTGGGACACTGGGGGACACTGCGGGGGAAGAGGCCCTGAGGAGTGGGGGTTCTGTTGCTGAATGAGGGTCTACCACACATTGAACAGGGCGTTTGTAGTCCACGGTAGTGGGAAATTATGGACTGGTGGGTGTCACAACTCGCTCAACCGGTCAGCCTCTACTCCCAAAGTGCCAACTTCTGAGCGTATGATTTGTGTACAGAACAGACAAGGTAACCCTCTTGTCTGTTTTGTGGGTTCAAGTCACCTTAGTCTCAAGCTCTGAAGGGATTCAAACTGATAACCTCTTGTTAGCTGACTCCAATTCTCAGGCTCAGATAATTCTGACTTGGGGCCAGATATCTTGCCTACAGTCACCCAACCAGGTCTTTCAAATGAACCCTTAGAACTCAGTGCAAGACTTTTAGAGAACTCTATCCATTTCACAGTTTGGTACACAATAGCCCATACACAGTGCATTTATAACCTTTAAAAGCTCCACTTAAAATAAAAAGAATTGTCAAGGCACTCCAGCAGTTTTGTTTGTAAAAACTATCTTTACTTTACAAATATCAAAACAGAACAATAATTACAGAACAAATTATATATATATCCCAACACATACAGCCTTAAAACAAACAGGAAAAGTACAGTTCCTACAATACATACATTTAGACTGGTCTAATCTTGCTCTTTTCAGTGCTGTGATGATTTTCCCTCAGTCAGATAATATTCTCTTCTGTCAGTCAGAAATATTTTCTTGTGTCCCTCTGTCAGGTTCTTTCAGCACTTAAACACACTTCTGAGCCGACCTTCTCATGAGGTCACTAACTACGCCTTTGGTGAATCAAACTCTATATTTTACAATACAGGGTCTCCAAACAAAATATTTAAAAACATATGAGATGACCTCACTGACTTTCCTCTCCACAGGTTAACTGGTCAGAACTGGTTTGTGCTCTGCTACACACACACACACACACACACATAAACAGTCTTTGATGCAAGTCACTGTATTCAAATCAAAGTGCATTTGACTCCTAAACCTCGTCTGGGCCCTGGGTATCTACACATCAAAGGGTATTCATGTAATTCAAGGTTCCTGAAATGTATATTGGACCTTCCAGAATCGTCTGTGTCTCCCCTGGCTCAGACATCAAACCTCCCAATGTCCATTCTGGCCTTCGATACCCCTCCCCACAAGTCCTTCCCTGGCAACTATACAAGTCAAAGGATCTCCTGAGGGCATTATGAATGGTTAATCTCATTTCCCGGATGAAAGCAAATTGACAAGGTAATTGCAGCCCAGATCTGTGCAGTTTAAAAATACCTCCTGTCCTTTGAACTTATCCCGGGAGGGGTCTTGATGTGTCAGTTCCAGTAAGACAGTCTTTTCCTTGAACTGACCTTCCTTCACATATTTTATATGTAATAACAAAATTAATACAGCACTCTGAGCACTCAGAGCTGGCTGTGTACAGCACACTGGGTACGGATAAGATGGCAACAAGTATGGGTATGATGGCGGCAGGGCTGGCACAGGATACCCTGGCACAGGACCACCCAGTGTCATTTGGGGGTCCAGAGCTGATCCGGGAGTCAGCAGCGGAGCAGGCTGCGGAAGAGACAATGCCGGGCCCGCAGGCTGGGGCAGCAGCAGTACCAGCAGTGGCCCAGCAGGCATCAGTAGGGTGCACCTGGGAGAGGGGTCTGCCGGTACTGGGTGAGCCGGTGCGCCAGGTGCCTGGGGGAGGAGACCTCCAGGCAAAGGCAGAAGTGATGCCGGGCTGGGCAAAGCAGTGGTAACCTGCTGTGAGCACTGCCTAGAAGGACTGAAGTTGGGCCCTTCAGAGAGGATCGGCGAGACAGTGCCTTGGCTGGGGGGAGGAGGGGGCAACTGGTGGAGGAACTACCGCCAGAGACACCAACACCGGCTGAGCCTTCTGGCTGAGAACTCATGAAAGAAATGGGCCTGAGCATGAGGGGCTGGGAGTCAAGAGACAAAGTCCTCTGCCCAGAGGAGCCACCGCCCATAATACCAATGAGGGTGGGCAGCGTGCCACTGGCAGCCTGGTAGAGGAGAGGGCTGGTGGGGCAGAGGGAGCCGGGCTTTATGAGGCAATGTGCGCAAGAAGCAGACCGTCCCAGTGTGTGTCCTGGTGCTTATGCTTCTCACCGATTTTTGTGAAGAGGACGGAGCCCCAGAGGACTATGCTTAATAAGCTGGCTCTCTAGAATCTTAAGATGACATCTCCAAATGGCCTGACTGAATTCCTGGCAAATCTGGCAGGCTTCGTGTCATGGCTGGGGCTAGGCAAAGGATGCATACAGAGTGTCCATCTTTTCAGGAATTTGCTTGCCGATGCACATTTTCTGGAGCAATCAGAAGACACGACTGACAGATAAGTAACTTGACAGCTGAAACACTGAAAATTTGATGTTACTACTTAAAGGAAAAGCGCTGCAATGCGTGTAATGGCGGTCGACTATAACTGAAGGCGTCCGCTAAGGTCCGATGTCCACGGGTTGGACGGCAGTAAAGAACTGAGGACGGTGTGGGGACAGCCCGCCTTTATAGGATAGGGCTGATGTCAGAGGTCGATGTTGGCAGTAGGCGGTCCCCATGGTAGACTGCTAGCTAGAAAGTTTTCCATGTGGTCCCCGCACCTGGTGGCTTAGTCCTACTGGTGCTGGCCTGCTGCAAGAGCCTTCCTGAAGTAAGACAGTACAGCTACTTAAGAACTTACCGTAACAGTAGATCTTTGAGAGAGATTCCTGCAGAGGTCATAACATATTGGACTGCACCCCTGGCATCAGGACCCAAGGCTTTTGCTAGCAATGTCTGGTGGGGACTGCCCACCCAATGCCACGTGATGGATGTCAGCGCCACTTTATATAGTGGGCAGTTCTTGCCTCCTTCTGGTTCTCCCGCTGGAGATCCAAGGAGGATGAGATAGAGAGAGGATGAAATCCTGGAGCCCTGCTCAGAATGATCTGTAAGAAATGCAGAAACTGGGGAGGCGGGAGGGAGAGTGTGGCCTACTGCAGGAACCTCTCTCAAGATCTACTGTTATGGTAAG
Organism: Neoceratodus forsteri; assembly: GCA_016271365.2. Taxonomy (NCBI): domain Eukaryota; kingdom Metazoa; phylum Chordata; order Ceratodontiformes; family Ceratodontidae; genus Neoceratodus; species Neoceratodus forsteri. The sequence continues at coordinate 458,539,274 of CM057452.1, forward strand.
TTCTTACGTAACTGTATTATCTTACTCAAGTGGGTTCCTGCAGTAGGACATAACATGTAGGACTGAATCCCAAGCAGTCACCAGAGAGACCGAGAGAATCAGGGAAGAGGAACAACTGAAAACAGACCAGGACCAGCCTAAGACAGTAGGCCCTGCAGGATGGCGAGGCCAAACCCGCCCCTACACCTAGAGGCATGTCCAGACTGTAATGCTCTACGAAGGTATGGACTAACTCCAGGTTGCTGACGCACAAATATCTGCTGCAGAAACATTCCTATGAAAGCTGTCGATGCAGCCATGCCTCTGGTAGAGTGATCTCTGAACTCCCCAGAAGAGGTTTACTGTACTTCTGGTAGCAGAAGCAGATGCAGTTGGCCAGCCATTTGGAAAGACACTGCTTAGAAGCTGCAGACACCAGAGATCTGGAGGAAAAAGGGAAAAAAGCTGATCTGACTTGTGTGCGCCTTTGGTCCTGTGGACTTAGCAACACAAGATTCTATGTACATCCAATGTGAAGTGCAGAGTCTCACCCTGTTAGAATGAACCAGATAGTATACCAGGAGTTCAACCGCTCTGATTCAAGGTGAACTCGAAACCACCTTGGGAAGAAACCTGATTTGTATGCAGGACCACCTGGTCCTTGTGAAAACTCAAATAAAGCTCCTTATGAATCAGGGCCTGAAGCTCAGCAATTTTTCGAGCAGAAGTAATAGCAACAAAAAGAGCGCTGCTCCAAGACAGGTAGTGCAAATCACAGCTTACTGTCAGTTCAAAGGAGAGTAAGCTTTTCTAAAATAAAATTTAGATCCCAAGGTGGGTGGGGTTCGGATGAGGGGTTTCAAATGGAGTACCCCTTCAGAAAAGTTTTTGAGACCTCCAACTGTGTGATAGGTTTCCTGTCCTCAAAGCAGTGATAGGCTGAAATAGCCAACAAATGGACCTTAAGGAGGAATAGCCTTGACCAGAGTCAGGCAGGTACAACAGGTACTCCATGACCTGAGGAGCTGAGCAAGTGAAGGGGTCCCAGCCCTTGGATGTGGCCAACATAGAGAAACACTTCCATTTTATTGTGTAGGTGCACCTGATGGAGGGTTTCCTGGCTTCCACCAGGACCTGAGCGACCCTCTGGGAAACTCCAATGTGACACAATTATGTCTGAAGGAGCCATGCATGAAGATGCAGGATCCTGATTCCCGGATGCACTAGTCTACCCTGATCCTACATCAACAGATCATGTTGAAGAGGGAGGGGAAAAGAGGTTACTCACCTGTAAAGTACAGTTATGTAAGAACCACTGTAACAAACACCCAATCCTAGGTAGTGAGATAATCTAAACAAATCCACCTCCAGAGGCGATGGAACTACCTGCTGCAAGAGCTGTTCTCTAAGATCTACTGTTACGTGAGTTCTTACATAATTGTACTATCTTACTTAGAAAGAAATCCCTCATAGGTGGGAGGAGGCTAGGTAGAGATCATGAGTTGGACCGAAGCTTCAGGATAGTAGTCCTCAAGGACTGCTAGACCAAACCAGCTTCGCCGTGATGCAACATCCAGGCTATAATGCCTGATAAAGGTGTGCATGGTGCTCAAATAGCTGCTGCGCGGAGTGGCTGAAGTGGACACGTTCTTCAGAGTGGCAAAGGAGGTAGCCACCTCCTTGTGGAATGTCCCCAACCGAGCCCGGTAGGGATTTGTTACGCTCTGGTAACAGAACGTGATACAATGGATGAGTTACCTGGACAGCGACTGTTTAGAAACTGGAGCCCCCAGCATCCTATGAGCGAAGGAGACAAAAAGCTGATCAGATTTACGATGTTGCCTGGTTCTGGTCAGGTAGTATCTTAGACATCTATGAACATCTAGATTGTGCAGCAGGGCCTCTCCTCTATTAGAGTATTTAGGAAAGTACACTGGCAGGTCAATGTCCTGATTAAGGGTGAGGGCTGAGGCCACCTTAGGTAGAAACCTTGGTTTGTCCTTAGGACACCCTGTCCTGGTGAAAACCAAATAAGGTTCTTTACACATAAGTCGTGCAGCTCAGAAATCCTTCTGGCTGAAGTAACAGCAATAAAAATAACGCCTTCCATGCCAGAAGACGAGCTCGCAATCCGCTGCGTGGTTCAAAAGGTGGCAGCATAAGCTGCTCCAGGATGAAGGATAAGTCCCACGGAGGAATGGGATCCTTAATCGGAGGCCTAAGGTGGAGGACGCCTCTCAAGATTGCTCATTCAGTTTCCAACTGAGCTATGAACCGTAGGCCTATAGTAGTGTGATAGGTCAAGGGCACAAAGGTGTACTTTATTGAGGAGTAGGCCAAGCCTGCGTTAAATAGGGACAGGAGGTAGTCTAGCACCAAACCTTCCAGTCAATCCAGCGGGAAAGCCTCATGCTTGAGCCCAGAGGCAAAATCGGCACCATTTAATGGTGTACCTGGCACAGTGGTTGAGTTTCTAGCAGCTGATAGAACATCTGCTACCCTTGTGAGACTCCGTGAGCGCATGACAGCTATGTCCATAGGAGCCAGGCGTGCAGGTTCAGAGAGCGAAGGTCCGGATGGACCAAGGATCCTGCCTCCTGGGACAATAAGTGACAGCTGAATGGTAGAGGCACCGGAGGTTCCAGAGAAGGCTGGTGCAACAGACAGAACCAAATCTGCCTGGGCCAAAATGGCGCGATTAGTATCAGTGTTGCCTGCTCTCTGTGGAGTTCAAAAGAATCCTCTGGATCAATGGAAAGGAGGAAATGCGTACAGAAATCTGCCTATCCAGGAGAGGGACAGCGTGTCTTGCCAGAAAACACCAGGCCCTTGATCTAGCAAGCAGAAACTGGGCAGTTTTATGCTGGATGGGGACGAAAAGATCTAACTCTGGTGTCCCCATCTGCAAACAGAACCTCTACCACCTCCTGGAATAGTTCCCATTTGTGGACTCAGACCATCCACTCTGGGACACATACAGCAATAAGGTTTGAGCCGTGTTGCAGAACTCAATCCCATACCTCATAGCCTCCCTGCAAAGCCGGGTAGGAATGAGTGTCTCCAACTTGTTGAGGTAATACATCACCACGGTATTGTCTGTTTGCAGCAGCAGCAGAGTACCCGTGGAATCTCCGACTGGAATGCCTGCAAGGCATAAAGGACTGCTCTCATCCCCAAAATATTTATGTGGAGATGAGCTTCCTGGGACGCCCAAGAGCCTTGAGACCTGACCCCATTGAAGTGTGCTCCCCAACCAACCCTGAGGCATATGTGGAGAGTGTCACATCGAGACGGTGCAATAAAGGGGACTCCCACCGATAGATGCTCTGGTTCAAGCCACCATTGCCAATCCCGGATGATGGCATTCGTGATCCAAACTGGGAGCTGCAGATGGTCTTGCTTCTGATCCCATTGTACCCATAACATTCATTGGGTCACCACATGTGGAGATGGGCTAAAAGGACTGTCGCAATGGTCGCAGCCATGTGTCCCAGCAGGCAAAGGATCAGTCTTGCTGGGACCATCTTCTTTGTCAAGATGTCCCTTATGAGGATCTGATGTTTCTTGGCTTGTCCTGGGGCAAAGACTTTCCCTGGACGGTGTCCAGGACTGCAGTCTCTGTGACAGAACCAGGTGTGACTTCTTGTGATTGATGATGATGCCCAATGACCCAAAGAAGGAACGAGTATAGTGGATAGTGGACATCAGAGCCTCCGGAGGGGGCCATGAGGAGCCAGTCGTCCAGGTATGGGAACACGTGAGTGGCCTGGTCTCCTGAGTGCCGCCACTACGACTGCCATGCACTTCGGAATACCCGAGGGTCAAGACAGTCTGAAGGGGAGGTCTCGAACTGATAATGGCGCACTCAGAAATTTGAAGCGCAAGAATTTCTTGTGCGCTCAAGCTATAGGTATGTGCAGGTAAGCATCCTGCATGGCCACAGACACTAAGAAGGCTCCCTGCTTCAGCATGAGAATTAAACCTGTAAGGGTCACCATGCAGAAGCGCTTGTAAAGGACCAAATCGCTTGAGGTTGCTGAGATCCAGAATTGACAGAGATCCCCTGTCTTTTGAGAACCAGAAAGAAGTGGGAATAATAACCTGCACCTCTCTGGTTCCGCTGCACGTGCTCTATAGCCTCTCTTTCCTAGAAGCGAGCACTTCCTGCTGTATGAGCAGTGCATGCTGACCTGAATAACGAGAAAGCAGGGAGGCCTTGATGGTGGGTGGTCGAGAATTCTATAAAGTGTCCTCTCTCGACTAACTGGAGGACCCACCAGTCGGCGGTTATCATCTGCCAACCAGAAAGGTGGCAAGCAATGCGACTTCCGACCTTTTCTTCCTGTTGATCTAGAGGACGGGCCGGAAGGAGTCTGCTGTGGCGGCATTACCCCCGCAGGCTGGGTCGGTTTGGTATATCTTTGACCTTGGCCTGAGGAAGACTTAGGCTGGGCCTTATGGTTGAAGTTGCCCTTTGCTGCTGACAGAACGTGGCTGTTGCTGTGTTGCCAGCGGAATGATTCTGGTTCCTATGAAAGGAACCAGATTTGGCCTGTACAGTTCTCACTGCCTTCCCGGTGTCCTGTAATTTGGTGATCACCTTTCGGAATCTTCACCAAATAGGACCTCACTGTTGTAGGGGACGCCCAGGATGTTCTTCTGGATGTCCGGGGTAAATCTGGAGACCAAGCCATGAGTGTCTCCAGAGACAGATGCCTGAGGCTGCCCTCTGGCTGCAGAGTCCTCTGAATCGTAGGTGGCTCTCAGAACTTGGGTCCCCATGTCTGACCCGGTTTGAAGGAGGTTCAGAAGCTCCTCCTTCTGCTTGCCATCCGGAAGTGCTTTGACTAGGTCTTGACCCTGTTCCCATAGGGCATTCTGAAACTGGAACCATATGTGTCAGATAGTTCAGTAACCTAATGGAGTATGTAGCAGTCAGATACATGCACTCTACCCAGTAAGTCCAAGTGCTTGGACTCCTGGTCCGGAGGCTGTGTACTCAAATGTTGTGGTCGTTGAGACCTGGTCATGGGAGGCCGGATGACCAGTGAATCAGCCAGGAGTTGTTGCGCCAAGTACGGGTCCTCCGCAGGGCCCTGTACAGGCGGTCAGTCTTCTTCAGCACCGTGGGTGTGGAGTGTGGATGTTTCCACGCGCCTTATGACGCCTCTGTGAAGGTGTCTCCCAAGGGTGGCACCACCACAGGCTTAGGGTCCTTCTGTCAAGATACTCGAAGTTAGGCGCTGTCGCTCGGGGGTCTAGGTTTTCTGTTTCCATCCCATGTTCCCTTGGATGTGCCTCATGATTTCAGAAAGGAGGGATCATCCAGAGGTGACCTGGGAAGATCTCGTGGGTCAGGCAATGGGATGCTGATTGAAGAAGAAAACCTGGAGGTATCCAAGAATCAGGTCTAGAGTCTTCCCGCGGAGTGGACCATCTACGTCTGGGTCGCTTGGGACTGGGAGACCCTGAGGGAGTTCTTGAAGGGGCCTTCTCCTTTCTTTAGATCTGCCCCTAGGAGGTGGAGTAGGCTCCCTGGGGTCGGAGGTCTTCCTACTGGCCCCTATGGTGGAGGAGGAAGAGGTGGAGTAGGAGGAGGAGTAGATCTTACGGGACCATGTCTTTTGATTGTGTCCCACCAAAAGGTAAAGAGGTCTTTAACCTCCTGAATGTTCATACTGACGACGGTCCTGGTGTCGGGTTGGTCTGTTGCCGTATCGGGTCCAAGGGGTCACCGGATCAGACAAGGCTCCCATGGGAGCCTGACGTCCTCATTGTCGCCTGCCTGGTCATCAGGCAATGTCAGATCCTCCTCCGTAGAGCCCAGACGACTGGTATCCACCGTGACGGGGGGCAGTCGCTGGCTCCTGAGGACGCTTGTCGGGCGTTGGGTGTTTGGACGACGCCTGGTCTGATGGCGCTGGTCGGGAGGGATCAGCAACCCGCTTAGTGTCTGTCATCTGCTTAAGGGACGCCAGGTCCTTGGTCTTCCTGGGAGGAGGATCTGGTCCCCAGGAGGCTGGGAGGCCAATCTGGCTGCTGGAGTCTCAGCATCTGTCCGAGGAAGCTTAAGAGATCTTAGAAGAGGACTTGACCAGTGATGGTCAGAAGACTTCGCTGAAGCCCGGAAGGCGCTGGAGAAGGATCCAAAGTCCTGGAAGTCTTGATCAGATGCAAAGAAGCTGAAGAAAGTACAGTTATGCAAGAACTTACCGTAACAGTAGATCTTCGAGAACAGCTCTTGCAGCAGGTTACACCATTAGGACTGAAGCCGGCAGGCATCAGGACCCCACGAAATCTTCTAGCTAGTAGTCTTCAGCGGGGACCGCCTCAGACGTCGGTCCTGCCCGGACGCCAGGCATAGTATATAAGGGAGGCGGTCCCGCCAGAATCCCCAGTTCTCCCTACCGGAGACGCCCGCTGCTGGATGACATCAAAAGAGGAGACCGAGGACTCGCCATCAGAAGGTCAAGGTTGAGGACAATCTGCCAGAGCATAGGCTAGGATTTACCTCCTCCAAGGGGAATGGTGGGCGGAAGGTACCTGCTGCAAGAGCTGTTCTCAAGATCTACTGTTGCGGTAGTTCTTACGTAACTGTACTATCTTCTTCGGGTACAGCTCTTGCAGCAGGTTACACCATTAGGACTGATTCCCCAAGCAACAGCGCTAGGAAACGCTCTAGGGAGGAGGTAGGAACAGAGATCCTGGGAAGTCCTGATTCTAGGACAGTAGGCCCTGCAGAATGTGCAAGGCGAAGCCAGCCCTCTCCGCCCGTGGCGATGTCAAGGCTGTAGTGCCTAATGAAGGTGTGACTGAGCTCCAGGTGGCTGCAGCACAAATGGCTGAAATGGAGATGTTTTTCAGTGATGCAAGGAAGTGGCTACCCCTTGTCGAGTGGCCTCTAACGGTACCCGGAAGGGGCCTCTGCCTGTTGTTGTAGCAAAGGAAATGCACTGGACAAGCCAGCAAGAAAGAGTTTGTTTCGAGACTGGTTGGCCCAGCATCCTCTCAGCGAAGGAAATAAACAGCTACTCAGATTTGCGATGCTGCTTGGTCTTGGTCAAGTAATATCTTAAAGAACGGTGAGCGCCCAGGTGTGAAGCAGCCTCTCCTCTATTGGTGTACTTAGGGAAATATACCGTAAATCAATGTCCTGATTAAGGGTAAGGGTGAGACCACCTTAGGCAGGAATTTTGGATTCGCTCCTCAGGGCCACCCTGTCCTGGTGAAAAATCAAATAAGGTTCCTTACACATGAGGGCATGTAGCTGGAGATTCTTCTTGCCGAGGTAACAGCAACCAAAAATAACGCTTTCAAGACAGAAAGCGTGGCTAGCAATCTCACGGCAGGTTCAAAGGGTGGCAGCGTGCTGCTCAGGACAAAAGCAGATCCCAAGGAGGGACGGATCCTTAATGGGAGGTCATGGTGGAACACTCTCAGAAAATCACGAGAAGTGTCGAGTTGTGCCAGTGTGCGTTGGCCTATAGGGGAATGGTAGGCTGATATCGCATAGAGATGAACCGTAATAGAGGAGTAGGCCAGCCCGAATGAAAGAGGGAAAGCAGGTATTCCAGGACTAATTTTTCTGGGCAGTCTAAAGGGGAGAGACCGTGTGTCTGAGACCCATGGAAAACCTACGCCACTTCATGGCGATGTAGCGCATGAGCTGGCTTTCTGTCAGCAGAAAGGACTTCCGCCACTTCTTAGACCCCGTGTCGAGAATGGCTATGTCTCGAGGAGCCAGGCATGCAGGTTCAGTGAGCGCAAGTCCGGTGGACTAGCAAACCTCCTCTTGAGAGAGCAGGTGGGAGCTGACTGGTAAGGAAGTGGAGGTTCCCGGGACAATTGAGTCAAGAGGGGAACCAAATCTGTCTGGGCCAGAAAGGCACTACCAAGATCATTGTTGCGTGCTCCCCGAAGTTTGAGAAGGATTTTCTGGATCAACGGAAGGGAGGAAAGGCGAGAGGAATCTGCCCGTCCAGGAGAGCGACAACGCTGCTCGCCAGAAAACACCAGGCCCTGGATCTAGCGAGCAAAAATTGGGCAGTTTTAGTTGGATGGGAAGCTAACAAGTCCAATTCTGGAATGCCCCATCGATGAAACAGATCCTCTGCCACCTTCCTGAAGAAGTTCCCACTGTGGACTCTGGCCTGTGAGCGACTCAGGCTGCCTGCGACTGTGTTGTCCACTCCGGGAACGTGAACTGCAATCAGGTTTGCTCGTGTCGACTACCCATTCTCACACTCTCATGGCCTCTCTGCAGAGGGTAGGAGTGTGTGCCTCCCTGTTTGTTGAGGTAATACATCACCGCCATATTGTCTGTCTGCAGCAGAAGAGTACTCAGTGGAATGTCCGACTGGAAGGCTTAGGGCATACAGAGGACCGCCTCATCTCCAGAATACTTGTGTGGAGATGGGCTTTGAGGATTCCATGTACCTTGAGACCTCACCCCGCTCAGGTGTGCCCTCACCCCAGCCCTGAGGCGCCTGTGAGAGGATTACCTCTGGGAACGGCGCTTTTAATGGGACCCCATGGAGAGGGTCCCTGGGTCTAACCACCATTGCTAATTCGAATCACGGCTCTGTGATTCTGACTGGCTGCTGCATATGATTTTGCTTCTGGACCTATTGCACTCTGAGCGCCCACTGGGTTACCCGCATGTGGAGCCTTGCCATCGGGATGGTTGGAATAGCCGCAGCTATATGTCCGAGCAGGCGAAGGACCGGTCTGGCTAGGACGGTCTTCTTTGCCGAAAGATCCCTGATGAAGGACCTGATGCGTTCTGCTCTGTCCTCGGAAGAAAGGCTTTCCTTGGATGGTGTCCAGAACTGCATCTATGAATTGCAGCTTCTGAGACGGTACCAGGAGATACTTTGAGTTGATAAGTATGCCCAGCGACTGAAAAGAGCTTGGGTGTGCTGGATAGCCATCAACAGCTCCTCCTGGGAGGCAGCCATGAGAAGCCAGTCGTCCAGGAACGGGAACACATAGTGGCCATGTCTCCTTAGAGACGCTGCCACGACTGCCATGCATTTGGTAAAGACCTTGGGGGCCGAGACAGCCCGAAGGAAGCGCCGGAACTGGTAGTGGTGACCGAGAAACTCAAGCGCAGGAACCCCTTGTGCGCTTTGAACTACGGGATGTGCAGGTAAGCGCCCTGCATGTCTAGGGACGCCAGAAATGCATCCTTCTTCAGCATGGGTATAAGACCTTGGAGGGTCACCATGCGAATCTTTTGTAAGCACCGACATGTTGAGGTCGCTGAGGTCCAAGATTGGACGGAGGTCCCTGTTTTCTTTGGAACCAGGAAGAAGTGAGAATAGTAACCTGTTCCTCTCTGGTTCCCCGGACGTATCACGGCTTCTTTGTGCAAGAGCAGAGTACCTCTTGCCTGATGAGTGACTTGTGCTGACCGAATAGCGGAGAGCAAGGGAGGCCTTGTAGGTGACTTGTCTGTGAACTCTATAAAGTGGCCTTTTTCGACCAATTGGAATACCCACCTGTCAGTGGTAATCGACTGCCACCCTGGTAGGTGGTCTGCAATGTGACCCCGACCTTGGCATCCTGTTGATCCTGAGGGCGGGGCCGGAAGGAGTCATGCTGTGGTGGCTGTGAGTCCTGCAGGTTGGGCTGACTTGGTGGGACATTGGCCTCTGCCCGAGGACGACTTCCCGGCTTTCCGGGAAAGGAGCCCTCTGTTGCAGGCCAGAACGAGACTGTTGCCTCTGGGTCCAGCCGAAAAACGGCTCTGGTTCCTACGAAGGAACTGGGCCTGATCTGTACATGGCCTGGACAGATCTCACGGCCTTCCCGGCTTCCTGAAGCTTGGTGATGACCTCTCCGAGGGTTCACCAAAGAGAACTTTGCTGTGAAAGGGGCGCCAGTATGTTCTTCTTGACGTCCGGGTGAATCCGAGACATGGAGCCATGAGTGTCTCCGGAGGCATACGCCTGAGGCTGCCGCTGGCCGAGGAGTCCGCGAGTCACACGCTGCTCAAGCACCTGGGTTCCCACATCCGAACCCGTGTGGAGGAGCTGGAGTAACTCCTCTTTCTGCTCACCTTCTGGCAGCTTTTCTACCATCTCTTGTCCCTGCTCCCACAGGGCATTCTGAAACTGCACCATGTGGGTAAGATAATTGAGGGACCCACGGCTGAGGCGCAGCTGGCAGACGCGCGCTACCCATTGCATCCAATTGCTTGACCCGGTCAGGTGGCTGGGTGCTCAGATGTTGCGGGCGCTGGGGACTCAGTCATGAGGCTGTGATGACCAGGAATCGCCAGAGGATGAGATGCCAGTACTGTCCTCCTAGGGCCTTGTACAGGCGGTCAGTCTTCTTCGGCATCACCGGGAGCAAGTGTGGACGCTTCCACGCTGCCTTGGTGACATCCACAAAGGTGTCCACCAAGGGTGGTACCACCACAGGCTTTGGGTCCTTTGTCAAGACAACGCTGCAAGGCATAGCCTGGGTCGAGGTCTTCTGCAGTCCCCATGTTTCCTGGATATGCCTCAATCTCTGAGAATGATGGGTCATCCGGAGGAGATCTCGGAGCTCACGTGGGTCCAGAGAGGGACGCTGATAGAGAAGGGATCTGGATCTGTCAGAGATGTCCGATCCTGAGTCCTCCGTCGATGGAGAGTAGCGCGCCTTCTAGGTCTCTTGGGGCTGGGTGACCCAGAAGAAGATCTAGACGGAGGTCTTTTCTTGTCCGATGGTCTGCCCCAGGAGATCGAGCAGGATCCTGGGGAAGGTACTGGCCTGCAGCCCCAGATGGAATGGGGGAGCTGGGGCCGTGGAGTCATGGGTGCAGGAGGAGGAGGAGGAAGAGGAGAGGGTGGAGACCACGTCCTCTTTAATGGTGTCCCACCAAAAGGTAAATAACCTTCACCTCAGCAAGATTCAATCCAGATGATGGGCTGGGCGCCGTGGTCGTCGTTGTCCCGCGCTGCACCCCGGGGTCTCTGTTCGGGAGAGGGTTCCTCAGGGGCTCAACAGGACCGGGTCGCCCACCTGGTCTTCGGGCTGGGTAGACTCTCCTCCGTAGCACCTCCTGGCCGATGTCGGCAGGTGGCGCTGGGGTTCCTCCAACTGCTGGAATGGGCGACGTCCCCGCCGGCGCCTGGTGGTGAGACCCTGACCAGCGCACGGGCGCCTAGCCGTCGCCGGGTCCCGGACCGGTGGTGCTTGGCCGACGTCAGTTGGGCCGGCATCGGGTCCGGACGTCTGCTTAAGCGAGGTCAGCTCCTTGGTTTTCCGTTGCGGGAGGAGGCAAGGGCCGACCAGACGTCAGAGGCCGAGTATGGAAGACGGACTTGTGGTGATGGTGGTCCCTGACTTGGCAAGGCCTTAGACAAGGAAGAAGAAGGCCCGTGGGTCTTAACAGGCTGCAACGTGGAGGAACTGGCAGAAGACTTGACCGCGACCGGGGAGGCTGAGAGGGCCCAGGAGCTGCGGAGTCTGATGCCCTAGAAGGATCTGGCTCACCTCTCCCTATGTTTCTCAAGGTGCCTGTGGGCTTTTCAGAAGATTTCCTTGAGGCAGGTTCCATGGCCTTCAATCTTTCTTCCAGAAGGTAAGCTTGAGGGCCTTCTGACGACGGCTCGGGTCAGACTGTTGAAACCTTGACAAAAGGCAGGCTGGGTGTCGTGGTCTGGGCCTAGGCACGCATCGCAGGCCAAGTGTGGATCTTTGAAGGAATTTGCTTCCCACAGGCACACTTAGACGGATGGCCCTCCGCTGGATGTTGGTGAGGACATCAGATGGCAGACAACCGGAGAAAGAGGCAGTTTCTTGGTGAAGAAACTGAAAAAGAACTTTACCAAAAGTCGTGGCTAGACACTGACCGAAGGGTCGAGACATGCAAGTGTCTGACGGGAAAGAACTGGGGATTCTGGCGGACCGCTCATTATGTACTACGCCTGACGCCGGGGCGGACCGACGCCGGAGGCGGTCCCCGCTGAAGACTGCTAGCTAGAAGATTCGTGGGTCCTGATGCCGCCGGCTTCAGTCCTAATGGTGTAACCTGCTGCAAGAGCTGTACCTCAAGAAGATCTGCCTGAATTCCTAATCTTAACGGTAGGGGCTGAGAGCGAGCCCTGGAGGGACAGCAGTCTGAGCACGTGAGCCGAGTTGTGCACGAGCCCGAGGCCCGATTCGGGATCTGGATCTGGCCTTCTCCGGTGTTTTGGGACTTAGAGGTAGACTCGCCTGGAGGCAGGGTCTTTATCCATAATCTTTAACCTTTCTTCCAAGAGGAACCCTGAAGTGCCTTCTGGCGGCGGATCCGGTGCGACTATTGAACCACTGGCAAAGCGAGGCAGACCTTGGTGTCGTGTTCCGGGCCTAGGCACTGCAGACAGGACGAGTGAAGATCCTTAAAGGGATCTGTTTGCCGAGGCACACTTAGAGGTGTCTTTCTGAGGAAGGAGCTGGAGATGCCGACATTTAGTAGATAAATGCTGGAAGTTCTAGACGCTGTCATCTGGAGGCCGATGCTGGTTTAGTCGACGGGCGAAGTGAACTGGGGATTCTGGGGACCACCCCTTTGTATGGTGCCTGACATCGGGGCAGGGCCAATGTCGCGGTTCCTGCTGGATATTGCTAGCTAGAAAATTTCCGGTAGTCCTGGCGCCTGCTGGCTTCGGGTCCTAATGGTGTAACCTGCTGCAAGAGCTGTTTCTCAAGTAATCTGCCAGCACGCCTGAACACAGATGGCGGTCACCAGGCTATCGGCTGAAGGTGCTCAGTGAACCTACTTAGGGAACCCATGGTACCGCCTACTTATGGTCATGTGGGCAGACGGTGCTGGACAAGAGGCAGGACACTGCTATAGTTCGGAGGGTGGCCAACAATGGCCTCAGCCACAGGAAAGGCCGCCGTCAGTATCCCATCTCTTAAGGATGTCCATAAGAGGGTACTCCACCTTTTCTGGATTGGCTCCAGGGCATCCTGCAGACTCAGAGATAAGGCGGAGGATCCCTGAAAAGATGAGGGACCTTCCTCCTTCCCCAGGCCACCAGTCGATTCATCATCACCTGGATGTGAATGTAAACCAGTGACGTCCGAATCCAGGAATCCGGATATAATGGCCTGCCGCCCAGGTTCCTCTACTCACCAGGGGCGGTCTGAGGTGACCGTGGCCAACAATCGCTGGGGAAGCACGTTCTGGTCCGTCTTCCTTGGAAGGAGTCCCTCCCATGGGCTTTTTACGCATGGTTCCACCACAATGGGTGGAAAGACCGTTAAGGCCGAACAGGTGGTCTTGCCAGCTCTGTGGCTGGGGAACCGACTTATTTGACTCTGACGGAGTTGGTTTCGGCCTGGGAAGCGAAAGCCAAGTAATGGCCTGGGTGGAAGCCATGGTAGGCTTATGCTCGGACAAAATCAGCTGCTGCCACACGAGGTCCTTGTAGCGCCGATGGAATTTCTGTTGGAGCCTCTCCTCATCCGGAAGGATGAGGACAGCCGATGACGTTGCCTCTAGAGCACTTATGGCTCTTCCTCGGCCTATCGATTGAGGGGTCCTAGACCTCAATCGAGATCGGGCAGGCCGACTTGGTCGGTCGGATATACCAGTGGGGCCAATGACTTCACAGAGTCCAGGACTCGGTTCCTCGATGGGGACTCCAGTAGGCTGGGTCTCCTCATCAGGGAAAACAAGGACCGTGTCCTCCAGAGTTGGCGATCGCTGGCGCACAAGGGGTGTGGGTCTTACAATCGTCGATCAAACTCGGGTCGGCTGGCTTGACGTGCAAGTCCAAAAAGCCAGCGGTCAAGAGGCGAGCATTGACCGAGGTCGACTGCATGTTCCTGAGACCAAGACTCTCCTGCTCCCAGGACCATCTTCGCTGGACGAAGACACACCTCGATCCTTCTCCCGCTTTATGGATCAAGAGGAATGCGAGCTTGCAGGTGCCTCCCTTAGTAGGGAGAGAGGGCACAACCCTGGAAGGAACCCAAGAAGGTGGAGCCCAGGTTGAGTGGAAAGAAAAGCTCGAGAAGACTTCTATGGCACAAACTGCATGCTCCTAATGCTTGCATGTGTTCCAACTGCTCGGTGGATCACGCAGCCGCGAAATCGCCCACCAAGCCTCCTTGAATTTCACCAGAGGATTCCTCATCTCCAGCCTCCCCATTTCAGGCATGCGAGATGGTCATCAAGGACGTTGGGATGGAATGCCAAACAGAGACTGCAAGGCAGGTGTCATGGCCAACACGAGGCAGTAGGCGTACGCTGGTATGGGGATTGGTACGTGACATCTTCTGGCTGCACGGGCACCGACTGAAATCTGGGGAAGATTTATCTTCCATGATTAAACAAGAATCCTATGGCTGCTTAACGCGAGTAATGTGAATTTTCAGTAAACCAGGGTTTGAAAGCCAAGGCCTACAAAATGCATGAGCATGAGGGAGGCAACCTGAATCTTCCAGCGAAAGGAAGATCTGCGCCATGGGAGGAACTGAGGTATATACCACCCAGGTGGGTGGAGGAGCCAGCCTGAAGACTTCCGGTGAGATTTAGCGAAGGATCTTGCCAAGGAGTGTAGATGAACAACATATCCACGATCCTAGAACTAGAGGTTCCACTCGCCCAGCTGCTGCAAGAGTGGAACTAGATCTGCCTTGGCTAGAGGGGGGATATGAGGATCATCCGAACCCCTCTGCTTGAAGTTTTAGGAGGATATGCTGTAGAATGGGAAAGGGTGGAAGGCGACAAGTACTTCCCTGTCCAGCAGAGTGACAATGCTAAGCGCCAGAAAGCACCAGGCTCTGAAATGAATGAGCAAAAACTGGGAAGTTTTGCTATTGTATGGAGAGGAGAAGAGATCTACTTGTCGCTCCCATCAGTAGAACAATAGATCGCCATTCTTGACCCAATTCCCATTCATGAACTTGGGATGATGTCCAACTGAGGTTGTCTGCCAGATGTTTTGGACGCCTGGGATGTGCATGGTCGTGAGAAACAGACTGTGCTGGACTGCCCAGAACCAGACGTGTACTGCCTCCTGAACAGGGGGTACAATCGGGTACCTCTCTGCTTGTTGATGTACTAGACCACAGACATATTGTCTGTCTGGACTAGCAGTGTTCCTGTCGAAAGGATGGTCTGGAACGCCTGACAGGCGACAGCACAGCCCTTATCTCCAATATATTTATATGGAGAGACATTCCAGCTGAGACCACAATCCTTGTGTTCTAAGATTCCCCAGGTGGCTCCCCAACCCAGACCATAGGCGCCTGTGGTGAGGGTCCATAACGGAGGAGTTGTCCTGAAAAGTAACACCGAGACAAATTCTGAGGATCCGCTACCATACAAGGTCTTTCCTGAGTGCACTGGAGACTAAGACAGGATGGTCTAGGTCATCCGAGGGCTGATCCCACTGGACACGAGTGTCCACTGGGTGATCCTCATGTAATCTGGCTAAGGGAACTGTGGAGATGGTCGCGCCATGAGGCCAAGAAGGTGTAAGAACGCCTGGTGGGAATATGCCTGGAGAAAAGGACAAGACTGACCTGCTCTCAGAGTGTTTGCTCTGTCCAAGGGCAGGAAGGATCTGCACTGGATCATGTCCAAGATGGCACAGATGAATTTTAGCCTCTGGGAGGGGTTAGGGATGACTTGGGGAGTTGACAGTAAACCCCAGTCTGGGGAAAAAGGTCCAGTGTGAAGTAAAGAGACTCTCTAGGTTGGCCCTGGATGGGGCCACTAAGAGCCAGTTGTCCAGGTAAGGAACACTGCAAATCCCCGATGGTATAAAACCACTGCCACCATGCTAAGCACTTGGTGCAAGACCCTGGGTGCGGAGGAAAGGCCAAAGGAGGGTTGTAAACTAGAAAAGGAAATGCAGGAAACAGCAATGGTTCCGAGAACACTGAATATGAAGGTAGGCTACTGCATATCCAGTGCAGAGAAGTCAGTGGTCCTTCAGCAGAAGGTGCAGAAGACCCTGTACAGTCAGCATGCAGAACCTTTTGTACTCCACGAAAGGTCCAGTCGGCTGAGGTCCAGGATAGGTGTGAGGTCGCCTGTCTTTTTCGGGACCAGGAAGAAATGGGAGTAAACCCTTTTTCTCTGGGATGGAGGGACTGGCTGTATAGCAGACTTCTGTCTTAGAGCCAGGATTTCCTCCTCACCAGCAGTGCCTGGTTTGAAAGTACCAGGAACAACCTGGAGGGGAGTTTGGAAGGAACTCCACAAACTCTATAGTGTGTCCCTCTTGAAACTAGTTGTAGGACCCATGCATCTGAAGTGATGCCCTTCCACTCCTGCACATGGAGGGCGAACCTTCCTCCCACTGGCTCCACATTGGAGGGTGGAGGAGGGGAGGGCTGGATGAGTCAGGAAGCTGAGGGACGGAGTGGGGTGGGGAGTCCCTGGTCGCCTCTGGTTTTGAGGTGGAGAGAGGAGGAGAAGGACCTCGTAGATTTTCTTTATTTTGGTGCCTGTTAAAGGGCTATTTACCCTGTCTCTTGTTTTTGGCATCAAAAGGTGGCTTCCTCTGAAAGCCCACTTGGTACATTGACTTGATGGATCTCAGGGCTTGGCCGCTTTCCTGGAGACCAGTAATTAAGTCCTTGGTGTCTCCCAAAGAGGAGTGAAACTCGAAGGGAGCATCCTGGATAGCTGACTGGACATCCACGGAGAGTCCAGAAATGCGAAGCCAAGCATGTCTTCTGAGGAAGACAGCTGTATAAGGAACGAGCAATCGTGTCCACTGACTGTAGGGCCTCTGAGCACATGTCTGCAAGAGATTTTGGACAGGTGCAGATCTTTGGTCAGTTCCTCCTTGAGGTCAGAGGCCTCCATAGATTGGAATACAGGCCTCAAGCCTGGCCATAGTTGGTTTTTGAAAAGAAACCATGTACGCCACATAGTTGAGGGAATGGAGGGCACACAGAGGATGAATAGATTTTCTTTCCAAACTGGTCGAGCTAAGACTCCTTATCTGGAGGAGAGGTGCTCATATGTTTTGGTGTGGTCGAACGATCATGAGCAGCCGCTATAATAATAGAGTCCACCTTGGGATGAGAATCCAGAAAGGAAATACTCTCAGGCACATGGTAAATCCGGTCTGCCTCTTTGGGAGAGCCAGGATAGCTGTGGCAGCTGCCAAATAGTAGTGATGAGGTCCTGTTGGGGCTGTCCAAGGTGGGGACAGGGATAGGAGAAACAGTCTCCAAGTCTAGGTGCTCCGCTAGAAGTTTCTTTGGTCCTGCTCCTCCACATTCCAGCCATTGGTTTGCTGGATAATGTGGAGGAGCTCAGTAAAGGAGGATGCTCCAGAGGGATTTGGACGATTGTTTGCCTTGGCCACAGAGGTTGCTCATCTGTTGAGGCTTCTGAAGAATCTTCCTCAGAGTCTGATGAATCTCCTCCTCGGGATTCCAATCCCCAGCAGGGTGACCTTCTGGGAAAGTGTGCTCAAGTGTGCACTGTGGCAGAGTGGACAGAGCTGACAGGTGACATGGAATGGGAGGGGAGAGACCACCGCCCAGCAGTCATTGTTCTAAGTCAGAAACCAGTTGGGATCTGGCGGCCCTTCCACCAGGACTGTATAAGGTTTGAAAGTCCTGTTGAGGTGAAGGTAGAGGAGGGTGGGCTGAGGGCAGTAAAAGGACCCAACCCTGAATACTGAGGAGGAGGATGCCCTGATAATAGTGGTAGCTAGGGGTCCGATACACAGGGTAGAAAGTCTGGGGAAAAGAACCCATCATCTGACCAGGCAGTGGATAAGCTGGCATCTGGAATGCTGAATAGGGATGATACCCTGGCGGATGACCTTGTTCTGTCGGGGTCTCGAGGACCTGGAAAGGATCCTGCATCGGGCTGGCCGAATGTCAGAGGGACTGACGCCAGGATAGTCGACGTCCGGGACCTGTGTTGGGCCTGGTGTAGTAATAGCCTGCGCCAGGGCAAATGTAAGGGCCCTGATGGAGGGAAGTTGTATAGAGTCCAGCGTGCCCCATGCATCAGAGATGGGGTGACCGGCGAGGAGGCCCCTGATGCGGAGCTATAGGTAGGTCCGATGGAGGGGGAATGAGGCCAGGAGCCCTTGTGAGAATGGGGTCTGGCATCGGTATCCCTCGATATGATATCCACAGGAGGGACCTGTGCACAGCCGCTGGAGGGGAGAGAAAGACCACAACCAGGGGCCACTTCCTCCTCCACCTCAGATGTGATGTCTGGGGTAGGAGGTTCCACTGGGGAGGTGAGAGGAAGGCTCCCGCCCAGGAGGGACCTGGGAGGAGGGCTGACCAAGTGAGGTTGTCGGGCCCGACCAGGCGTCCAGGTGAGGTGGCATCAGCCCCATGGGGTGAGCTACGTCCAGGTGGTCATCCGAAACTTGAGCGACTCGGCTTATGTGGCGATAGGGGACCAGGCGAAGGAGGGGGGACCTCGACCAACCTATCAGTCTGTGTCTTGTGGATCCCTGCCTGTTTTTGGGATCGCTTATCGACTATTAGGCAATCCCCCGAGGAGCTGGGGTCTGACTTAGTGGTAGAAACCGGGTGTTCACCAAAGGAGCTGGTGGACGACTTACCAGCAGAGACAGGCTGAAAAGAAGCAGAGGAACCTGGAGAAGTTCCAGACACAGCCTGGACAACCACAAGGGCAGGCGGCGGGCGGCCTTGCTGGTTGAAGGCTTTGCAAGAGCTAACTCGTACTGATCCTCTGTATGCTCTTGTTCCCTGTGCTTCTCTGTCTTCTGTTTAGACCCAATGAAGAGGAAGAAGTGGTATCCCTCAATTTTCTGCATCTCCTTTTCAAGAGTGGCCATTCTGGACTTGGTATATGGGCCTCAAAGCCTGCTGCCTGCATTTGCGTGATGGCCTGATTAAGGCTTGCAATCAGAGCAGGCCACGGTGTTGTGGTTCGGCCTAGGCAGAAGAGGCAGCAATGATGGCTGTCCTTGTGAGGATCTGTGAGCTGCACTTCTGCACCTCTTCTTGGTCTTCAAAGTCAGAGGAAGAAGACATAAAAGAATCAAAAATCGGACTGAAAACTCGGAAAATAAGGGAGAAAATGGTGATCGACTCAGCAATGTTTACCACGAAGTTCTTTGTGCAGGTTGATGGCGGGAAAGAACTGGAAGGCTGGTGCAGGGACCACCCACTATATAGGTCACGCTGACGTCAGTCACTTGACGTCGGGTGGTCAGTCCCCGTCAGACATTACTAGCAAAAATTTGCAGTGCAGTCCTGACACCAGGGGAGCAGTCCAACATGTCATGACCTACTGCAGGAATCCTCTCAAAGCAAGATCTGTAGTTCCTCTAATCAATTATTTTCATCTGATTACCACTTGAAGCAGATAGCCTGTATGCCTCTCTGACCTGAGACATCAGAGTGCTTGAAACCAATCTAAGCACAGAAAGACCAAAAGGTCTAAAATAAATACTAACACAAGTATACTTAGTAAAGTATACAACAGACTTTCAAGCTAAACATCTTTTATTTGCTTTTTTATAAACTAAATATTTTATTTATAAAATTAAATTACATTTATTAAATCAATATAATAAAGTATATTAATTGCATATATAAATAAGAGAAACCCTTATACAAAATGTAACATAAATGTTCCTTCATATGTCTGAAGGACCTATACCTAGCTTAAGAGGAAGCAGGAGGGTAGTAGTAATCAGATAAGAACATTAATTAGAAAATGGCCTGATCCTTCCAGGAAGTGGACCACAGTCCTAGGTGGAAGGTTAATGCTGCTGGGACGAGCACGTAAACTAGCCGGGGGTGGGGGGTAGGGCAATGAAAGAAGTAGAGGCAACAACTGATCCACTCAGATGATGAAGTAGCAGGACAGAGGGCTCAAACTCCCCAAGGTCCGGAGCACAGAAAGGCAGGAATGGGAACAAGATAGAAGATGGGGTGGGGGTACAACTCAGGTAAATGAGCCAGGTAGAGGTTTGGCAGAGATTAGGAATGAGAAGTTAAAAGGAAGAGGAAAGTCAGGGGAGCTTCAGGAAAAAATATAGGCAGGAATGGGAGGAGAAGTGGGCGTGGGGGAAGGTGCGAGAGCCATGTGTGCCACTGCAGGGAATCCTGGACAACGCTCCACACCTAGATGCCATCATGGTGGAGGCTGACCTGGGTTTAGTGGCTATAATGGAGTTGTGGTGCACTAAGCACCGCAACTGGGACATGGCCATACCATGCTACTTATGTTCAGGAAAGACAGGGCAGGGAGGAAGGTAGAAAGGGTTGTTTTATATGTGAGGGAGGGAATCAAGGCCACAGAGGTACAGGGGCACCATGAGGAAAAGGATGGGCTGGGGTGCTGCGGGTCATCCTTGAGACAGGCTCTGGTGCTGCTGTCCACACTGGAGTAGTGTACAGACTTCCAGCACAGGGAGAGGAGTTGGATAAGGCACCTGGGAAAGCCAAGTAATGGCAAGTAAGGGGAGGTGCTGCTAGCTTGTGACTTCAATTTGACAAAGTGGAGTGGAGCCTTCCAACGGCAGCTTTGGCAAGAAGTAGGCCATCCCTGTCTCCCTACAAGCTTTTTCTCAGGCAGCTAGTCACAGAACCCTCTAGGGTCAGGACAACATTGAAACTGGAGATTACAAACAGGGACAGCAAAGAGTAGGCTATCCTTGACTCCCTACAAGGGAGTTTTCTCAGGAAGCTAGTCAAAGAACCCATTAGGATGGGGCAATACTAGAAATGGAGCTTACAAACAGGGACAGTGTTGCAGGCGTCTCGAGTGAAAAAGTCCCCTGGGTAACAGTGATTACCATACAGTTTCTTTTAACATTAAGAACTGGCGCTCCGACAACTCTACCAGCGTCAACTCGCTCCTGACAATTCATCCCAGAGCAAATTCACTCCGCCTAACATTCACTTGCCTAAGACAATTCGCTCCCAAAATAAATATAAACTCTCTTACCAGTCTCAGTGTCTGTTACCTGGTTCAGTGTCTGTTCAGCGTATGACGACATAGCAAGCAGCAAAACTTTATTCTAAAACTTTAAAAGCTAAGCAGTCCATTTCAGTCATGCAGTCATTAATTCAACTCATCCAGCTCAGCGTGACGATGTAAGGCATCTGACATCCAAATGTGCAAATGTGTAAATGACATTTAAGTCATCTACGAGCTTTTTGTTCCTCTCTGACAAAATGAAGCGGCAAGTCATTATGTTCTGATTTCTGTGCTTACTGAGGAGCGTAATACAGGGTGAGCGAAAAGCTAAACTTAAAGATTTACTAATTACCCACAATCACTGACCAGCAAATCTTTAGTCTTGGCAACCGCCAATCATGATTGGTTACAAGGTGAACAGTGATTTGAGAATAACATGGGGCAAGCAGTCACGCCTATTGGCAAATTACTTTTTTAAAAAGTGAAAGGAGCGAGCATACAGCAATATATGGTGTTGAAATGATGTAGACATGCATCAACACATTTTTTATTCAGCAGAACGTAGAACAGCATTTTAAAACTTAGAGGGAGCGAGCTGGTATAACATGAATTGTCGTAGAGCAGGATAACGGCAGAGTGTATTGTTGGGAGCGAGCAGTTGCGATACTCTAATTGTCGGAGCGAACTGTCATGTACCCAACATTAAGACAGGAAAAGAGGTTAACCACATGAGGACAAATGTCCTGAACTTTAGAAGGGTGGATTTTAAGGAAATGGGAGACTGTCTCAGAAACTGCCTCAAAGAGGGAATTGCCAGGAGGGTGGAGGCACAGTGGAAAAAATAAAGGGGGGTATAATTAAAGCAGCCAACCTCTGAAAGAAGTGAGTAAAGCAGTACCAAAAAGACTGTTGTTTTAAGGAAGTGGCAAAGGTTGTGAAAGAAAATGGGGGGCATTCAGGGAGTACAGGAAACACAGAAGGTGGAGGACACGAAAGGATACCTAGAAAGGCAAAGGAAGCAGGCAAGACAGCAAGTGGAACAAAGTCATAGACAGAAGAAAGAATCACCAAAGGGTTCACACTAAGGAAATAAGACTTTCTTCAGATACATAAGTAGAATGGGAAACAAAGGGAGGGATGGTGAGGATTGGAAAATGGAGAGGAAAGACTGCAAAAAGAGGACCAGAATAAAGCACACATTCTAAAGTCTGAAGGTGGACAAAGCTATGGGACCAGTCAGAATACTCCCAAGGGTACTAAAATAACTCAGGGAGGTGCTAACTGCCACACTAATAGCCTTATTCAATAACTCACTGGAAGCAGATATGGTTCTGGAGGACTGCAGAGGAGCTGACATGGTCCTCTTACAGCTTACTAGAGCACATTTTGTTATTAATTCCTATTGAGAATGTGGAGAGATACAGAAAGAAGAAATTCCTAAGAATAAAATTTTGGTGTCATGGAGTAAAATGTCCCTCCAATGGGAGTGATGGGGCAAACCAACTCTTGAGCCCCTCTGCTCAAAATCCACCCTGACCTTAAACAATCCCCTTTGCTTAGCACGGGCACAGGGGTACCCAAGGAAATCACTTTGGATTTTTAGTGACTGCATACTGATTAAGGCATCTATGATCCAGAAGTAGTCTAAATGCTCCTAATATATTTATTTATTTAATAAGTTATCCCAATCAGAATGTGGGCTATAGCCCAATGAGACAATGTCATTTACAGTGGAGTCCCAAAGCAAGAGGTGGAAGATCACAGACGTAAGTAATAAGCCATGGCACGGTGTGCATTACAGGATTATAACAACTGGCTTAGCCTTTTCCATAGGGAAACCATGCTGTAATTTGCCGTTATAAAGGAGCGTTTATAATGGCAAACACACACATGGTTTCCTTTGCTCTGTCATGCCCTCTGCTGCGCTTCTTCAGAACATGCGGTCGCTTCCTAGAAGACTGAAACGCCACTTACAATCGGACTTGGCGGTAACTTTTACTTAAAAAAAAATTTAACTTTTAAAAGAACCTGTTTCTACTGCTCAGCCCTCCAAAAAGTTTTAAATTTATTGAAAATGGCACCGTGAGTCACTGTGGCAAACCAGATGGTCAAATCAAACCGGCATGTCGCAAGAGCAGTTTACGTTCATTTTATATAATTGCTGAGGCGAAAAAGACAAACCTAGCAATTATATAAAATAAAAACATCGTGTGTGGAAAACTCAAATTTACACACTTTGGGGTTTAATGTTAAGTATAAACCTCCAGCTTCGCTTCTCAAGTGTTTATGTAGCATCAAACCCCTCGGTGTGTGTAAATTCTCATTACACACACCCAGACCTATACTTTATTCTCTATTTAATGCATGCCCCAGGGGTGTAGTAAAGCATGACGCTGAAGGCTATATCCTTACGCCCGAGAAGTGCATTAAAATCCTATGATGCACACCCTGGAGAGGCTTATTACACTGATAAATGGCTCTAAGTAGTTTTCTGGGGAAGAAAAGATATTCAGCTCCTGACTGTGCATTTATTGAGATTTAATGCCCAGGAGACGCCTCTTAGCCAATGAAGTTTTAGATTTTTTTCTTGCCATTTTATAAATTACAATAATTTAATGAAGTACAATTTAATGTATCAACAATACATTACATAAAAGGTCCTTGATAAAACTAAAACTGCATCTAGAAAACATATAATTTTGACAATTCAGCACTATAGAACAACAAAATATAGTGCAAGCCAGGCAATAGTTCCATACAAATACCAACAGAAAATGTTAAATTGTTTAATGATGAACACAGAATTGTATGACAGTGCTTACTGAACTTGTTCTTGCCTTGTTGTCCAAAGGGTATGTAGACTAGAATCATGATTTTGGGACAAATACCAACAAACCAGAGAAAACCCCAAAGTGAATGACGTCCCACCCCTGACTCAGTATTGTCTGCACACTCTGACAAATAACATCTCTGCCTCCTTTCCAGGAGTTACAATGGTGGTGTGTGTAGGGCTCAGATAAGGAGAGTACTGAACTATTTTACTCACCTCATTTTAGGAAATACTCTTCAGAAATTTTTTTAATGAGTACCAATACTCACCCAACATTTCTAAATGCACCACACTCTATAGAATAGTGCTTCATAACAAAGTACAGTTATGTAAGAACTTACCGTAACAGTAAATCTTCTGAAAGGGGCTCTTGCAGTAGGTAATTACATATAGGACCGGACGGGCAGGCGCCAGGACCCCACGGAAACATTTCTAGCTAGCGGTCTCTGGCGGGAACCACCCCACGCCAGGTGACCGCATCATGTGACGTCAGTACAAAGGGGCAGTCTCCCCCAGCCCGCCCTTCCAGTTCTTTCCTGCCAAAGCAGATGAGAGAGAGTGGAACCCCCCAAGAGAAAAGGAGCTGAAAAGCTAAGGGGGATGGAGGGCGGATAGATATCTACTGCAAGAGTCTCTCTCTCAAGATCTACTGTTATGGTAAGTTCTTACTAACTGTACTATCTTACTTCGAGAGGGCTCTTGCAGTAGGTAATTACATATAGGACCCAGTCCCAAGCAGTCTGGAACAAAGAGAAGCTCACGGGAGGAGGAGGAAACTACTCAAACAGATCCTCAGACTGTGAAGGTCTTAGGAAAGGAGACCTTGCAGAACAGCCCGCTCTGGAGAGAGGCAATGTCCAAACTGTAATGTTTCAGAAGGTATGGACAGAAGTCCAAGTTGTGGCTGCACAAATGTCAGCCGCTGACACATTCTGAAACAAGTGGCAGAGGCAGCCACGCCCCTAGTGGAGTGACCTCTGACCTGACCCGGCAAGGTCTTGTGATACTTGTCATAACAGAAAGCGATGTAGTGAGCTAACCATTTAGAAAGGCATTGCTTGGAGACAGCATTGCCTCTCTCTTTGCAGCAAAAGAGACAAACAGTTGATCAGTCTTTCTGAGATCCTTAGGCCTGTTGGTGTAGTATCTCAGAATCTGTAAACATCCAGAGTATGCAAGAGATACTCCCTTGATTGGAATGTTCAGAAAGAACGCAGGCAGTTCCATGGACTGATTCAGTGTAGATTCTGCTACCACCTTAGGGAGAAACTTAGGGTTGGTACACAGAGCCACACGCCCTTGTGGAAAATCAAGTATGGGATTTTGCACATTAAGGCCTGAAGCTCAGAGATTCACGACCGGAGGAAATGGCTACCAGGAAGAGAGCCTCGAAAGGAACTTAAGGTCTGCAGACGCTGCCAGCTCCAAGGGGAGGCAGGGTAAGCTTCTCGATAATGAAATTCAAGTCCCAAGGAGGGGCAGGTGAGCAAATGGGGGTCTCAAGTGTAGGACTCCTCTAAGGAAAGTCTTAGCAACTTACAGCTGCACAAAGACCTGTCCCCAAAGGTAACACAGTAAGTGGAAATAGCCATCATGTGAACTTTCAAGGAGGAGGGCTGAGACCCAGGTCAAGAGGTGACACATGTAATGCAGGAACCTCCTAACAGACCAGGAGAATGGCTCAAAGCTCTGGAAGAGGCCCAAATAGAGAACCTTTTCCATTTCATGGCGTAAGTGGAATGTGGAGGTTTTCTGGCCTCCACTAGAATCTCTGGCACCTGCGACGAAACCCTGAACCAGGTATGAATCACGCTGCAGGAGCCATGCATGCAGCTGAAGCGATCTGAGACCTGGATGGACCAGGATCCCTGATCCTGGGTCAACAAGAGTTAGACAGAAGAAGAGGAGGTTCCTCTGAGTACTGTTGCAGAAGAGAGAGCCAACTTGTTTGGGCCAGAACGGAGCGATGAGAATCATGCATGCTCCTTCTGAACAGAGTTTGGGTAGGACCCTCAGAATTAACAGGATCTGGGGAAAGCATAGATGAATCTGCCCTTCCAGTTTAGAGACAAAGCATCTCTCCAAAAAACTACCTGAAGCAAGTGAGCAGAAGATGGGAAGTTTTATGTGAGAGGAGAGGCAAACCGTCAACTGAGGGGTTCCCAGCATAGGAAGACATCTTCTACTACCCCGATCCAGTTCCCATTCATGCGCTTGAGGACGACCAGCTGTGGTGGTCTGCCAATGTGTTCTCTAATTCTGGAACATGAACTGCCAAGAGGTGAAGGTTGTGAAGTATCGCCGAATCCCAAATGTGCATCGCTTCCTGCAAAGAGGGTAGGAATGAGCTCCTCCCTGTTTGTTGATGTACCAGACTATGCACATGTTGTCGGTCTGAACAGCCAGATGACCGGAAGCAGATACAGATGCAGAGCTTGTAAGGCATACAGAACAGCCCTCAGCTCGAGTACATTGATGTGAAGACTCTACTCGAGCTTGGACCAAGAGCCCTGGGTCCGCTGAGATCCCTGGGGCTGCCCAACCCCAGCCTGAGGCGCCCATTGTCAGGATTTGGGAGGGGAGAAGTCAGAAGGAACTCCTTGGCAAAGGTTCTCCTGAATCATCCACCAATGCAAGTCCTGAACCATCGGAGATTAGACCAGGATCTCACGATCCAAGTCATCCACCAATTGATTCCACTAAGACTGAAGCGTCCACTGACAGATTCTCATATGGAGTCGTGCGAGGCACCTGCCGAGATGGCAGCCGCCATGAGCCCAAGGAGGCGAGGAGCAACCTGGCAATGACCCGCCTGCAGCTGGACAAAAGGCTGCCAGAGCTTTGAAAGGTGGCCACCCTGTCCAGAGGCAGGAAGGCCATACCGGAGGTTGTATCCAGGATTGCCCGATAAACTGGAGTCTTTGAGATGGGATCAAACGGGACTTGGCCTGGTTGATGGTAATACCCAAGCTGGTGAACACCTGCAGGTTAAGGGAAAGGGAGCGAGGAGATCCTCCCTGGAGGACCGCCAGGAGCCAATTATCCAGGTAAGGAAAACCTGAACCCCTGGGTATGCAGGTGGGCCACCACAGCAAGGCATTTGGTAAACACTGGGGCCGAGGAGGGACAAATGGGAGGGCCCTGAACTGGTAGTGGTCCCCTGAAAGAAAACTGGAGGTATTTGTGGTGGGATGGGCAGATAGGATATGCAGGTAGGCATCCTGCATGTCCAGGGTGCATAGCCACTGTTCCGGCCAAAGGAGAGGCAGAAGGCTCTGCAGAGAGAGAGAGAGAGAGAGAGAGAGAGAGAGCGAGAGCGAGAGAGCGTAGAGCGAGAGAGGACTGGAACCTCTTGTACTCCACTTAACAGTTTCAGGAACTGAGGTCCAGGATGGGCCTCATGTCGCCTGACTTCTCGGAACCAGGAAGAAATGAGAATAGTAACCCGTCCCCTGAGATGGGGCCGGGAACGGGTTCTATCACCGCCTTCCAGGAATGGCGGACATTTCTTCCTGAACTGGAAGAAGGTGTTCCGGGAGTAAGACGACCTTGGAGTGGGTTTTCTGGGAGGTTTCTGACGAAACTCTATTGAGTGTCCTTCCGCTATCAGCTGGAGCACCCAAACGTCTGACGTGACCTCTCCCAACCCGGTAGGTGCAGGAGAACCTCCCAGTACCGGTTCCTCTGGAAGGGCCAAAGGCTGTGGGAGAGGAAAGTAGTCAGGTGGTGTGAGGCAGCACCGGCTGGAGCTCCCGCTGCTCATTTGGGCGGGGGCTTGAGCCTGAGGGCCCGCATTTATTGGCCTGCTTCCTTGAGGTTTTGCCTTGGTCCATGCCCACTTCGACAGGGACAGCGCTGGAGTTGAGGGGCTCAGTACAAGTCGTCAACCTCCTGGAGAGCAGTGTTTCTTCGCAGTCCAGTGATGATATCTTTGACATCACCACTGAACAGCACCGAACCCTGAAGGGCGCATCCTGGATGGCGGACTGCACTTCAGAACCAAACCCGACACTCTGAGCCAGGCGTTTGCCACAAACCTACAGGGAACACCGTGTTCCCATCAGCAGCATCCACTGCATCGTAGGAAGCGTGAAGCATGTGCCTACTGGCCGAATGAGTAGACTGACCAGGTGTGCACTTCCTGTTTGGTCTGCGACTCAGAAGGAGTCCAGTTTAGCTTACACCCGCTTAAGGATGGCCTTCTGGTAATCCCCCATATGGGCGTACATAGTTCAGGGCCCGAATACCCAGAGTGGAATAAGCAAAGACTTTCTTCCCATACTGGTCCAGAAGAAAAATTATTCACTTTAGTAATTATGTTTCTTCTATTGCAGTCTTGTTGTATTCCGACTAACGAGTTAGCCCCAGTGTTTAAACTTCCCGGAGAACAAAGGGTTAAACTTTCTATGCAGAGCACGGAATGCTGAGCTCGAGTTCGTTGGTTCTCTTGTCTGTTTCTCTAACCTTCAGATCTTTATGAGCAAAAACTCACTAGTTATCCTACAGAAACATAGAAACATAGAATTTGACGGCAGATAAGGACCGCTTGGCCCACCCAGTCTGCCCATTTCTCTACCTACTGGATAAGCTGCAGATCCTAGTTAACCAGCAGCCTACTTCTTCCTACCCCACCCCTAGAATTGCCTTATGACTGTCCCATGCATGCTTGAATTCCACCACTGATTTTGACTCCACAACCTCCTCGGAAGGCCGCTCCATGCATCCACAACCTCTCTGTGAAAATACTTCCTTAAATTACCTCTGAGCCTCTCCATCTTCAAATTGTGCCCTCTTGTTCTTGCACACCTCTTTTTGAAAGATGCTACCCTCTTGGACTTTGTTGATTCCCTGAGGTACTTGAACGCTTCTATCATGTCCCCCATGTGAAATTGTAACATTTTACTAGTCAACTGGCAACAAAAGTTTTGGATTCCCAAAGGAAGACTCAAGTCAGGGAACCGAAACAAAAACAATTCAAATAAGAATAACAACAAGATACACACCCAAACAAAAGGAACGGTGTAAAGGAGCACCCCTGAGGTGCAACACTACACATGCCCACCCACTTCCCAAAAACAGGTTCTGAGATGGGAGGCAGGGAGGAGGTCAGAATACAGCAAGACTCCACTAGAAGAAACATAATTACTAAGGTGAGTATTTTTCTTCAAACAACATGAAGTCTTGCTGTACTGTGACTAATGCAGACTACCAAGCAGTACCTCGATGGAAAAGGGACAGAACCTACTTTGGGAGTAGGCTCTGAAGTACTGCTGTGCCAAACCGAGTATCACTCCTAGCCTGGATATCCAGAGAGTAACGCTTGGTAAAGGTATGGACTGTTTCTAGGTGGCTGCTTGACAAATTTCTAGAGAAGGAATATCCTGGCAGCAGTCAGGTGAAGCAGCTGTACCTCTTGTAGAGTGAGCCCTCAGGCCTGAGGGTGGAATCTTTCCCAGTTTCTCATAGCAGAATTGTATACAAGACACAATCCAGCTGGCAATGGTTCTCTTGGTGGCAGGTTTGCTCTTTCCACCTCTCCATGGGTGAGGAACAACTGGAGGGACTCAAACCTGTGACTCTTGGTACGCTCTATGTAGTCGCTAAGGGTTCTTTAACGCCTAAACTGTGTAGCCTCCTCTCCTGAGGAAGAATGATCAGTGAAAAAACAGGAAGAGACATAGACTGATTCAAGTGGAAATCTGAAACCACTTTGGGCAAGAACCTTCTGTTGGTTCTAAGGATTACTTTATCTCTGTGAAAGGAGATAAACTCAGGTTCCACTGGCAGGGCTTGCAATCACTGATACGCCTGGCAGAGGTAATGGCTACCAAAACACAGTTTTCCAAGTCAAGTACTTAAGCTCCGTTGAGGACACAGGCTCAAAAGGAGGTTGCTTACGTAAGTTGAGCAATGCAAACATTTAAATCCCAGGTCCTCTTCAATGTCTTTATAAGTGACACTGCAGAGGGACTGGAAGGAGAAGAATGTCTTTTGCAGATGACACAAAGATCTGCAACAGAGTTGATGCACAGGGTGAGGTGGAAAGGATGAAAGGGACTTGGCAAGGTTAGAGGAATGGTCAAATGTATGGCAGCTTAGATTCAAAGCTAAGAAGTGCAAGGTAATGCACCTGGGAAACAAAACCCAGGGAAGAGTACACAATGGGGTAAGATACTAACAACAACAAAATGGAAAGGGACCAGGGGTAGTCATATCAGATGACCTCAAAGGTGGGCAAGCAATGTGACAGGGCAGCAAGGAGGGTTGGGGATACTGGGATGCATAGGGAAAGGCATCACCAGTAGAAAACAGGAAGTTATTATCCCTTCTGTACAGACAGCTGGTGAGACCCCATCTGGAGTACTGCGTGGCAGTTCTGGAGACCCAATCTCCACAAAGATAGACAGGATGGAAGCTTTCCAGAGGAGGGCACTAAAATGGTGCAGGGTCTGCACCAGAAGACATATGAAGAGAGACTAAAGGAGCTTAATATGTATAGCCTCGAGGAAAGGGGGAGAGGGGGGACATGATAGAAACTTTCAAGTACCTCAAGGGAATCAACAAAGTCCAAGAGGGTAGCATCTTTCAAAAAAGAGGTGTGCAAGAACAAGGGGGCACAATTTGAAGATGGGGGGCGCGGCTCAGAGGTACTTAGGAAGTATTTTTCCACAGAGGGTTGTGGATGCATGGAACGGCCTTCCGGAGGAGGTTGTGGAGTCAAAACAGTGGTGGAATCTCAAGCATGCATGGGACAGTCATAAGGCAATTCTAGGGTGGGGGTAGGAAGAAGTAGGCTGCTGGTTAACTAGGATCTGCAGCTTATCCAGTAGGTAGGGAAATGGGCAGACTGGGTGGGCCAAGCGGTCCTTATCTGCCATCAAATTCTATGTTTCTATAATCCCTTAAAAATTTATAGAATACAGGATGAGATGATAGTGAGAAGACGCCCCCACTGACAAAAAGCAGAAACAGCTGACAAGTGTACCTTGAGAGTAGCTGGTCTGAGGCCTAGGCCATTAAGACGGACCATATAGTCTAGAACTGTAGGCAATTCATCAGTGTCTGGAGAAACATGTTCTTAGAACACCAAATGCTGAATCTTTTCCATTTGGAGTTGTAAGTCTTTCTGGTGGAAGGCTTTGAGAAACTTTGAGAATATCCAGAACCCCTGAGACAGATGCAAATCTGCAGACTCTAACTCATCAAGAGCCATGTCTTGAGATTGAGAAACTGAAGACTGGGTACCAAATCCTCCCTGAGAGGAGGTTAGCAGGATACAATTTCTGGGAAGAGACAGGGGAAGATGGACTGCTAGGGACAGCAACAGGGGGTACCAGGGCTGTCTGGCCCAGTCTGGAGCAATCAGAATCACTTGCAAGGCTGTGACCTTATCTTGATTAAAACTTTGAACAGAAGGGGAAGGAGGAGGGAAGGCATACAGAAATTTCCTTCCCAGTTCAGAACCAGAGCATCCAGGGGACTGAGCCCAAGACTGGGGTCTGCAACAAAGAAAGGAAGTTGGTGATTGTCTGGGGCTGCAAAGATCTATCTCTGGAGTGCCCCACCTTGGAAAAATCACCTTCAATACTGGAGGGTCTAGGGACCATTCATGATGGCCCTGTGAGATCCTGCTCAGTGCATCTGCTAGCACACTGTCCTTCCTGGAAGGTGAACTGCTATCAGAGGGGTTTGTATGGAATATGCCAGGGACCACAACTTCATGGCTTCTATGCACAATGCCGTGGTCGATTGCCTCCTTGCTTGTTAATGTACCACATGGTGGTGATGTTGTCTGCTCTGACCTGAACCACCTTTTTCTGTACTGACTGAGAGAAGGCTTGCAGGGCTAGAAAAACTGCCCTGAGCTCTAGGAGATTGATATGGAGAAGGGATTCCTGAGGGGACTACAGCCTTGGGCAGTGAGGGCCCCAGATGGGCTCCCCAGCCCAGAAGGGGAAGTACGTGTAAGGACCACTGAATGAGACTGAGTGGCAATGGGACCCTTGCCTTTAAATTGGCCTGATCCTGCCACCACTGAAGGGCTTGGATCAAGGTCCGAGTCACTGGGATCAGTTTGGTAAGGGAGTCCTTCCTCTGAGACCAAAAAGCCCTCAGATGGAACTGAATGTCCCTCATCTGGAATCTTGCCCTTTGGACCACTGCCGTAGAAGCTGCCATGTGGCCCAAGAGCTGGAGGAAATGCCTTGCTGGTCGAGATACCTGAAGACTGAAGGAAGAGGCTAGTTCTATAAGAACCCTTGCCTTTCCAGGGAAGAAAGGCTTTTGTTGACCATATCCAGCTCTGCCCCTATAAAGGTAAGAAGCTGGACAGGCTCGAGAACTGACTTGGGAAGGTTGAGAAGAAATCCTAGAGAAGTGAGCACCTGCTGGGTCACTTGCAGGTCTGACTTGACTTGGTCTGGAGACTGGCCTACTATTAGCCAGTCGTCTCAGGTATGGAAAAATGGAAATCTTTTGCCTCCTAAAAGGCAACTACTACTGCCAGGCACTTTGTGAAGACCCTTGGGGCTGAAGTTAGGCCAAAGGGCATTGCTTTGAACTGACAGTGGCCTGAGGGTAACTCTGAACCTGAGGTACTTTCTGTGGGAGCACCTAATGGGAATGTGAAAATAGGTATCTTTGAGGTCCAGGGAGGCCAGACAGTCCCCTGGTCTGAGAGAAGGAAGGATTATTCCCAGAGTTACCATCTTGAACTTTGGTTTTAAAGATGTTTGTTTAGGTATTTTAGGTCTAGGATGGGTTGCCTATCCCTGTCTTTTTGGGTAAGGAAGTACCTGGAGTACATTTGCCCCAGTGTAGGGTAGGTACTTCTCAATGGCTCTCAAAGCCAGCAGAGATGAAACCTCTGCCTCTAGGGCAAGAGCTTCTCAGAGACCTGCAGGTGGAAAAGATCTGGCTCTCATCTTTGGAAATTTTTGAAGCTGAGAACCAGTCCCTGGCTTACCACTTCCAGGACCCACTTGTATGATGTAACAGACATCCAGTCCTGGACGAGGTAAGTCAGCATGCCCCTACTGGTATAAGAGTCGACCCGGCAGGCCCATCAGGGTGTCTGCTTGGCAGGGCTTCAGGCTGAGGAGGGATGCAGCCCTGCTCATCCCCCTCTGCTTCTCCCTCTGAAGAACCCCTCTGTGAAAAGGGAGAAGAGACCTGTGTTTGGAAAAAGGTCTATGAAAATGCCTGCCCCTGCCCCTGCCCCTAGACTGCTGTCTTGAGGAGTTGCCTGCCTTTCTTTGGCCTGAGCTCTCATGTAAGTGGTCCTGTACTCATCCATTTTTCTTCATGTACCTCTGTCTGCTCCCAAACAGAGAATTACCAACTACAGGAAAATCCATGGCCTTAGTCTGGGTATCCTGTGAGAGACTAGTACATCTGAGCCAAGCCATTCTCAAGAGCCACAGATGTAGCCATGACTTTGATGACACATCACTGAAGTCCACAGCAGCATGAAACTGAACTTTGATGCCTCGATCCCATCTGCAGCCACCTCCTCCAGCTCCTTGGCTAGCTGGGGAGGCCTGTTTAGCCAGTGCCAGTACAGTGTCCCACCTGGACTTCTGGTACCTGGCTGTATAGGCCATATAATTCGCCTGCCTGAGTCCCAAGGAAGATGCCATGTACTGTTTTTTTGCCATGGCATCAGTCTTCCTGGAGTCTCTGTCTGGGGGTGTGAAACCAAGGGAATGTTTGCCTTATCACAGGCAGCACCCTGCACAACCCCAACATGGCTGCATTGTTAATATAAAACTCTGTATCTGAGCCTGAAAGTGTATACCTCTTGTCCATTCTTCTATCAATAGGAGGTATAGAATTGGGAGACTTCAAGATTTTTGTGTCTGCTTCCAAAAGATTTGTGAAGGGAAATAGACAGTCTCCTGGACTCTGGGATGTCCATTTCCACAAAATCAGGCTCCTCTTGATCCTCCATTGCCTCCTCCATAGGAAGCTGGAGGGTCTCAGCCACCTTTCTGTAGAACATAAAGTGGAAGGGACCAGAAAGCCTAGGAGGATACACCTGAAGGTCCGTCTGGGAGACATCCGCTCCAACAGGCACACCCAGACTTTCACCATCACCATCGCCATCAAACTCCCCTCCTCCTCAAACTCCGTTCATAACATTCTTCAGGGGAATAATCGTGAACTGGGGAACCAACCGAACCGAGCCCCTGCCAAAGGTGCCGGATCGGTTGGTACCGGCAAACGATTCCACAATCCTAATCGCCTGGCTATTTCCTTTGGTGGTCGGAATATGGCTTCTGGGTCCGAATCGACGATTTTTTTTATGCTTTTTGTCGGAACCGAACCTCAGGATCGGCTCTCTTGCCCGAAGTAGTATCGCCTGGTCAGAGGGCACTTCTTCTGGTTCGGTCGAACCGAACCGGCTGGCTATTCAGTCAGCGGACTTCGCCTTTTCCCTCAGTCTACCTAATCTCTTCTCAAGGGTAGACTGGGAAAATTTTTTACAAATTTGGCAGTATGAATCGAGGTGTTCAAACCCCAGACAATAAACACAGGTGGTATGGGGATCGGGCTTAGCAAAGACCTCCCCACACTCACTGCAGTGTTGAAACCCAGTGGGCCTGTTTTTTCTTGGGTTTCTCAGACATAGTCAACCTAACCAACTTACCCTTTTTTGGCAACCGCCAGGCAAGACTCCCCTTGCTCGGTTCTATCTGTGTCATGGGTCTTGGAAAAAAGCATTAAACACTTTTTTTTTTTTTTAGAACCGATAAGGACTGGTAACCACACACTAAATTATGATACAAGATTTAACAATTGATCTGTTCAGCGAACCGATCCACACTTTTACAAGTTCCACACAGAAAAACAGTACAAAACCTATCTAGTACTCACAGTACCACAGACAGAGACTAACCGACTATGCGGAAAAATAATTTTCAGTTAAAAACCAACGGTAAACCGACACATCAACTGACTTTCGAACCGAGCTGCAGGAGAAATCTCCGAGCGACTGTTCAGTGAGGTGGATAAAGAATCTGACGGTTAGATTTCAAAGGGAAACAGACAAAGAAACCAACCGCCGAAGCTCAGCATTCTATGCTCGCATAGAAAGTTTAACCCTTTGTTCTCCGGGCAGTTTAAAGGCTGGGGCTAACTGCATTAGTCAGAATACAGCAAGACTTCATGTTGTTTGAAGGTGGATTCCTTTATCGGTGGGGGGGCGGTGACAAGCTCAAATGCTTTGACTGGCTGTCCGCCATGGGCGACACTGATCATGACCGAGTTAGCCTTGGGGTGAGAGGTAAGAAACTCAACACCTCAGGAGCCTGATATAGCCTGTCTGCCTTCCTCGGAAAGGGGGCTATGGCGAAGGGTTGCTTCCAGATAGTGGAAACAAGGTCCATGTAAGGCTTGATCCAGGGTGGAACCAAGGTAGGAGCAACCTCTGGTAAATCCAAATGGGCAGCTAGCTTCTGCTGCTGTGGATCTGGCTCCAAAGAGTGCCACTGATGGATAGCCTGGATTTTGCACAGCAACCTCGTAAGGAAGGATCCTCCAGAGGAGACTTCGGAGGAGTCCTCGCCTGGGCTTATCTGGAGAGCGGGCTCATCGTCTAAGTCGGAGGGCCCATCGGAGTCATCCAAGGCTCCGAGGAGGAAGAGGAAGATACCATCTCTTGACGCTGGGAGGAATGGACCCTTGGGAAGCCCTCAGGGGCGTATCCAACCCTGCTTTCGAACTGGAGGGCTCACCTCTGGTATCCGGAGTAGGGAGGGGTCTCATCTCCGACGAGGGGTCCGGAACCGGCTCAGAAGATGACTCCCCACCTCCCTAGTGAGCTGAGCCCTGACCTCAGCCCACCAGAAAGCCAGAGTCTCCTTCAAATCCACTGGCGGCTGAGGAGGCAGTGGAGGAGGGGATGCGGATACTGAGTGTATCCATAAGGAGCATATCCGTGAACTCGAACAGCACGCACTCCTGGCACTGGTAATGAGGCACTCTGTACTGCAGCATTGGATAGGCCGGGCATCGGTACTGCAGACCCGGTATGATGTAGTCGGATACCCAGGAACCGGGGTCTGCTGAGGCAGACAGCGCCAGCGGGCGCCTAGCAGGCGGGCCTGGTACAGGAGGCCCGCAGGTGGAAGGCCAAGCATGTGGGCAGCATCCGGGAGGGGATGTCGCCTGTAAGCAGGACCAGCGTCCGGGCTGGCGTCTGGGGAACTGGACGTCCGGTCGCTTGACCTAGCGGGAGGGAGACCTGACAGGGGTGCCAAAAATCTTGGTATCGCCCAGGAAGGAGGGAAAATCCCTGGGGTCGTGCTGAGGAGACCCAGGGTCCCCAGAGGGCAGTGAAGGCTGCTGAGAGCCGAACGGTGGATTTAAGTAAGGTCTGGCATCGCTCAGCACCGCGCTGGCATCGGGCAGCCAGACGTCCGACTTATTGGGGAGTCTGAGGGACATCGGAGAAGCTGACGCCCAACTTAGTGGAACTCGCTCGAGGCAGGCCATGAAGAAGGGGCGGTCTGTACAGCCGGAACAGGGCCATGCGCCACCTCAAGGGTCAGGTGACTTAGCGTCCGATTCGGTGGGCATCAGAGGAGCTGATGTCCGGCTTTCCAGAGCCACTTGCACCAGTAGGCTGCACGGGCGGAGCCTTACTGGGAGTGGTGGCCTCAAAGCCGGAGGTGCCCAAAGGGCCTGAGCCAGGCAGGCGGGCGATGCGTCTTGGAAGCCTTCAAGATGGCTCTCACGGAGTGGTCCCCGGGGACATTACCTGCAACACGCGCACTCCAGCCGGTTGTGGTGGAAGAGGAGCCCAGTCCCAATGCTTCTCCTTGTCCTTCTTACGATGGCCTTCAGGGAAGTAGAAGCCTGACTAAGCTTTTCCAACTCCTTCTTCATGGAGGTCATTTTCTTTTCTGATGTGGGCCTCCAGGGACGCTGCCTCCGTCTCTTGGTGCGTGGCGCTGAATTTCAGGCAGTGCTGGCACTTCTCCACCTGATGATCCAGACCCAGACAGAAGAGACACTGGGAATGGCTGTCCATGTGCAGAGTTGCCGCATGAGTCACACTTATTATTGTGCCCGGAGGGTGTAGGGACGACATACACCACCGAAAAAGTAAACAATTTATCAAATAAATCGAGAAAGAACCGACAGTATAACTACCGACAGGCTGACAAGAATTGAACTTTACTGTGAGGCACTGACACGAGCTAGCGGCGGGAAAGAACTGGAAGGTGGGCGTGGGGACCTCCCTTTTACACTGACGTTGCATGACACCGTCACCTGATGTGGGGGTGTCCACTACCAGAGGCTGCTAGCTAGACATTTTTGCATGGGGTCCTGATGTCTGCCGGCTTCAGTCCTATATGTAATTACCTATTGCAAGAGTCCTATCAAGTAAGATCTGGTGATTCAAAAGGAGCAGTTTTTTCCCAGATTTACACCACTCATATGCATCCGAATTTTGTTTTACTCACTATATTTTAAAACTGGTGATTAAATTACTCCTACCTGCTAATATGTGCACTTGCAATTCCTGAGGGCCTCTGACCAAGGAATCTGTAGATTTATCTTAAACGCATGCCTAAGTCAAGTCACAGCTCTAAAACTATCAAGTGTGCTTAGGGGTGACTTGTGAGTTCAAGGTCCTCAAGGCCAAAGCACAGAGCTATAATGGATAAGGCCAGGAGTAGCTCCAATAACTTAGCCAGGCAGAGACGGTGTTTCACACATCGAGGCACATTTAGGCTCCTATTTAGAGTGCTCTATATATCAATTAGTTACAGTTTTGGCTACGTTAGGAGGCAATGAAAGATACCACACACACTTCTGAGCTTGCACTCGCATCAAACAAGCTGACTACAAATCATGCAGCCTCACAGCCCACCCCACCTTCAAAGCTTCTGAAATCTATTCCGGACATTAGGCCCTTAAAACACAGATGAAAAAAGATGGTGACAGTTTTCAAACCGTTATGGGTCTTAACATGCTGCCGCATTGACACACCATCTGAACCGTGTTTTAACACAGTATGCTTGTCCACATTAGTAAAATTAATGCACTGCACCTGTACTGTGCTGCTTCACAGAAGCTCCTCTCCCACAAATAGCAAGGAGTATGATACAGACTCTATCCATACAGGTACTATAACCATGCTAGATGTGAAACCATTTATAAAACTGAGCTAAAACCCTTAACACCAACAGAGTTTAAACTCTGTTTTGAAACCTGATTTAGAAATGTTAGAAGTCTGGATGTGACCCCAAATTCGGCGATCTTAAGGAAAACTCACAATTTCAATTACTCCCACCCTGAAAAGCTTGTGATCCAGCATTTTATGCAGAAAAACATGTTTTCTTGCACTGCTACTTACTTTATTTTTATTGCAGAATGCGTGAATTATGAATATGACGTTAGTTGTACTATCGTAAAGGTGTGGTGTCACACAGCTTGCTTCAATACATTTGAGCAGTGTGGCGCACACCTTTACAGTAAATGGAGCCCCAGTGTCTGCCATAATCTTGGTTTGCAGCATTTTGCAAAAAAAAAAATAAAGTAAGTAGCAACGTGAGAAAACATACTTTTTCTGCATAAAAAGCTGGATCGGGGTAAGCTTTTCAGGGCGGGGCACTGAATTTGGTAGAGTTTTCCTTTAAAACATTACAGGATGAGGGCAACGCTTAAAATCACCTGGGCCTTGGAGTTCAGCATGGGATTTAACTTCTACTAAAATGAAGTGAGACAGCCTTCTAATCCACATTTAAAAAAATTTTTGCAAACTTATTCTAAAATTCTGTGCAGTATATTCTTAAATGCTGCAACATTATTATTTTATTACATTTTAATTTTTTTGCAGCTACAGTAACCCCTCACTATAACGAATGGCTGGGAGCTATGTTAGCCATTCGTTATAGCTCCCCTTCACTACAGCGAGGGATGCTATCAAGGGATAGGCAGCGTGGAGGTGGGTTGCTCAATTAAACAGCAGTTAATTTTTGTGCTTTGTGATTAATGATGTGTTATTTTTCCCTACAGGTGGAACAGTGGACAATGTTGACACTGCAGTGCTCAGATGGCTGAGACTGAAAACAGACATGAATGCCCTGACATGGCCCCAGTCTCCCCCGCCCCTGTAGAGAGAGGCACTGGAACAACTCCAGCTTACCCATCAACAGAAATATAGTACTTATATGTGGTTTTGGAACTACAGTATACAAGGATCGGGTAGCGGTGGGACGATGGGACCCTTGCTTTTCAAGATGGTTATGGGATCAGGGATTGCTGGGTAAGTGGTGAGGGCATGCCAATGACATTACTGTCCACTGGATTTTACAGTGCGGAGAAGCGTAGCAGCCCTTCCACGCACTCCCTGAAGATCCTCAGCTAGGTGGTCTGCTTCATACCCATGTGAATCTATTACAGAGACTACACTGGCGTGGTAGTGGGTAGATGGGGTAGGGAGCCAATCTCGGGGCGGGTTAGTTAATGAGTGGTGTGAACTAGCACTCTCGGGATGCAGCAGCTTTATCACAGTATTTGGATGTGGGCAAAATAAAAGCTGCAGTAAACCTGTGGGTGATAGAGGAAGTATAACTGGGCTCTGTTTTACCGCATCCTACTGATGGGGTTTGCTGTGTCTCCAAAGCTGCAAACCATGGTCTTGTTTTTCTGGATTAGCTGACAAGATTTTACAGCGCCACCTCTTGACCTCAAACAATATGGGAGCCAGATGAGACGCTCGTTATAGCCGATATTCACTATGGTGAGGTTCGTAATAGCGAGGGCTACTGTATATTGTTTTTAGGTCTGATATTTACAGAGCACCAAATGGCTGATGTGAAACCGCATAAGAGTATCCCTACACAAAATAAGAGATTTCCGATCACCACACTACACTGTGTTTCATGCTTTTTCCCCTCTTGCTGTATCTAACCTCCTGCAATTTTTCCACTGTTGTAGCACCCAACAAGCTTACCTTTGAAATTCTGCAGTATTTTACACCAGTGGGGAAAAATATATATTTATCTGCACTTTTCAGCACTACACAGAAAAACAGATAACTGGCACAAGTGCTAAATAATTTTCATGATGTATTCCTCCCTCTCTATGTAGGGTACTTTCTGTATATAATTAGCATTACACAAACGAGGAACTACTGACTTGTAACATGCTATCATATAATACCAATTACAGATGCTGTATAGATCAGAAGATAAGGTGGATTAACCAGCTTTAGATAGCTCTTATTTTCCAACGACAGATGACCAAGTAAAAGACAAAACAATAAGTGCCTGAGCCTCTCCTCCAGCTCAGTACCTTCACTGTACTGTCTTCAGCCTCACAAAGTCCTAGTTCTTTATCACACTGAGGACACACATGAAGGATCCCCATGGAGAAAGTCTAAGTTTTAGAAGTGAACATGCATTACCTGGTGCCCATGCTAGACAGCTTATCCTTTATTAGCTTCAATGTGGCCGCAGCACATGTTGGGTCAAGCTCGTCTTCGCTCCTCTTTGGTCGGTAGGGGCTTAATGTTGGCTTGCTGGGTGCCCTTTATTGCTGGCTTGGGAATGTGAGACTCTAGACCTTCAAAACAGAATTGAACACAGTTAAAGAAACTGGTTGGGTTCAGAACTTTTAAGTCCTCCATTAGATGGCAAATCATAGTATAGTACAGTATAGCAGCTCTCAGTACAAAACACACTAAAGTTGGCCTAAAGCGCAACAACTACATTGAATGAGATGCCATTTTATGTCAGCCCTTTACCTCCAGCCTTTGCTGGGAATCATCGAGGACTCCCAGGTATCAAGAAACTCTAACCATTCAGCAAAGGGTAATTCACACTATCTAGGAGGTCAGACAGTCTTACTGACTTTCAATTCTTGCCATCTTTCATGGACCACTACTAGACAGACCCATTACTGTTACAATCGCTACAAGGGGATGGATGGTAACTTGGTCATCACTCACGTATAAGCAGGATTGGGCAGACTAGAAGGGTCGATGGACCTTTTCCGCCATCCCATTCTGTGTTTCTGTTGTTACTGCTGTGGACTTTTATTCACAGCTTTCACTACCAGATAGCATCATCTACTAGATAAAATCATCAAGAGACAGTCACCTGATTACCAGACAGTTTCCTTTTGACCCCTCCGTATTCAAGCACTCTATAGGTACAGTTACCTCTTACCATGGAATGGTAAATTCTCATCTCATGCTGAGGGAAACTGAGTGCACTGTGCATGTGGCCTGTTCAGTCTGGTGGGGCTGGATGAACTAGCCACAGCACCCAGCAGCATCATCTGCCAGCCAATCTACAGAGCAGCATCAATGTTGGTCTTCACGGGGCTACTGCCTCCTTCTGCATCCAAGGATTAGTTCCCCAACCATGGTTGCCAAAACAAAAGTATGAAAAGGGACACACATTAGAGAGGGGGCAAGAGACAAAATGTTCCTTGTAACAGTGTTTCTTCTAGTGATAGTCATCCACAGCCATATGCTAGCAGAATCCAGATTCAAAGAGGTAGCACCAGGAACTATTTATTTTTTATTGCAATCTAGGATTACAAATACTCTGAGCAGGAAATGCTCTTTACAAAGGTTCCCGTCAAAGGAATGGAGGTATACATACATACAAAGGTCGACATAATAATACATAGTTACACAATAAAAAGAAGCAAGAGACTGAGGCTTAGGAAATTCCAGTAATTCAAATGTGCCAAATGTTAGGTAGCATGACATACCAGCCAAGGGCAATCTTAGAAATAAGTGCTGCAGGTGGGGGTATGCAGCAGGAAGGCCATTGTCGGATTGTATTTAATACATCTAAACTGCAACATGCTACCACCCCATGTGTTATGCCCATTTCCCTTAAACTGTCTGAACTTTCCTGTAGAAGAGAACTCCACCAGGTAGTCAGGAAGGGTGGGATGCATGTAGTTAGGAGAAATACCTCTAGAAGAAACATGGTTACAATTAGGTAACTGTCTTAAAACAGATTCATCCATAACCATACCCCTGTAGTAGCAATGAACAGTACCCCACAAAGTGGGCGAGAGCAAGAGGATTTTTTTTTTTTTTTGTAATAAGCTCATGAGTACAGCATAACTAAATGAGACATCCCTGTGACACCACTTCCATACAGTCACAGGGTGTAAATGTGAGATCCAGGAGACTATACTGATGGAGAGGGGTTTCTTTGGCTCACGATATGGCCTGGGAAGTACCACGCAAAAATAACCATTCAACATTACCCCTAATGGGTTAATTCTTACTAATGTAGAAACGAAGTGTTCTTTTCATGATTTGGAACAATTTTTGTAATCATCATTAGAGATGTTCCACTTAATAAAAGCAGTAACAACAGCAATCAAGACAAGTCTCGGGGATGTCCAATGCTAGTGTGGGATGTGTTCACCATTACATAAATGATATGACAAATTCAATGAGCAAAACGTTTGTATACATGTACCTGTTTTTATTCCTGTATGCAATCAAGGATGATCTTGGCTAATTTATATGTAATCTATATCGCACCACAGGGTGTTGGCTATACTGGTTTACTGTGTCTCCAGGGTGCAATACTTAAGAAACCAAAGGCAAAGTGCCTTCAACCCTGGAACTTCAGTAAATCCCGTATAATCAATGCCCCAGAATGGCTGACTGCTTACATACTATAAAATGGGTCCATACTGAAATAAAAAGAAAGTAATACTTGTAAAACATGGAACAAGGTATTTACATGCTTTAAAATAAGGTAAACTAGTTCCGCCCTGCTGGTGTCACCAGGGTTGCTTTCTGCTTTGGTGTCTACCAGAAATTAGATGTACTGCTCCTGACATTGCTGTTTCGTTTGAACTTCAGTTTTAACAATTTTTTTTTTAAATAAACTGATTTATCTTTTCTTTTTACTTTACAGTAGTTTATGACCAAGATAAGTCTGGGACCAGACAAGCAAGTTTATCAGATATGATGGAACTGAGAGAAATGGTTAAGACTTCCGCTGTCTGGAGCAAGTGGCAGTTCTAAGGCTAGTTAGTAGAGAACCACATACTAAAATTAAATTAGCTGAAGACCAAGATGTATTCTAGTAAATTCTCATTTGCACACAGAATTAAATTACTTATCAAATTGTGGGTAGGCAGGACAGCGAGTGAACAAGTGAGCAAGAATGCAAATGCAGCCAGATTAAATAGGCTGCTTCCCC
The DNA here is from genome assembly GCA_016271365.2 of Neoceratodus forsteri. Lineage (NCBI taxonomy): Eukaryota > Metazoa > Chordata > Ceratodontiformes > Ceratodontidae > Neoceratodus > Neoceratodus forsteri. The sequence continues at coordinate 458,582,157 of CM057452.1, forward strand.
CTCTCAGCTCCTTACACAGACGGAAAAAACAACCGTGGCAGTGTACAGACGGGATCGGGACCCCACTCCTCCGCCATGAATAAGTTTGAAACCGCTGGGTTGAGGCGCCGACAGCTCAATCTGTCCGGGCGGACTTCCCCGCTGCAATTGGACAACAGCTGCAGTTTTGAACTCGCCGACACCCTTATCGCCTGCCGAGACTGTGATTCCAGGACTTTTCGCTCCTTCAGCCCTGTACCTGCTGGTGCCTTTGTCCTGCTCCTCTGCCGCTGCTCCTGCTTGGCCTTTTTTCTCCCAGCTTGAACAGGACCAGAGCCCATTGGTCGAGAGGGGACTGACGAGGAGTGCAGCCAGATTAAATAGGCTGCTTCCCCTCTCAGCTCCTTACACAAATGGAAAAAGACCGACCGTGGCGTGTGTACAGACGGGATCAGGGACACCCCCACCTCCTCCCGCAAGAACAAGCTTGAAACCACGGGGTTGAGGCGCCGACAGCTCAATCTGTCCGGCGGACCTCCCCTCTGCAATCAGACAACAGCTGCAGTTTTTGAAATCCCGCCGGACACCCATATCACCCGCGAGACTGTGATTCCAGGACTTTTCGTTCCTTCAGCCCCTGTACCTGCTGGTGCCTTTGTCCTGCTCCTCTGCCCTGCGGCTCCGCTTGCGCCTTTTTCTCCCAGCTTGAACAGGACCAGAGCCCATTGGCGAGAGGGACTGATGAGGAGTGAGCCAGATTAAATAGGCTGCTTCCCCTCTCAGCTCCTTACACAGACGGGAAAAGACAGACCATGGCGGTGTACAGACGGGATCGGGACCCCCACCCTCTGCCAAGAACAAGCTTGAAACCACGGGGTTGAGGCGCTGACAGCTCAATCTGTCTGGCGGACCTCCCTGCTGCAATCGGACAACAGCTGCAGTTTTGAAAATCCCAGCCCACGCACCCTGCTCTTGGGTTGATTAAATAGACTGTAGCTCCTCCCTTCGTGAGCCCACATGAATAGGAAGTGCAGGGGAGGAGCAATGCCTGTGGCTTGTATCTCTAATTGTAACTATCATAGGCTCACACAATTAAGCTGCTTTCCACTGTGTTCAGCCTACTACCTAACTGAAACGCTTATGACTGACTGTTTATTGATGGACTAACTTGTCATAGGGTGTTTATTGATGGAATAACTTGTCCAAGGTTGAAATACCCAACTAACAGATCATATATAGACTAAATGTGCCTAACATACTAAAATTCTGCATAGTGTATCCTTAATAGTATGCTAGTATGCTAGATCAATGACATTATATATTGAAATGAGTATCCTTAGCAACCTAATTGACTAATGCCAATGAATAATGTCCAGTCAGTAACTCAATCTGGGTAATGTCTAGCTGACTTTTACTTTGTGCTACTGCTTTATTGTTTTACATATCAGCGTTAGTAACTAACACTAAGAAGCCTAAGGTTTAATGAATTCTAGCTTTTAAATGTAGACAGCAAAGTTATTGAAGTTCTACAATCCTAAGAGCCTCCAGATAGTTGTCTGTCCTGGTACCCCAGTATAGACTGCTTCTCATCTCCTTGCTACGAGACCAGGCTCCCACGGCCTAATATCCCCAAATAAGGTCATAATGCCAGATATAGGGTCCCAGATGACGGTACTGGCCTACTCAGGCCAAACAAGGGTCTCTCCTGGCGGCTCTGTTCATAGCCACAACACTCTGGGTCGACTGGGTAGCTGGTGGACAAGGAACGGCTGAGCAGCCTCCTAACGGACCAGCATCTCACCAGACCTTGTACGACTGTAGCCCACCCCTGGCTGACAACTTAGCCATCCTACTTGCCACCAAACCAGTAGGAGCGGATTTGCTACAGGACTATTCTCCTATTGACCCACAAACATAAAAACAAACAAAAAAACTAGGTTCCCACTTCTAACCTCTGTCCTCCGACTCCTGCTAACTGCCTTGCTATTAAGGGCTGGAGACATTCACTCTAACCCAGGGCCTGGTGTTGTCAACACTTCTATTTCCAACTGTCATGACCTGAACTGGACTGTACCCAGGGGCATGAGGCTACACATTAATATTTGTAGTCTTGGGCCAAAATTCATGAAGTACAAGCATGGCTAGCCCTTTTAACCGGATGTGCTTACGGTCTCAGAGACCTGGTTAAAACCATCGATCCTAGACCACGAGTTTGCTGCCCCAGGTTACATCTGTTACAGGAAGGACATACTCCTGAAAAGAGGGGTGGGATTCTCATCTACAGGAAGGCTTCCTGATCTCTTCACAAATTAACCTGCAAGTTACTCTGCCCTCAAATTGAAGCTATCTTTGTACGTGTTACCCTTGGTGGTGCCAAACACCTCAACGAGGGGTGTGTATATAGTCCACCAAAGGATGCTCTCCAATCCCTCGAGACACTCTCTAGAACTCTTAACAGCTGAGTTGGCAACTGAACCTATCATCCTCGGAGACTTCAACCTGGACTTGGCCAAAGAGGCAAGGTCCTCAATAACAGGTTTGCTACAAGAAGTTAACCTCTCCCAGATTATCACCCTGCCTACAAGGTTGAGTTACAAAACGGTAACCACTCAATCATTGACTGGGTACTGGTGTCCAAACCTCTAAGCGTTCAAGCCGCTGGCACCTTGTTGGATGCTCTCAGCGACCATTCACCAATCTTCTGTGTCTGGAAAAACAGAGCAGTAAAGGTCCCGCCTAGAATACTCACTGCCCGGGACTTTTCTAAGTTCTCCCGAGCACTACAACACTCACCTGGGCAACCTGGATTGGAGCCCAATAAGAAGTCTTCCCACCTTGGAGGGGCAGTGAACTTCTTTAATAGGTCTATCATGTGGGCTGCGGACCTCCTGGCCCCTAATAAAACCTACCGGGTTAAAGGCCACTGCTACAAGTGGATTACCCCCCTTAAAGGCCCTGATGACCAGCCGAGATAAAGCCTGGAAAAGTCCAAAGACTCTGCTCTCCTAGCTGACCAGGTTACCTATAGAGCCATCCAAAACCAGTGTAAAAGGCCACCAAAGTAGCAAAATGGAGTATCTAAACCACCTCCAGAAAGCAAACCTCAGCAACCCTAGGACTTTCTGGTCCCACATCAACGAACTGATTAAGGGCAATTCAATGACGGTCACGGGCCCTATCACAGCTCATGGACAGGTACTACGAACGCCTCACTAATCGCTGAGACCCTCAATTCCTACTTCACAAACCCTGATAAACATCAGGCAGGGTTATCGGTACCCAACTACCAGTCTGCTCCATTGGATCCCTCTACCCTCGGCCGTCCACCCTTCCATTTAAGGCTGGTTAAGGTCAAAGAGGTCCTACCTCTCTAACTACCCTTAAAACAAGAGGCTCTGGAGGCCCGGACGGACTCAAAGCCAGGTTAAAAGATGGGGCTACGGCCTCGCGCTACCACTCACCTGGCTGATCAATAGGTCATTACTAGAAGGATCTGTCCCGGAGTTGTGGAAGCAGGCGCATGTGGTCCCAATTCATAAAGGTGGGCCAGCAGAACCTATAGAGAACTACAGGCCTATCTCCCAGCTGTGTGCCCTGGCTAAAATCCAGGAGAAGCTCGTCTATGCCCAACTTAAGGAATACCTGGAGGTGCACATGCTGTTGTCCCATCCCAACATGGCTTTAGAGTCAAACACGGACAGACACTGCCCTAACCAAATTCTCTACAGACGACTCAGAAATCTAGACTCGGGTTCCATTACAGAGGCAGTTTTATAGACCTCTCAAGGCCTTTGACCGGTGGATCACGGTTATTACTCCAAAAACTCCACGCTATAGGCCTCGATGCCCACGCCCTCAAATGGGTTGAAAGCTACCTCTCCGGACGCTCACAGAGGGTCAGGTGGCAGAAGACACTCTCAAACCATTGTCCCTCAAGGACGGTGTACCCCAGGGATCTATACTTGGGCCACTATTGTTCTCGCTGTATGTAAATGAACTGTGCAATCACTGCAGAAGCAGCAGTGCCATCCAATACGCTGATGATGCGTCATCTACAAAACCTCGGTCAACTTGGATGACCTTAGCACCTCTCTCAAAAGGATATTCACATCATGGAAGTGGCTCATTAAGAATAAAATGGTTCTTAACACAAGCAAAACCAAAGCCATGCTGTTGGGACCAAGAGCCCTTGGACTAGATAGAACACATCTACTCCAACTCTCGTCCCTTGAGGGTAATAAGCTTGAAGTGGTCTCTTGACCAAGTACCTTGGCCTTACTATTGACCAAGGTCTCATGTTCAAACAACCTATGGACCAAGTCACGAGAGCAATCCATACAAAACTTGGATTACTGTATCGGCTCAAGGAATTACTGACCTCAGAAGCTAGGACTGCTATAGCAACTAGTGTCCTACTTCCAACTCTAACATATGCTGCCCGGTCATTCAGGGTATGCAAAGCTGGAGTTGGTGAGATTACAGACCCTATACAACAAGGGGCCTGCTTTGCCACCTCATCCACGCCAGGAGCCACCACTGTGGGGTGCTGGCAAAGCTTAACTGGCCATCTTCGAATCTCGCCTCAGTTACTCTGTACTCTGCCTAGCGAAGAAGATAATTAGCCCTTCACCTCCCCAGTCTTGGGGACTCCTCACAACAAAAATAAACCAGCGCAGTCTTAGATCCTTAGGCCCTACGCTACTTGAGGTCCCCAAGGTCAGGACTAAGGCAGGACAAAATCATTCTCTCATACTGTCCCTTCCTTGTGGAATAACCTCCTGTGGAGATCTGAGACACCCTATCTTTGCTGAGTTTCCACTACAAGACTCAAGACCCATTTTCTATCAACAAGCATATGCCACTGCCTCCGCACTTGACACTACTGCAGTGACCTCTGCAGACTGCTCACCTAACTATAAGTGTTAGCCCCAAACAGTGTTGCACTATCTCTTTCCTCCCCAATCTGAACCTATTAATGCTCCTGAACTATGTTACCTAGGAATCTAAGTACTGTCTCAATAATGTCTCTGTCAATGGATTATGTAATGAACAACACTGACCATGCAGATATATCAATCCTGTTTAACAACTATGTGTAAATAGTCGAATACGGTTTGCCCTTAAACTATGTCACCTAAGGAATCTAGAGTACTGTCTCACCAATGTCTCTGTCAATGGATGATGTAATGAACAACACTGACCAATCAGATATACCAAACCTATGTCATGTCTGCTGTGTGTAAACAGCTGAATACTGTATACCCATGTTAACCTGTACTCCATATGTTTTCTACTGTATATTATCTCTTGTACTATTATTCAGGTAAGCCCAGAAAAAGGGACCTTGGGCCCAGTGGAGCTTACCCGGTCATCAAAATTCAATAAATAATATAATAAATAAGAGAGCAAATAAGCTAGATGGGGGAGTGAGCAGGTGGGTGGGCTGGCATGTGAGCTGTGCTTCACAGTTGAAAAGCATAAGCAGAACAGAATACTGTTCTGAAAGAAAAACAGAAAAACACAAAAGTCAAGATGTGGATGAAGGAAAAAGTGTTACTACTGCACATAGGTTGGACAGCGGAGTGTGTGTGGATGTGTGGCTGTATACAAAATGGCTACCAGTTTAAAAATTAGCATTCCAAGCACAGGCATATAGATATGAAATATACTGCATCCAGGTTGGCAGGAATTGTTTTAGCCATTGGCTGTAGTCTGCCAAGGCCATGGCTAGAACCAGGTCTCAGTCAATAAGGTTGTAGGGATTTTCTACCAATTTTATATATCGCTGGAAAATCAAATATCTACTGTGAGCAACAAAAGGGGCCCCATTCTGGTTCTAGGGACTGTTGCTAAGTGGTCACAAGGCCACTTAGCGACGCCCATATCTTTGTGACAGAACAACTGTGTGTGTGTGTGGGGGGTCACAACCTTTCCCTGTGTAGATGTAAAGATGCTGCTACTGAGCTTACAAGGGGCTGGACTTCAGCATAAAACAACACGCAGGGCTATTCCCAAAGCAGAGACCCCTGCAAAGTCAGTTGCAGGGTTTTCATCCCTCCCCCAAAAAATTTCTAAAGAACAGGCTGTATGAATGTCCTTAACTCTATGATGGGCCAATGAGGAACTGAGTTCCCACATCCATGGGTATACATCCCATAGAGCAAGACCGCGCTAAGACAAGGGGCGGAGTACTCATTTTCTCAGCTACCTCCATAGCTTTTCTGTCACCTCCAGTGAAGTCTCCCCAACTCGCAGAGCTCATCTCAGGGGTCCTCACCTGCCCATACTACATCCCATTGTAGATACGGATGTCTACTACGCCCAGAGAAACTTCCTGCTGTGGTGCTCGACATACAGTACTCAAAATGTGTTTGCTCCCTACTCAATGGCAAAAACATTGTTCTCTCGACTTCAGCTACAACTGCTCTGCCGAAACCAACTGATCATCATCCCCCACCAACCTCCACTGCAAAATCAAAGCCTTGAACCTGTTTCAGTTGATCTCTTCATCCACACTTCAACCCCAAATCTGCCAACCACAGTGAAATACAGCGAGTGCTGGTAACCCACCACAGTGAATCCTGACCTTGGGCACCCTGCTGGTATATTCAGTGATTACTGTACGACTTATTGTGTGTGGAAAATTAAACTCACCAAAGTCCCCCCCAAAAACAACATATCCCAGATCCTTCAAACCTTCCACAAGGGCCAGTTTCTAAGGATCTTTGTGCTGCCAACTGGGCCCCAGTTCTATCAGTCCTTGACCTGGAAGTGGCCTTGGTGCACTTCTGAACAATATTCCTTGGCATCTGCAATAAACATGCCCCAATCAAGCTCTCCAGAGACCGTGGTCATCACTTTCCTGCATAACCCCTAATCTAATCAAACTATTCCAACACAGAGACATGGCCGGGCCAGGTACAAATCCAGCGGCTACCACAGGACAGGCAAGTATATGCCACCCTCCAGAATCTCTACACTAGCAACATTCACTCAGCCAAGGTGAATTACTACTAAGCCTTTGATCCTTCCATTCTGGAAGACTGTTAATCTCCTAATCAAACCCCTCAGTGGGAAGCAGTCCAACCAGGTGCCGCCTTAACCTTCAATGCCCTCAACAGGTTTTTCATCGAAGGAGCATAGGGTCCTCATTCCCAATCACCCTCCCCACCACCCAATCAGCACTCAGGTAGTAACTACTGCCTGCAGACTGTTTTGGTTGATGCCATCCATAAAGATTAAAGGCACTAAATGATGCATCCAGCTGTGGATATGATGCCATCTCACCTAAATTCCTCAAACTGGGTGCTCTGCGTAATGGTCCCTTTACCCATATTCTCAACTGATCCCTCTGCACTGGGGTGTTTCCATGAAGCTGGAAATGCGTGCTGGTGGTCCCAATCCACAATGAAAGCCCAGCCGACCCCTCCAATTACCATCCAATTTCACTCCTTCCAATTCTATCCACAACTCTAGCAGTTTGTCAGCAAGCAGCTATACAGCTACTATGCAGAATCCAACTTCCTAACTCCATATCAGGTTTCTGTCCCAACATTCCACCTCCACCTCCCTACTGGGGTCACTGACCACATTCACTCCAACTCTAATAAGGGTCTGGGCACAGGGGCTATATTTTATCAATCTAGAATAGGCTTTTGATACCATTGACCACACTGGGCTCCTATTTAGACTAGCTGAGCTTACTGTCTCCCCACAGACATAGCTTGGTTCCATTCCTACCTGGAAAATCACACCCAATCCATCAAACTAGGCACATACAAGCACCTCTACCTCTCTAACTGTCTCCTGTGAGGTCCTCCAAGGCATGGTTCTCAGGCATCTACTCTTCACCCTTTTATCAAGGCCCTCTCCTGTTCATCTCTGCCAGCAACACACATACTGTATGTATAAAGGTGATACCACAGTCTATGTATCTGGTACTTCTGTCTCCTTCATTGAGGAATCTCTCTAATAGGACTTCTCTGCCATTCAGAAATGGTTCTTGGAGAACTATCTTGTCATGAACCAAACGAAGACAGTGTCCATGCTGTTTGGCTCCAGGCAATAGGTTCATGCAATTCCTCCTGACCTTTTGCTCCTGGATGGGTCCCTATTGGACACAGTCAATACTTATAAGTACCTTAGCCTCCACTTGGAACAGCACCTTGACTACTTCAGACAATATCTCTCAAGTGGTAGCCAAGTCTTATATTAAAAGTGGTGCCCTCTACAGAGTCAAGAATTGTCTCCAACAAAAGCTAAGGCAACAGACTGTGGAACAATAGTACAGTTACATAAGAACTTACCGTAACAGTAGATCTTCGAGAAGAACTCTTGCAGCAAGCTTTAACCATAAAGACTAAGCTGCAGGTGCCAGGACCCCATGGAAACCTTCTAGCTAGCAGTCTCCAGCAGGGGACCGCACCAGTCATCAGCCCGCCTGACATCGGCCAATGGTATAAAGGGGGCGCCCAGCTCCCACCTCAGTTCTCCTGATGGAGACCCAGAGTCTAGGATGGAAGAACAGGGTAGGTCCTTGCCAAAAGAAAAGTAGAAAGAATACCAGGGGAAGGAGGGAGGGAAAGCAGCATCCACGGCAAGAGTTCATCTTGAAGATCTACTATAACGGTAAGTTCTTACATAGCTGTACTATCCTACTTTGAGCAACAGCTCTAGCAGCAGGCAATAATAACCATAAGGACTGAGTTCCAAACAATCAAGGGAGAAGGAGCGGACTAGCATGGGAGAGGTAACAGAAAACAGCCAGCAAGGGTTTAGGAGAGCAGGGCCTGAAGAACTGCAAGGCCAGACCCAGTCCTATGCCCTGGGGCCCACATCCAAGCTGTAATGCTTGACAGATGTGTGAACAGAACTCCAGGTGGCAGCTGCACAAATGTTTGCAGTGGAAACATTTCTCAAAGAGACAAAGGAAGTTGCAACTCCGCCGGTGGAATGGCCTTTAACCGAGCCTGGCAAGGCTTATCGATTTTTGGTAACAGAAAACTATGCAGTTAACTAACCACTTAAACAAGGTCTGTTTAGAAACTGATGCTCCCTGAGTCTTGGGAGCAAAAGATACAAACAACTGATCAGTCTTCCTCAAAGGGGTGGTAAGGTTCAAATAAAACGAAGCATCTGATGGACATCCAGAGTATGCATTAACACTTCTCCCTGTTAGAATACTCTGGATAATAGACAGGTAGGTAGATGTCCTGGTTCAAAGTAAATTTGGACACCACCTTGAGCAAAAACTTGGGATTGGTCCGTGAGGACACTCGGTCCAATGGAAAACCAAATAGGGCTCTTTACACATTAGAGCCTGGAGCTTAGAAATCCTCTGAGCAGAAGTAACTGCAACTAAAAGAGGTTTCTCACCTGTAACAGTAGTTCTAGGAGTGGTATAATTGTTCATCCACACTCTTTGGCATGTCCCTTCTGCTTTAAATCTCACGGAAGTCTTCAAGCTGGCTCCTCCCACTCACCTGGGTGGTATACACTGCCCGCCCATAACACCAGAGTCTTTAAACTGAAGCCAGGCTGCAAAGGCCCCTAGTTGGGGAGGTTGTGTGGATGAACATATACCAGTCCTAGAACTACTGTTACAGGTGAGCAACCTATTTTTCTAGGATTGTGGATATGTTGTTTAACCACACTCTGTCAGACTCCTAGCAGTTCTCTGGGAGGAGGAGGCAAGGCGCCGCCCCTGCTTAGGGAACAGAGATTGAGAACTGAGGCCCCTAAAACCAGAACGACTCAAGGTCGATGGTAGTGGGTGATGAAGGTGTTTGCTGACTCCAGGTAGCAGCCCGACAGATTTCCTGGACAGGGATGTCCCTGGAAGCAGCCACTGATGCAGCAGAATGGTGGGTAGAATGAGCTCTTATTCCTCTGGGGCGATCCTTGCCGCCAACTCATAGGACTGACCTATGCATGATGTAATCCACCCTGCGATGGTCCGCTTTGTTGCAGGTTGGCCAGAAGCGGCTTCAGTGTAGGTGACAAAACAGCTGGTGAACCTCTCACTGAATTTCTGCCGCCCTCTCCTTATAGTAGGAGACAGCACGTCTGGTACAGAGTATGGAGCCTGTACTCGCCTCCAAGGTGTAATGAGGGTAGTATACCAGCAGAGTTAACACCTGGTTTAGGTGAAACTCTGACACCACCTTCGGAAGGAATTTCAGGTGGGGTGTAGGACAGCCTTGTACTTGTGGAAGACCAGATAAGAGGAGTCCACGAAGGCCCTGGAGCTCCCCTGTCATCCTGGCAGACGTGATACCCACCAGGAAGGCCATCTTCCACAACAAGTGTGACAAGGCACACTTGTGCATTGGTTGAATGGCTTGCCCATGAGCTTTGCCAGTGCCAACAGCAGATCCCACAGAGGTGGAGGTTCAAACACCAGAGGGATATGTGATCCAGGCCTTTGAAAAGCGCCAACCACTGTCTCCTGCACCACTGTCGGCTGCTGACGCCCAGTAAGCAGAGATGGCTGCCAGATGCACCTAAGGGTCACTGACCAAAGACCCCTTTGAAAGGGACCAAGGTAGTCGAGAATGTTAGCCACTGGGCAGGACAGAGGGTCCAGGCCCTTGCTGACACCAAATGGAAAACCTTTTCCATTTGAAGGCATAACATTTCCTGGTTAATTCTTTCTGGATGCCTCCACCACGGTGCAGACATCTTGGAAAGACCCAAAGCCTGGAACTCTAGCCGCTCAGTTACCAGGCTGTGAGGTGCAGGGATTAAAGGTAGGGATGGAAAACCTTCCCTGATTGAGTGATATCAGGTCTGGGCATGTGCAAAGCTGATCCGGGGCCTGCAGCTGAGGCAGAGGAGATTTGTATACCAGAACTAGCGCCGGGTCTGGGGCTACCAGAATCACCTTCGCCTTGTCCCTCCTCAGCTTGAGAAGCACCTTGTGGATGAAGGAAATGGAGGGAAGGCATAGAGGAGGCCTGGGGTCAACGGCCTCAAGAAGGCATCCCCTGCAGCGAGCCCTGCTGAGGGGCGTGCATGAAACAGCCGCAGTTTGGTGTTTTCTCTGGAGACAAACAGGTCCACCATTGGTTTATCCCAGTGGGATAACAGGCTGTAAGCTACCTCCAGGATGGAGAGACCACTTGTGGGATGTCTGGCCTAAGCGGCTGAGAGCATCCGCCAGATGGTTTGAAGCTCCTGCCACATGTATGGCAAGGAGATCTGCCTCCAATCGACTCACGAGGTCCAGATGCAGAGCGTCTCTTTGCATAGCTGAAAGCAGTGCATGCTGCCCTGTTTGTTGAGGTAGTACACGGTCATGTTATTGTCCATCTGAACTTGAACCAGTTGACCCCAGAGCCGAGGAGGCGAAGCTGACAGTGCCAGTCTGACTGCTCTGAGCTCCAACAGGTTGATGTGGCATCGGGACTCCTGGGGGTTGGAGCCTGTGGACCCTTGTCCCCATGTGGGCTCCCAGCCCACGGAGAGGCATCGGTCGTGAGGATGACCGTCGCAAGGCGGACAATAGTGATCCCTTCCTGCAACCGGTCTGGGGCGGTCCACCATTCTGAGTTACAGTGGTCAGCTGGCGAAATGACCGTGGTGCTGAGCCCACTGGGTGTCTAGCTCCCACTGGAGGCGCATGTGCAACCGGCCCAACGGACTACTGAGGTGCATGGCGCCATATAACCCAGAAGGCGCAGAAAGTCCCGGCAGGGCGCAAGTGCCCAACCAGAAATGACTGGGCAAAGGAGGAAAGAACCACACCCTGTTCACTGAGAGCTGAGCTCTGGCTTGACAAGAGTCGAACTCTGCCCCGTGAAGCCCATCACCTGAGAAGGCACAAGTCCGACTTGGCCTCGCTTGATGAGGAGGCCGAACTGGGAGCAGGTCTGAGGCCAGGTCCCTGGACCTCTCCACCTCCTGTTGGTGGAACCTACTAGGAGCCAATCGTCGAGGTAAGTATACATCCTGCCCCCCGACACGTGAGATGGCCTGCCACCACTGCAATACATTGGTGAAGACCTGTGGGGCTGATGACAGGCCGAACGGCATGGCTCGGAACTTGTACAGGGTCCCTTCGACCCTGAAGTGGAGGAACCGCTGATGGGACAGACGGATTGGGATGTGAAAGAACGATCCTGCATATCCAGTGAACAGAAACACCTGGAGACAAAGCCTAGGTCTGCTGGAGAATCCACCACTGGAGCTACTGCCTCCTTGAGAAGGAGCTGAACGATGTCATCTCGAGAGCCGACCGAGTCTGAGCAGATACTCTTTCCTCCCGAGGGTGCAAGCTTGGCTTGAGGGTACTACTGAATTCCAGGGACAGTCCCTCGACCGACCACTCAAGAACCCACCTGTCCGGGCGACAACGGACCAGGCGGAAAGGAACTGGCGGAGCCGGTTCCCCATGGGAGGATCCAGAGCTGACGTGAGAGGAGAGAGGTTGCAGCCCGCCCGTCACTGAGCAGGCTTGGAGGAGGGGCTCCAGGACTTGAACCTCAGCCTCCTTTACGGGGCTGATGGGGTCCAGGCTTGGCCGGGGCACCAAGCCTGAGCCTGCTGCTGTTGTTGGTGCTGCTATCCACCTTGGAAGAAGGACTGCTGAGCCGCAGTGGAAGAGTGCCAAAAGGCTTCTTTTTCTTGGCAGGTTCTTGCCCAAGAACCCTTGGCAGAAGTGGCGTCCAAGGTGGCACTGGACTGTTCAATGCACTGAAGGTGACCAGCCACTCCTGGGCTAAACAAGTTGGTCCCGAGGAAGGCACGCCAGCTAGTTTGTGCTGGGCATCTGCCGGGAAGGAGGAGAGAGTCATCTGCCCCTGTGACGCGAGGCAATCCGCGGCAGCCATCGAGCGGGCACAAGAATCCCCAATGTCTAGGGCCATGTGAAGCTGCTGTTTGGCAACAGTTTGCCCTGATCCCAGTCCTGCTGACCGTGGTCTGCATGTCCATGGGGAGAAGTGGAGGACTTTATCCAGCAACCCTAAAGGGCATGACAGAAGTGTGCCATGATGACAGCCGACGTGCCTGACAAAGGCCCAAGGAGGAAGCCACATAGACCTTCCTGGCTGAATGGTCCAAGAGCTTGGACTCTGTCAGTGTCGAAGGAACTGCCAATATGCCTGAACACAGAGGCAGTCACCAGGCTCTCGGACGAAGTGTGCTCTGTGAACCCCACAAGGGACCCCATGGGCACTGCATACTTGGCGAGCCATGCGGGCAGACTGAGCTGGACAGAGGCAGAGCGCTGCCAAAGTTCCAGGGCCGGGCCAACAATAGCCTAAGCCACAGGAAAGGCCTCTGTCAGTGTATCCCGCCTTAAGGATGTCCATGAAGGTACTCTGCCTTTTCTGGATGGGCTCCAGGGGCATCCCTGTAGATTCAGAGATGAGGTAAAGAATCCTTGGGAAGACAAGAGACCTTCCTCTGTCTCTAGGCCAGTGGTTGATTCGCAATCCTGGATGAGAATGCAAGCCAGTGACGTCCGAATCTGAGGAATCTGGGTATAACGGCCAACCACCCAGGTCACTTCTCGACCACCGAGGTGGTCCAGGGTGACTGTGACCAACAACCGCCGGGAAGCCCAGTGTCAGGTCTATCTTCCTTGAAGGAGCCCTCCCACAGGCTGTTTGGGCAGTGGTTCCACCACAACTGGTGGAGAGACCATTCTGGGCTGAACTGGTGGTTTTGCCAGTTCTATGGGTGGGGAACTGATTTAATCAGCTCCAAGGAAGTCTGCTTCGCCTAGGAGGCGAAGTCAAGTATTGGCCAGTGCAGAAGCCGGAGTTGGCTTCTGCCCGGTCAAACTTAGCTGCTGCCACATGAGGTCCTCATTGCACTAGAGCCTCTCCTCATCCAAGGAGGATGAGGATGACCGATAGCGTTGCCTCAGAGCATTTACGGCTCTTCCTCGGCCTGTCAGTCGAGGGTCCGAGACCTCAATCGAGATAGGACGGGCCGACATGGTCGCCCGAGACACCAGCGGGCCGGTGATTTCCGGGATCAGGGACCACATCATCGGTGGGAGTCCCAGCAGGCTGGGTCTCATCATCCGGAAAGACCAGATTAGGGGTCGATCGAGGAATTGTCTACTGAGTCGGAGATATCAGATCGATCATGATTTTCACTTCATTGATCGATAATTTGGTCGACTGACCAGATGGCAGAGCCGAAAAGCCAGCGGCAAGGACGCGATCTCGACCGAGTTGAGACCGCATGTTTCTGGGATCGAGATCTCTCCGCTCCCAAGAACATCTCTGTCGAGACAAAGATGATCGGGGATCCTTCTCCGCTTACAGGATTAGAGGAGTGTGATCCCCAGGCGCCTCCCTTGGTCAGGAGAGACTGGCACAACTCTCAGAAGGAACCCGAGAAGGTGGAGCCCAGGTTGAGCGGAATGAAGAAGCTCCGAGAGGAATCTGCAGCATGAGCCGCTTCCTTCTTGAAAGCCTGCATCGCTCCAACTGCTCGGTAGATCCCTCAGCGTGGAAACTGCCCACGAGCCTCCTTGGATTTCACTGAGGTTCCTCTTCTCTGGCCTCCCAGCTTCAGGCATACAAGACGGTCGTTGAGGACGCTGGGATGAAAGGCAAGACTGAGATTGCATTTCGAGATGTCATGGTCTACACGGAGGCAATAGACACATGTCGTGTGGGGATCAAAGCGCGACATCTTCTGGCCACAAGAGCACCAACGAAATCCAGGGGAAGACTTGTCTTCCATGATCAAGCAGCAAACTTGCATCACTAATGTGAACAATGCAAATTTCGTAAAACTGAAGGTTTGAAAGCCAGGGCCTACAAATGCGTGAGCACGAGGGAGGTAACCTGAACCTTCCAGCAAAAAGGAAGATCTGGTGTCATGGGCGGAGCCCAAGTATATACCACCTTGAAGACTTCTGGTGAGATTTAAAGTGGAAGGGGACATGCCAAAGAGTGTGGATGAACAACATATCTACGATCCTAAAATAACACTTTCCAAGAAAAAGTGAAGTTTGCAATCTGTGCTTGGTTCAAAGGGGGAACGTGAGCTTCCCTAACATAAAGAGGCGTCTCTTGGAGGAACAGGGTCCTGATGGGAGGTCTTGAAGGCAAAATGCCCCATAGGAAGGTATGGGACAAATTCAGCTGAGTAAGGGTTTACCTTTACCAGTGCATGGTATGCAGAGATGGCAGAGATGCACCTTGATAGAGGAGTAGCTCAGGCCTGAGTCAAACAGAGAGGATATACTTGAGAAATGAAAATTCGTATCTACCATAATTTTTGATCTTCCTGTGTATCTTCACAATTCATCACTGTTGGGTGTCTGCGGAGACAGGCATCAAGCGGAGACTTTTATTTTTTGGGGAGGAGGGCTGGCGCCACAAGGCAGGCGTACGTGGCGCTCGCAGGTTGGCCAGTAACGGCCGCTGGGTCCTCCCACCTCAGTTCTTCGCACTGAGAGACAGAGGAAAGAAGTAAAGAAAGCAGGTCAGGGCAAGGGAGCCAAGGGACAATAAAAGGAAAGGAGTAACTGAGAAAGAGTATGCCGACAAGAGGACAGGTATAAAGAAAAGGGGGCCTGAGGTTGTGGGCCAGGAGGCCCCAGTCCCTGAGCGACCAAGGGAGGAAAGGAAGAGAGGAAGAGAGAGAGAGAGAGAGAGAATCTAGGTATGGGATGGGGGCGGCTTGGCCCAATCAGGCGAGGTGTTGGCTCTAAGACAGCACACTGGGGCATGAATCCTAGTTAAAATGCTGTGCTCTGGAAGGGTCTATGAGCACAGAGGATTTACCAAGAATGCAGCTGGATTGCTGGCAAGGAAGTTCCCCAGTCATGCCCTAATGACCAAAAGTGGCAGAGCCCACACTGCCCAGAGGTTGAGGGAGATTGTTAAGAGAACAAAGGTTGGTTGCCCACCAAAATTTGGAGGAAGGCCACCCCGGCCTCAATCCCATCTACTTTAGGAGATATCACAGTCCTCTCCTCCTCCCCTGAAGATCCCAACAGGGGTTTGAGGAGAACAGGTGGGGAGGGAGAAAAGCGACATTCAGGAACATACCCCCAAAAAGGAGGAAAGAAAGGGCAGAGGCATCCCGAGTCACCACCGCTGGACTGGGAAAGGCCTTCCTGAGCAGGAATATCAAGAAGGTCAGAAGAGGAGAGGCCCCAGGAGACCCTAACAAATAAACCCGGAAGGGTTTGACATTCACCCGCATTCCCACCCTGCCCAATCAAATCCTCACAACCGCCGGGAGTGGAGAAACTTGGGGGAACGAGCATGTCTCAGAGACCTTGAGAGGGAAGGTGGAAGGATTCAGTGATGAATGGTGAAGACACAGGAAGATCAAGAATTACAGTAGGTACAAATTTCATATCTTACCTGTGTCAATCCTCACCATTCATCACTTTGAGGTGATACCGAGCACTCGAAGGGCCCAATAAACCCTGAGGGAAAAACGTCGCTCCAGTCCCCTGGGGAGAATGGGGGAGGGGACCCTCCACTAGCTGGTTTAAGGCCGTGACTGGTCAGAGTGAGACGGGTCCCCTGGACCTTAGGGGAAGGAAGGAAGGCGCACCGCTCCCATCTTGCCCTGGCGGGAGAAAAGGTAGGTCCCCGGGAAGGAGGGGCCAGTAACCCACGCGGCCAAAGGTGACAACCTCGACAGGTGAAGCCATGCCATCTGCCTAATGCAGATCACTGTCCCTGCAAGCTGTGAAGTGACCTCACTGGCATTGTACGATACCTTTGACTGATGCCTCGCCAACTCCAGGCCTATAGTGGAGAGGCTATGGCTTGCCGGGTAGCCTCTGAATCAGGCAGCGATGCTAAAGCTTGACCTAACATTGCCACAGATGCCTGCTGTAGGCAGCGTGGTGCGCCTCATGTGAAATAATTGCCAACAGGCTCCTTGCAAAGAAAACTCTTTGCCCCAGCCAGATCCAACACTCAAGAGTCAGTCTCCAGGGGCATGTCACGGACCGGGTTCAAGCCAGAAAGGGTGTCCAGCCGCATCAGTCCAGAAGGTGGATGAGAGAGGCACCTGGAGACCTGCGGGTTGTGCAATACCACTCACGGCAGTCCATAGGGACCGGTTCTAGGGAATATGGACACTGCCAGGCACTGTCACGATGCTTGCTGGAAGAGGACCGGCCAGGATGGAACCACCAAATGGTGTGCCTCATTCACCCAGAAAGGCCTCGTGCCGTACGCTCTGTACTGTCCTTCGCATAACAGGACATGCAAGTCCATGACCAGCCTTGACAGGAATTGCTGATACTGGGCCTGATCAGCATCTGAGGACAGGTAGACAAAGGCTCCTCCTCTTCCCAGTGGAGGAAGACAAGGAGGTCAAGGAACTTGATGAGTCAGACTCTGGCTGCGGCAGGGAACTGGTAGGAAGACCTGCTTGTCCATGGCCCTAACATATTGAGGAAAGCTGGAGCCTGAGACCAGAACTGATCCCAGGTGAAAGGCCCCAGAGGACCAACGTGGCCTGGGAGAAGGGGAGCTGGACGCGACACATGGGTGAGCCTATCACCTATGTGACGCGCTCTTCCAGGGCTAGCAGAATTCACAGGAGAGCCTGGCATGAGAAGAAATCCACAGGTCTGAACATTCACCATCCTATCCTATAAATCAAAATGGTGAGGGCTTAACCCTGTAGGGTGAGCTACCTTATGAGGGACTGAGGCCGCATGGATCCAGGACGGACGGACCCCAGCCCACACAGAGACCTCTGTGGGAGAAAACGAGGTGAGGACAAAGGGCTCAGCACTACTGCTCCTTCCCCTTCTGGGGAAGCGCAAGAGTGCTAGGTTGTGGGGACCCTCCAACGCGAAGAATCAGGTAGCCAATCCGGATCCACCTCACAATCATCCGCCTCCGAGGAAGACAATTATGAGGCTCGGCTCAGTGGCCCGTGGATCCCCAGTCACAGCGCCTGGCGGACCCGCACCAGGCGCCACCCTGATCTCCGCACTGTGTGCAGCTCCAGGATCCGAGGCAGTGCCGACAAATGCCCTGCATCAGGACCCGCAGCCATAGGCCCCAACAACGGGGAGCCTGCACTCCGAGGAGGTGACTGCCAAAATGGTGCTCTCGCCCCCAAAGGAGCTGGACCAGCCTCCGGCACCGCGGGTAGGAGCCTCCTCTATGGCAAGGCTTGAAGAAGAGGACCCTCTTCACCAGACAGTATAGGCCCAGGAAGGGACTTGGAGGTAGGGCAGAGTCCTGAGCTAGGACTGACAGGAGGCGGCAGCCCCAAGGCAGATGGGGCCCTGCCGACTTTCAACACGTGGTGCTGTAAAACTTGATGGTTCATCAAAAGTAGGCATCACAGGAATCCATGTTGTGAGTCCAAGACAGCAGAGGCACACGTCATGTAAGGCAGTCCTGAAACACTGTTGCATAGGAGGCGACCCTTTTTTTTTTTTTAGAACGCACCCCCGGACAACCAGACATGATGGAATGGCACAAAATAAAAAGAAAGAAAAGACTCGACACCACGCACAATAAATGGAAAGGTCTTACCAGACTGGAGCGATGTCGAGTAGCAGAACCAAGGCGAAGTCTAAGGATAACGGCGTCAAATTGTGGCATCGTTAAAACTAGGCCGCAATGAATCTCAAGTGGCTGTAAAGTCCCGTGGTCTCGATGGCAGGAGACGCAGAACTGAGGTGGGGAGGACCCAACGCGTTATTGGCCAACATGTGAGTGCCATGTAATACATCGGTCTTGTGGGGAACAGTGCCAGCCCTCCTCCTCCTCCTCCTCAAAAAAAAAAATTTCAATAATTCTCCGTTTGGTGCCTGTCTCCGGTAGACACCAACAGTGATGAATGGTGAAGACTGACACAGGTAAGACTGGAGTTCACTGAGCAGGAGAAGGGATCGAGATGATGGGCGGTATCCCACAAAAACAGGTTACTCACCTGTAACAGTGGTTCGAGGAGTGGTATATGTTGTTCATCCACACTTGTTGGCATGTCCTTTCTCTAAGAATCTTGGAGGAAGGTCAAAACCTGGCTCCTCCCACACACCTGGGTGGTATATGCCTCGGCTCTGCCCCTTGACGCAGATCTTGCCTGCTGGAAGCTTAGGTTGTGTGTCAAAGCTGAAGAGGTCGGTGGGTCCGTGTGGATGAACTACATATACAACTCCTAGAACTACTGTTTTCTAGGATTGTGGATATGTTGTTCTATCCACGCTTGTTAGCAGACTCAAGCAGTTCTCCAGGAGGAGGGAGGCAAGGTGCACACCCCTACTTGGAAAGCGGAGACTGGAGAACTGAGGCCCCAAAACCAGCATCACGGCGTGACTCTGAGTCGATGTGGTAGTGGGTGATGAAGATGTTTGCTGACTTCCAGGTAGCAACCCTGCAGATTTCCTGGATAGGGATGTCCCTGGAAGCAGCCACTGATGCAGCAGTATGGCAGGTGGAGTGAGCTTTTACCTCACGGAGGCTCCTTGCCCGCCAACCTGTAGCAGAGATTAATGCATGACGAATCCATCTGCCAACTGTCCACTTGGCTGCAGGTCTGCCAGGTGCGGCTTCAGTGTAGGAGACAAACAGCTGGCGAACCTCTCCCAACTTCAGCCATCCACTTCTTACAAGGGAGTGCTTGTCTCAGGTCCAAAGTATGGAGCTTATACTCTGTCTCCAAGTGTAATTGGGGTAGTACATCGGCAGAGTCAACACCTGGTTACGGTGAAACTCCGACACCACCTTTGGACGGAATTTTGGGAGGGGCGAGACAACCTTGTCCCAGTGGAAGACCAGGTAAGGAGACTCGACAGAGCACCTGTAGCGCCCCAGTCCTTCTGGCTGACGTGATAGCCACTAAGAAGCGGTCTTCCATAACAGATGTGACATCTCACACCTGTGCCTTGGTTCAAAATGCTTGCCCATGAGCTTTGCCAGTACCACAGAAGATCCCATGGGGTGGTAGAAATGTGGTTGAGGTCTTTAAAGAGGCACCAGACCACCTTCTCCTGTGCCAATGTCTGCTGACCAGCCCACGCCCAGTAAGCAGAGATGCCTGCCAGGTGCACCTTAGGGTCACAGACCTAAGACCCCCTTTGGACAGAGACCAAAGGCAGTAGAGGATACTAGCCACTGGACAGAACAAAGGGTCCAAGCCCTTGCCCTGACACCTAATGGAAAACCTTTTCCATCTGAAGACATTGCACCTCCTAGTCGACTCCTTTCCGGATGCTTCCATGACTGTGAGTACATCCTAAGAGAGACCCAAAGCCTGGAACTCTAGCTGCTCAGGTGCAGGGATTTAAGGTCCAGATGGAATACCTTCCCTGACTGACTGATATCAGGTTCAGGCTTACTAGAAGATGCTTCGGGGCCTGGAGCTGAGGCTGAGAGATCTGGATACCAGAACTGGCGAGGTCAGGCTGGAGCCACCATGATCAATTGTGCCTTGTCCCTTCTGACCTTGAGGATCACCTTGTGAACCAAGGGAAGTGGAGGGAAGGCATAGAAGAGGCCTGGGGTCCACAACCTCAAGAAGGAATCCCCTGCTGCGAGCTCTGCTGGGGTGGGGGGTGGGCATGAAAGAGCCTCAGCTCGCATTCTCCCCAGAGGCGAATAGATCCACCTGAGGTTTGCCCCAGTGGGAGAACAGGTTGTGTCCTACCTCTGGATGGAGAGACCACTCATGGGACATCTAGCCCACATGGCAGAGGCGTCAGCCAGTTGGTTTGAGGCTTCTGCCACATGGATGGCTTGGAGATCCGCCTCAGTCGCCACACAAGGGTCCAGATGTGGGCGCTTCCATGCACAGAGGCCGAGAGTGCGTGCCACCCTGCTTGTTGAGATAGTACATGGTCGTGGTATTGTCCGTCTGGACTTGCACCACTTGACCCGAAGGAGTGGAGCAAATGCGGACAGTGCCAGTCAGACTGCTCTGAGCTCCAGCAGGTTGATATGATATCGGGATGCCTCAGGGGTCCAGACCCGTGGACTATATGATTCCCCATGTAGGCACCCCAGCCCACGAGAGAGGCACTGGTTGTGAGAGTGACCATTGGCTTGGGACGGACAAATGTGATCCCTTCCTGCAAATGTGCTAGGACGGTCCACCACTGGAGAGCATCCCACATCTTCGGTCTCTGTGACCAGCTGATCGAAATGACCATGTCGCTGAGTCCACTGGCTGGCCAGCTCCCACTGAAGGGGCGCATATGCCACCAGACCCATTGGACCATGGGGTGCAGGCCGCCATGTATCCCAGAAGGGCTGGAAGTACCGGGCAGGGTGTAAGTGCCCAACCAGAAATGACTGGGCAAAGGAGGAGAGAACATCTTCCTGTCCATCACAAGCCTGTCTCTGGCTCGGCAAGAGTCTAGCCCTGCCCTGATGAAGCAGATCACCTGCAAAGGTATGAGTTCTGACTTGGTCTCACTGACCAGGAGACCAAGATCGATGCAGGTTTGGAGGCCAGATCCTGGATCTCTCCACCTCCTGTCTGGAGGATCCGCTGTGAGCCAGTCATTGAGATAAGGGTACACCCTGACCCCTTGATGCCGAAAATGGGCCTCCACCACTGCAATGCATTTACTGAAGACACAGGGTCTGATGAAAGGCCGAACAGCATGGCTCGGAACTCAAAGAGGGCTCCCTTTGTTCAGAAACAGAGGAACCTCCGGTGAGATGGACGGATTGGGATGTGAAAGAATGCACCTGGAGATCCAGAGAGCAAAACCATATGTTCTGCTCAAGAGGTGGTATGATCTGAGACAGAGTTACCATCCTGAATCTGTGGGACCTGAAATATTGGTTCAGGTCATGCAGATCTAGAATGGGGTGCGGAGAGTACCTGGAAATGAACCCTGGATTGACAGCGGGGTCATGACTCGGCCACCACCTCCTTGGGGAGGTGTTGGCGATGTCATCTCGGAAAGCCGATTGAGTGTGTACAAACACCATATCCTCCCGTGGGGTGCAGGCTCGGCTTGGTGTGTACTGTTTGAATTCCAGAGGCAGTCCTAGTGCAGTCCCACTTCCAAAACCCACCTGTCCATTGTAACAGTGGGCCAAGCGGAAAGGAGGTGTGGAGGCCAGCCCCCAGGAGAGGACCCAGAGCTGGTGTAACAGGTATGGGGTGGTCACCCCATCCCATCACTGGGCAGGCTTGGACAAAGAGGGTCTGGCTTGGGGAAACACCTGAACCTCGTCCTCTGGTTTATAGGCTGCCAGGGCCCAGACTTGGGCCAAGGGTGCCAAGGTTGAGCCTGCTGCTGATGTTGCCCGATTGAAATTGGATGCTGGCCGCAGGGGCAGAAGGACACAGAGTCCAAGGTGGCACTGGACTTTCTATGTGTTGAGGTGACCATCCAAACCTGGGCGAAAAGAAAAAATACTCGCCTTAGTAATTATGTTTCTTCTAGTGGAGTCTTGCTGTGTTCTGACAAGTGCAGTTAGCCCCAGCCTTTAAACTGCCCTGGAGAACAATGGGTTAACTTTTCTATGGGGGCATAAAATGTTGCTCTTGAGCTCGGTTGATGTCTCTGCCTGTTGTATTTTGAATTGCAACCGTAAGATCTTTACGAGCAAAACTCACTAGATGTTCTATGTGGAAACTGTAAAAATTCTACTAGCCAACTGGCAGAAAAATATTCTTTGGGTTCCCAAGGGAAGACTCAAGTCAGAAACCCAAAACACAAAACAATTAAAATTGAAACATCATATCACCCATGAATAACAGAGGGTGTAGAGGCACCCTGAGGTGTCAACACTACGCCTGCCCACCACATCCCAAAAAATCCAGGTTCTGAGAGGGAGGGGGGGAGGTGGAGGTCAGAATACAGCAAGACTCCACTAGAAGAAACATAATTACTAAGGTGAGTAATTTTCTTCCAACAACATGAAGTCTTGCTGTATTCTGACAGTCTGAACTACCAAGCAGTACCTCCATGGAGGAGGGCCAGAACCTACTTTGGGAATAGGCTCTGAAGTACTGCTGTGCCAAACCGAGCATCACTCCTAGCATGGATATCCAGAGAGTAATGCCTGGTAAAGCAATACCGTTTTCAGATGGCTGCTTGACAGATTGCTAAGAGAGGATATCCTGGCAGCCGCCAGGAAGCAGCTAGTACCTCTTCTAGAGTGAGCCCTCAGGCCTGAGGGTGGAATCTTTCCAGTTTCTCACAGCAGAACTGTATACAAGACACAATCCACCGGCAACAGTTCTCTTGGTGGCAGGTTTGTCCTTTCCTACCTCTCCAAAAGTGAGGAACAACTGGAGGGAATCAAACCTGTGACCCTTGGTACACTCAATGTAGTAGCTAAGGGCTGTTTAACATCAAACTGTGTAGCCTCCTCTCCCTGATGAAGAATGATCAGTGAAGAAAACAGGGAGACATACACTGATTCAGGTGGAAATCTGAAACCACTTTGGGCAAGAACTTTCTGTTAGTTCGAAGGACCACTTCATCTCTGTGAGAGAGATGCAAGCCCTGTCAGTGGAACCTGATTTCAATTCACTGGGCGTCTAGCAGAGGTAATGACTACCAAAAACACAGTTTTCCAAGTCAAGTATTTAAGCTCTGCTGAGGACTCAAAGGTGGTTGCATAAGCACAGCAATGCAAACATTAAGATCCCAAGCAGGAGTAGAATCCCTAAAGAGGGGTTGGTATGAAGCAATACCTGAAAAACTTACAGAATACAGGGTGAGATGACAGGAGGAAGACTTACCTACTGATGGAAAGCAGAAACAGCTGACAAGTGCACTTGAGAGTAGCTGTTCTGAGGCCCAGGCTATTAAGATGGACCATATGATCCAGAACTGCAGGCAATTCAGCAGTATCTGGGAGATATGCCTCTTGGAGCATCAAATGCTGAATCTCTTCCATTTGAAGTTATAAGTCTTTCTGGTGGAAGGCTTCGAGAGGCTTTGAGAATATCCAGAACCCCTGAGACAGATGCAAATCTGCAGGCTCTAACTCTTCAAGAGCCATGCCTTGAGGTTGAGAGACTGAAGATTGGGGTACAAATCTCCCTGAGAGGAGGTTAGAGGTTGTAATTCCTGGCAAGAGACAGGGAAGATGGACTGTTAGGGACAGCAACAAGGTACCATGGCTGCCTGGCCCAGTCTGGAGCAATCAGAATCACTTTGCAAGGTTGTGACCTTACCTTGACTAGAACTTTGAAGAGGAGAGAAGGGGAAAAGCATACAGAAATTTCCTTCCAGTTCAGAGTCAGAACATCCAGGGGACTGAGCCCAAGACTGGGGGTCTGCAACAAAAGAAAGGAAGTTGGTGATTGTCTGGGGCTGCAAAAGATCTATCTCTGAGTGCCCTATCTTGAAAAATCACCTTCAATACCAGAGGATCCAGGGCCCATTCGTGATGGCCTGAGATATTCTGCTCAGTGCATCTGTTAGGACATTGTCCTTCCTGGAAGGTGAACTGCTAACAGAAAGGTTTGCAGGGAATAAGCCAGAGACCACACCTTCATTGCTTCTGTGCACAAGGCCGTGACAGAGTGCCTCCTTGCTTGTTGCTGTACCACGTGGTGGTGGTGGTGTCTGTTCTGACCTGAACCACCTTGTTCTGTACTGACAGGAAAAAGCTTGCAGTGCCAGAAACACTGCCCTGAGTTCAGGAGATTGATGTGCAGAAAGCGATTCCAGAGGAGACCACAGTCCTTGGGTGGTGAGATCCGCAAATGGGCTCCCCCAGCCCAGCAGGGAAACATCCGTGGTAAGGACCACTGAATGAGACCCAGTGGCAAATGGAACCCTTGCTCAAATTGTCCTGATCCTGCCACCATTGCAGGGACTGGATCAGGGTTCGAGTCACTGGGATTAGTTTCATAAGGCAATCCTTTCTTTGGGACCAAAAAGCCCTCAGGTGGAACTGAATGTCCCTCATCTGGAATCTTGCCCCTTGGACCACTGCTGTAGAAGCTGCCATATCAAACTGTACTCTATGTTCTTTGATTTCCTGTACTTTCCTGGGTCATACCTGAAAATAGGCATGTGTTTGTCTAGTGTACTTAGCTGGTTAACAAAGCTAAATAATAAAATATGGCCCAAGAGCTGAAGAAAATGTCTTGCTGGTTGAGACACCTGAAGGTTGAATGAAGAAGCCAGCTCCATAAGAGCTCTTGCCCTTTCAGGGAAGAAGGCTGTTGCTTTACCGTATCCAGCTCTGCCCTATGAAGTTGAGGAGCTGCACTGGTTAGAGAGCAGCTTTGGTAGAGTTGAGAAGAAATCCTAAAGAAGTGAGCACTTGCTGAGTCAGCTGCAGGTCTGACTTGACTTGGTCTGGAGAATGGCCCACTATGAGCCAGTCGTCCAAATATGGAAAAATGGAAATCTTTTGTCTTCTTAGGAAGGCAACTACTACTGCCAGGCACTTTGTGAAAACCCTTGGAGCTGAGGTAAGGCTAAGGGCATTGCTCTGAACTGAAAGTGGCCTGAGGGCAACTTGAACCTGATGGGAATGTGAAGTAGGCATCTTTGAGGTCCGGGAGGCTAGCCAGTCCCTGGCCTTAGAGAGGAAGGCTAATTCCCAGAGTTATCATCTTGAACTTTGGCTTTAAAAGATGTTTGTTCAGATATCTTAAGTCCAGGATGGTTGCCACTCTCCTGTCTTTTTGGGGTCAGGAAGTACCTGGGTACAGTCTTTGCCCCATGTGGGTAGGTACTCTCTCTATAGCTCTTAAAGCTGGGAGAGAAGAAACCTCTGCCTCTAGGGCAAGGGTTTCGAAAGATTTGCAGGTGGAAAAGATCTGGCTCTCATCTTTGGAATTTTTTGAAGCTGAGAACCAGTCCTGGCTTACTACTTCCAGGACCCACTTGTCTGATGTAATAGACATCCAGTCCTGGACAAAGTAAGCCAGCCTGCCTACTGGGATAGGAGAGTCGACCGGGCAGATCCATCAGGGTGTCTGCTAGGCAGGGCTTTAGGCTGAAGGGTGGATGCAGGCCTGCTCATCCCCTTCTGCCTCTCCCTCTGAAGAACCCCTCTGTGAAAAGGAAGAAGAGGCCTGTGCTTGGTAAAAGGCATTTGAAAAGGCCTGCCCTGCCCTAGACTGCTGCCTTTGAGGAGTTGTTTGCCTTTCCTTGGCCTGAGTACTCCTGTAAGTGGTCCTGTACTCGTCCATTTTCTTCATGTAATTCTCTGTCTGCTCCCACACAGAGAATTACCACACAGAAAATACATGGCCTTAGCCTGGGTATCTTGTGAGAGGCTAGTACACCTGAGCCAAGCCATTCTCCGAAGAGCTACAGATGTAGCCATGACTCTTGATGACACATCTCTGGAGTCCACAGCAGCATGAAACTGAACTTTGATGCCTCAATCCCATCTGCAGCCACCTCCTCCAACTCCTTGGCAAACTGGAGGAAGCCTGTTTAGCAGGTGCCAGAACAGTGTCCCACCTGGACTTCTGGTATCTGGTTGTATAGGCCATATAATTCACCTGCCGAGTCCCAAGGAAGATGCCATGTACTGCTTTTTGCCATGGCATCAATCTTCCTGGAGTTCTTGTCTGGGGGGTGATGCCAAGAAATATTTGCCTTATCGCAGGCAGCAGCCTGTACAACACCAACATGGCTGCATTGCTGATAAAGGAACTCCGTATCTAAGCTTGAAAGTATATACCTCTTGTCCATTCTTCTATCCACAGGAGGTATGGAACTGGGAGACTTCAGAATTTTTAGTGTCTGTTTCCCAAAAGATTTGTGGAGGGACTAGACAGTCTCTGGGATGTCCATCATCTCTACATAGTCAGGCTCCTCTTGATCCTCCACTGCCTCCTCCATAGGAAGATGGAGGTCTCAGCCACCTTTCTGTAAAACAAAGTGGGAAGGAGACTCAGAAAGCCTAGGAGAAGAAACACCTGAAGGTCTGTCTGGGGAGATATCCGGATAAATATGCAGATCCAGACTTTCACCATCATCATATTCATCTTCCAACTCTCCTTCTTCCTCAAACTCCAGTTCATAAAATTCTTCCAGGGTATAATCCTGAACCGGAGGAACCGACCAAACCGAGCCACTGACAAAGGTGCTGGATAAGTCGGAACCGAGGCGACGATTCTGTCTGAATCGCTTTGCTATTTCTTGATGGTCGGAATATGAGATTCTGGGTCCGAACCGGACGATTTTCTTTGCATTTCTTTTTGCGGAACCAACCCCTCAGGATCGGATCTCTTTTTTGCCCAAGAAGTATCGCCCTGGTCAGAGGCACTCCTTCTGGTTCGGTCGGAACCGAAGCGGCTGGCCATCCAGGTCAGCGGACTTCCGGACTCCTTTCCCTCAGTCTACCTAATCTCTTTTCAAGGGTAGATTTGGGAACATTTTTACAAATTTGGCAGTCTGAATCGAGGTGTTGAAACCCCACACAATAAACACAGGTGGTGTGGGATCGGCCAAAAAAAGACCTCCCCACACTCAATGCAGTGTTGAAACACAGTGTACCCAGTTTTGTTCTTCGGTTTCTCAGACATGGCCACCTAACCAAACTTACCCTTTTCGGCAACCGCCAGGCAAGACTCCCTATCAGTTCCCGACCGTGTCACCGGTCTTGGAAAAAACATACTAAAACCCGTTTTTTTTTAGAACTGATATAGACCGTAACCACACACTAAAGTAAGATACAAAAATACCTTAACGATCAGTTCAGCAGAACCGATCCACACTTTTACAAGTTCCACACAGAAAACAGAACAAAACCTATCTAGTACTCATGGTGCCACAGACAGAGACTTGAACCACAATGCGGAAACTAAATTTCGGTGAAAAGCGGACGAAAGACACTTCAACCGAGCTGCAGGAGAAATCTCCGGGCGACTGTTCAGTGTGGCGGAGTAAAGAGTCTGATGGTTGCAGTTCAAAATACAACAGGCAGAGACATCAAAGCGAGCTTGAGAGCAACATTCTATGCCCTGCATAGAAAAGTTAACCCATTGTTGTCGGGGGCAGTTTAAAGGCTGAGGCTAACTGCACTTGTCAGAATACAGCAAGACTTCATGTTGTTTGAAGAAAAAATTACTCACCATAGTAATGTTGTTTCTTCTAATGGAGTCTTGCTGTATTCCGACTATATGCAGTTAGCCCTAGCACTTGAACAGCTCCGGAGTAAAGGGTTCACGCTATGCAAAGACATAGAACGTTGAGCTCGAGCTCGGTTTTCAAACCTCTGTCTGTGGTACTCTGAAGTGTAACCGTCAGATTCTTACAGGCACTAAACTAACTAATTCAAAGTAAGAAATTGTTTCAAAAGTTTTGTGCCAAATGGCAAAATAAGGTTTTAGGGTCAAAGACTCAAGTCGAGAAAACCAAAAGAATACAACAGGTATTGAGTCACCAAACTAAAAGAAAAAAAACCTAAGAGATGGCAGCATGTCCAGAACACCTCTGGGGTGCAGCACTGTGCCTGCCCCACCACATCCCAAAACTACTAGGTTCCAGGAGTTGAGGCAGGGAGGAGGTCAGAATAAGAGCAAGACTCCATTAGAAGAAACATTAGTATGATGGTGATTTTTTTCTTCAAAAACATGAAGTCTTGCTGTATTCTGACTATATGCAGACTACCAAGCAGTACCCGGAGGAGGGAGTTACAGAACTTATACTGGAACAAGCTCTGCCAACACAGCTGTGCCAAACCTAGCATCACTCCAGTGACTGAATGTCAAGAGTAATGCTTGGTAAAGGTGTGAACAGATTTCCAGGTAGCTGCTTTACATATGTCCACTAAAGGTATATCTCTAGGTGCTGCACAGCAAGCAGCTGTACCTCTTGTGGAATGAGCCCTCAGGCCTGAGGAGGCTCCTTCAAGTTCAGAGTAGCAGAATTGAATACAAGAGGCGATCCACCTGGCAATATACCTCTTGGTAGCAGGCTTTCCCTTTCCCACTTCACCATAAGTGGAAAAAAAAAGAGCAGTCCTTCCTATAGGCCTTAGTATGGTCAATATACTAGCTAAGAGCCCTTTTCACATCAAGACTGTAAACTCCTCTCTCCAGAGGAAGAATGATCAGTGAAAAGACAGGCAAAGACATAGACTGGTTCAGGTGAAAGTCTGACACCACCTTGGGAAGGAACTTTCTATTGGTGCGGAGGACCACCTTATCCTGACAGGAAATGAAATCAGGTTCTACTGATAAAGCCTGCAGTTCACTGATCCTCCTTGCAGAGTAATGGCCACCAGGAATACAGTTTTCCAAGTCAAGTATTTCAGCTCAGCTGAAGATAAAGAGTTCAAAAGGGGCTGCATAAGATGTGCAATACAGATGTTCACATCCAAGAAGAAGCAGGCACCCTGAAGGGAGGATTGACATGGACCAGACCTTTGAAGAATTTCTTTAAAACTGGAGGAGAAGCTAGGGAAGAGCCCTTACCAGCAGAGAGGAAGGCAGACAGCTGCCAAATGTACTTTAAGATAGCAGGTCAGAGGCCTAAACTGTTAAGATGTACCAAATAGTCCAAAACAGTAGCAATATCAGCCAGCTCTGGCTACTAGAACACCAAAACCCAGATCTTTTCCATTTGGTGTTGTAAGTCTTCCTAGTAGCAGGCTTCCTGCTAACCTTTAAAATATCTAGGACTGACTGGGAAAGATACAAACTTGCATATTCTAGCTCTTCAAGAGCCAGGCTTTGAGCTTGAGAGTCTGAAGGATGGGGTACAGAATCCTCCCTGAGAGGAGGTGAGGAGATTGTGCTGCCTGGGAAGACACAAGGGCAGTGTTAGTGACAAAAGAAAAAATTACTCACCATAGTAATCTTGTTTCTGCAAAGGGATCACTCATTATGATTAAACTTAATGCTGTCAGCCTCCTGTGTTGAACTGCCGGAGAGATGGAATTCTATGCAAATTATGGAACTCTCAGTTGGCTCATGCCACTTTCAAACTGCTGCCCTAGCAACTGCTGCACTCCAGTGCTTCAGATTCTTTACTCTGCCTGCCTAGTATGGACTTCCCAGAGAGCTCTCCTTGAACTGTCTCTGACTAAAGTTTATCTGTAGATAAGTACTCATTTTCAGTTTAATTTTAGCATTGGACCGCCTCCAGTGACGCCCACCATCGACAACGGCAAATTGCATAGAAAGAGCGGTTCCCCAGCCCAACCTCAGTTCCCTGCCGAAGACCCCCGCAAACTCAGAAATGGAGAACTGAGGAGGTGCCTCTGAATACAGAAAATGAATACAGCCAATGATGGCAAAACAGTTACCGGGGAAGGTGGAAGGAAAACATTGCCTGCTGCAAGGCTCTCTTGAAGATAGTACAGTTACGTGGAACTTACGTAACAGTAGATCTTCGAGAGAGGCTCTTGCAGTAAAACGAATATATAGGACTGACACGCAGCGGCAGGACCCCATGGAAAAATTTCTAGCTAGCAGTCTCTATGGGGACCACCCCACATCAGGTGACGGACGCATGCAACGTCAGTATAAAGGGCAGTCCCCCGCCCACCTTCCAGTTCTTTCCGCCAAAGGCTCAAAGGGCAAGGCGAGAGAAAGCAGATATTTCCGACCTGGAAAAGGAGCTAAAAACTTAGGGGATGGAGGGCAGGAAGGTATACCTACTGCAAGAGCCTCTCTTGAAGATCTGTTACAGTAAGTTCTTACGTAACTGTACTATCTTACTTCGAGAGGGCTTTTGCAGTAGGTAAGTACATATAGGACTGAGTCCCAAGCAGTCTGGAACAAGAAGAAGCAAAATGGGAGGAGGAAAGCTACTCAAAGTAGGTCCTCTAGCTGTGAAGACCTTAGGAAAGGAGGCCTTGCAGAACAGCAAGGCGAAGCCTCTCTCTGACAGAGGCAATATCCAAACTGTAATGTTTTGTGAAGGTATGGATGGAAGTCCAGTGGCGCAAGCACAGATCTCCGCGCTGACACATTCTTGAAACAAGCGCCCGAGGCAGCGACTCCTCTGATGGAGTGGCCTCTCACTTGACCTGGAAGGGTCTTCTTGTACTTGTCATAAAGTGATACAATGAGCCAACCATTTGGACAGGCATTGCTTAGAAACAGCATTGCCTTCTCTTTTGTGGGCAAAGACGACAAACAGTTGATCAGTCATTCTGAGATCTTTGTTCGGTTAGTGTAGTATCTCAAATTCGGAGAACGTCCAGAGTGTGTAGAGTACTCCCTTGATTGAAGTGCTGTGTAAAGAAAGCAGGTAACTCTATGGACTGGTTCAAGCAGACTCCGCTACCACCTTGGGAAGAAACTTAGGGTTGGTGCAGAGCCACATGTTCCTTGTGAAAAATCAAATACGGATTTTACACATCAGGGCCTGGAGCTCAGAAATCCTCAGAGCAGAAGTAATGGCCACTAGGAAGAGAGTCTTCCATGAGAGGAACTTCATGTCTGCTGAGGCTGCCGGTTCGAAAGGAGGCAGAGTAAGGTTCTCGAGGATGAAATTCAAATCCCAAGGTGGGGCAGGAACCGGATAGGGGTCTCAAGTGGAGAATTAAGAGACCTCCAGCTAAGCAAACATATGCCTGCAAAAGGGACATGGTAGGCCGAAAATGGCAGCCATGTGTGTGCCTTCAAGGACAGTGACTGACACACAGACCAAAGAGGTGGTGGAGGTAATCCAGCAGCCACCCAACAGAGCATGAGAAAGGCTTGAAATCTTTGAAGCGGCCCAGATTGTGAATCGTTTCTATTTCATGGCATAGGTAGACCTATTGGAGGGTTTTCTAGCCTCCACCAAAATCTCAGCCACTCAGGGTGAAACCCAAATCGGGCTTGAGCCACGCCTGCAGGAGCCATGCATTCAGTTGAAGGGACTTGAGACCTGGATGGACCAGGGTCCCCTGATCCTGGATCAGTAAAAGTTACGACAGAGGAGAGGTTCCTCTGAGTATTGTTGCAGAAGAGAGAACCAAGCTTGCCTGGGCCAGAAAGGAGCAATCAGTATCATTCGAGCTCCTTCTGAACTGAGTTTCTGTAAGACTCTTGCAATCAAAGTGATTGAAGGAAAGCATCGACAAATCTGTCCTTCAAACTAGAGACAGCGTCTCTCAAAAATGCCATGCTTTGGGCGAGTGAGCAGAAGTTGGGAAGCTTTAGAAGCTAGAGGTGAGGTGAACAGGTCCACCTGTGGCGTTCTCCAGCGTGGGAAGATATCATCTAAGACCCCTGATCCAGTTCCCACTTGTGAGTCTGAGCAGACGAGTGACTGAGTTTGTCTGCTAAGGTGTTCTCGATCCCGGGACATGAATTACCGTGAGATGGAGGTTGTGCTGTACTGCCCAATCCCAAACTCGCAGCACTTCCTGCAACAGGGTAAGGACGAGTCCCCTCCCGTTTGTAGATGTACCATACCACACACATATTGTCGTCTGTACGGCTAAGTGGCCGGAAGGAGATGCAGATGCAGAGCTTGAAAAGCATAAAGCACTGCCCAAGCTCGAGCACATTGATGGAAGCGCTTTCGAGCTTGGACCAGGAGCCCTGGGTCCTGAGAGGTCCGAGAGAGCCCCCAACCTTCACCCGAGGAGTCTGCGGTCAGAGTCTGGGAGGGAGAGAGACAGAAGGAACTCCCTGACAAAGGTTCTCCTGAACCATCCACCACTGCAAGTCCCAAACCATGGGGAGGAGACTAGGACAAGCTGGTCCAGGTCATCCACCAACTGATCCCACTGAGACCAAAACCTCAACTGAGAGATCCTCATGTGAAGCCGAGCCACGAGGGACTGTTGGGATTGCAGCCGCCATAAGCCTGAGGAGGCGAAGGGCCGACCTGGCACTGACCCGCCTGTGGCTGGACAACAGGCTGTCCTGAGTCTGGAGTGTGGCCGCCCTGTCCGGTGGCAGGAAGGCCCTGCCAGAGGTTGTGTCCAAGATCGCCCGATAAACTGGAGCCTCTGGGATGGGATCAAGTGGGACTTGGAGTGGTTGATGGTGATGCCCAGGGAAAAAATACCCCTGGGTAAGGAAAGGAAAGGCATAGGAGATTCTCCTGGATGGGGCTGCAGAAGGCCAATCGTCCAGGAGCAGGAAAACCTGCGCCCGGCATGCAGGTAGGCCGCTACCACGAAGGCATTTGGTGAACACCCGGGTGGCGAGGAAAGACCAAATGGGAGGGCTTGAACTGGTAGTGGTCCACCTGGAAAACAAAGCGGAGGTATTTGTGGTGAGAAGAGGCGGATAGGGATGTGCAGGTAAGCATCCTGCATATCCAAAGCGCACAACCACTGTCCCAGCCGAAGGAGGGGCATGAGGCCCTGCAGGAGAGCATCCTGAACCTCTTATACTCCACGAATAAGTGCAGGAACTGAGTGAGAATCAGCCTTACATCTCCTGTCTTCTTGGGACCAGGAAGAAGTGGGAATACTAACCTGTTCCCTGAAGAGAAAGGGAGCGGGCTCTATGCCTCCTTCAGCAAAAGTGCTGAAATCTCTTCCTGGACCAGAAGAGGTGTTCCAGAGTGCGATGACCTTGGGGGGGTGAGGTGGTTTCTGGAGGAACTCTATTGCGTGTCCTTCTGTGATCAGCTGGAGCACCCAGGAATCTGAAGTTATCCTCTCCCAGCCTGGAAGGTAGAGGAAAACCTCCCTCCTACCGGTTCCTCTGGAAGCCCAGAAGCTGTGGAGGAGAAAGGAATCAGGTGGCGTGTGGCAGCATCATGGCTGAAGCACCCGCTGCTTTTGGGTGGAGGGCTTGGCGGAGGGGTCCGGCGTTGGTGGCCCACTTTCCTGGGGTTTCGCCTTCTGCCGATTCCGTCTGTGAAAGGGACAGCGCTGCATTTGATGGGATGACACATGGAGTCCACAGACTTCAGTGCAGTCCCCTTCTCCTACAGATCGGTGATAATGTCCTTGACATCACCACTGAACAACACCGAACCCGGAAGGGCACTTCCTGAATAGCGGACTGCACTCTGGGACCAGCCCTGACACAGGACCAGGCATGACACCGTGCGCCTATGGCGGCGGAGCTCTACCAGCAGTGTCCACTGCGCCGTAAGTAGCACAAGCATGTGCCGACTGGCGAGCGTGCTGGTGGACAAGGTCAGCCACTTCCTGTTTGACTTGAGAGTCAGGAAGGGAGTCAATTTGGATTCCACCTCACTAGAATCACCTTCTGGTAATCCCCATGTGACCCGACATAATGTGGCCCTAATACCCAAGTGGAAGAAGCATAGATCTTCTTCCTGTACTGAGTCAGAAGGCAGGATTTTTGTCATGTGGAGACGAGCTCAGATGTTTGGGTTAGCTGTCCGGCCATGAGTGGCGCTAATCACGACCAATCAGCTGAGGGTGAGAATCTAAAAAGTCAACACCTTGGGGAACCTGATACAGCCTGTTAGACTTCCGAGGAAGTGGGGCTAAAGCAGACAGCTGTTTCCAAATAGTGGAAGCGAGATCGGCATGGGGCTCAATCCAGGGTGGCACCAAGATGGGAGCTGTCACGGGCAGATCCAGATTCTCAGCGAGTTTCTTATGCTGGGGATCGGCTCCAAAGAATGCCACTATGAATCTCCTGGATTTTGCGCAGCAACTCCGTAAAAAAGGATCCTCTGGAGGGGACTTGGAGGTCCTGGCCTGGGCTTAGGCGGAGGCGTGACTCGTCGTCTGGCTCGGAACAACCGGCCGAGGTCGTCCGAGGAGGAAGAAGATGATGATGAGGAAGACTCCTCTCCTGGCATGGGGAGGAGCGGATCCCTGGGAAGTCCTCGGGAAGCATGTCCTGCTCCTGGAACCAGAGGGTTGACCCTGGTGTCTGGAGGTGGGAGGAGTCTGCCATCGTGAGCGTCACGGGAACCAGAACCGGCAACATCATCAGGAGATGACTCTCTCTCTGGTGAGCTGAGCCCTGGCCCCAGCCACCAGGAGGCCAGAGTCTCCTTCAAGTCCCCGGCTGAGGGAGGCGGAGGAGGGACACGGTATGGATTATACTCGTGAGCACGTATCCATAACCCGATGGCGGGAAGCCGGTGTCGGGTATTGAGGCACTGGGTACTGCTGGCGTGGGTACTGAGAACCACATAGACTGCATCAGATCTGACGGGTTGGATACCTGGGAACCGAGAGGTCTGCCAGAGCACACAGCCGGTCAGAGGGCCTGGTCGGGTCTGGAGCAGAAGACCCGGTGGGCGGAGGGCCCAGCTTTGGAGCCGGCATTCGAGGTGGGATGTCGCCCAGGGTCGGCAAGACCGGCATCCGGGGAGCCAACGTCAGGTTGGTCAGCCCAGCAGGCGGACGGTCTGTTGGGGGCACAACAGGAACCTTGGCATTGCCCTGGGAGGAAGGAGAAAAATCCCTGGAGACAGGCTGAGGAGACCTAGGGTCCCTGGAGGTAGCGAAGGTTGCAGGGAGCTAGGAATGGCGGGCGTGGGAGGGTCTGGCGTTGGCTCAGCCGCCGTCTGCAGACGTCGGGCAAGCGGCGTCCGACTTATCAACAGGGTCGGGACGGACGTCGGAGGAACCAGCGTCCGACTAAGCGGACCCATTTCCCAAGACAGGTTGCGAAGGAGGTGGCTGGTCGGTGGAAAGGGACCGTCGCGCGGCCAGAGGAGACTTATCGACCGTCTCCGTGCAGGTGTCCGGAGGAGCCAGCGTCCAGCTTACCAGAGCCGCTCGAGACAAGATTAGGTGCACAGTGGCAGCTTTACGGAGGCGAAGTCCTCCAATAGCCCAGGGCCCCGAAGAGGTAAGCCCGAGCCAGATGGGTGGGCCGATGCCTTGGAAATCTCCAAGGTGGCCGTGAGTGAATCAGTCCCGGGGGCGTTACCTGAACATGGTGACTCCCAAAGAGATGCGGTGGATGAGGAATCCTTGTCCGGTGCTTCTCCTTGTCTTTGTCTTGCAATGGCCTTGGAAGTGGACAGCTGCTGGAGCTTTTTAACTCCTTTTCCATGGGACATTTCTTCTTTAAATATGGGCCTCCAGGGACTGCCGCCCGTCTGCGGGTGGCGCGATGAATTTAAAGGCAGTGTTGGCACTTCTCCACCTGAAGATTTGGGCCCTAGGCAGAGAGCACTGGGAATGGCCGTCCTTGTGCGGGAGTTTGCGCCACTCGAGTTGCACATGTTCTTGTGCTCGGGGCAGTATGAGGGGCGACATCAGCTGACAATACCTGACAAAAATTGAAAAATCGAAAATAACTCGGTAAAACTACCGACGACTGAGGCTGATGAGTGTTGAACTTTACCACGAGGCGCTGACATGAGCCAGACAGGAAAGAACTGTAAGCATGTCCCTTTCCCTTTAAGAATCGTGGGAAGTCTTCAAGCTGGCTCCTCCCACCCACCAGGGTGGTATATACTATACCTCGGCTCCATCCCGTGACACCAGATCTTAGCCGCTGGAAGCCAGGTGATGTATGTCCGCACCTGGGGAAGTTGGGTGGGTCCTGTGGATGAACAACATATACCACTTCTAGAAAGTACAGTTCGTAGAACTTACTGTAACAGTAGATCTTCGAGAGGCTCTTGCAGTAGGTAATTACATATAGGACTGGCGTCGACAGCAGGGACCCCACGGAAAAATTTCTAGCTAGCAGTCCCTGGCGAGGACCGCCCCACGTCAGGTGACCGGCCAGACGACGCCGGTATAAAGGGGTGGTCCGGATGCCCACCTTCCAGTTCTTTCCCGCCACAGGCCGGACGAGAGAGCAGACATTTCCCTGAATGGAAAAGGGCTGAAAAAGCCTAGGGGGATGGAGGGCAGGAAGGTATTACTACTGCAAGAGCCTCTCTCAAGATCTACTGTTACGGTAAGTTCTAACGTAACTGTACTATCTTACTTTGAGAGGGCTCTTGCAGTGAAATATACATATAGGACAGAATCCAAGCAGTCTGGAACAAAGGAAAGGCGGGAGGAGGAACTACTCCAAGAAGTAGCAAAAACCTTGCAGACCTCAAGACAGGAGGCCTTGCAAGACAGCTAACCAAAGCCTGCTCTCTGGCGAGAGGCAATGTCAAACTGTAATGTTTCATAAAGGTATGGACAGAAGTCCAAGTGGTGGCAGCACAGATGTCCTCCCGGACACAATCTTGAAACAAGCAGAGGCTGCTACTCCACAGTGGAGTGACCTCTGACTTGACCGGAAGGGTCTTCTTATACTGTCATAACAGAAAGTGATGCAATGAGCCAACCACTTTGACAGACATTGCTTGAAACAGCATTGCCTTCCTTTTGTGAGCAAAGAGGCGAACAACTGATCAGTCTTTCAGAGATCCTTTGTCCTATCGATTGTAGTATCTCAGAATCCTGTGAACATCCATGGTATGGAGCAAATATTCTCCTTGGTTGGAGTACTCGTGAAGAGGCAGGTAACTCAATAGACTGATTTAAGGTAGACTCTGCTACCACTTCGGAAGAAACTTAGGGTTCATCGAAGAGCTACTTGTTCTTTGTGAAAAATCAGATGAGGGACTTTACACATAAGGGCCTGGAGCTAGGAAATTCTTCGAGCAGAAGTAATGGCCACCAAGAAGAGCATCTTCCATGAAGAAACTTCAAGTCTCGCGAGCCGCGAGGCTCGAAAGGGAGGAAGGGTAAGTTTCTGAGAACAAAGTTCAAATCCCAAGGGGAGCAGGAGTCCGGACAGGGGCCTGAGATGAAGGACCCCTCTGAGAAAATTCTTGGATACCTCCAATTGGGCAAAGGCTTTATCAGCGAAAGGAACATGGTAAGCTGAAATACTGCCATGTGAACTTTCAAGAGGAATGGCTGAGACCCAGGTCGAAGAGATGGCGTAAATAATCGAGCAGAGCGGCCACAGGACAGGAGAAAGGCTCCAGTTCCTAAAGGCAGCCCAAATGGAAAATCCCTTCCATTTCATGGCGTAGGTGGACCTAGTGGAGGGTTTCTAGCCTCCACCAGAATCTCAGCCACCTTAGGAGAGATGCCAAATCGAGATTGGGCTAAGTCTGCAGGAGCCATGCATGAAGTTGAAGGGACCTGAGACCCGGATGGACAAGGGTCCCCTGATCCTGGGTCAGCAATCCCCAAGATAAAGGAAGAGAAGAGGAGGAACCTCTGAGTATTGTTGTAGAAGAGAGAACCAGATCTGCCTGGGCCAGAAAGCAGCAATCAGAATCATTCTTGCTCCTTCTATTGCAAGCTTCTGCAGCACATGAGGGACCAGAGGAATTGGGGGAAAAGCATAGGCGAATCTGCCCTTCCAGCTTGAGACAGGCGTCGCTCAAGCGCCTCGCTCTAGGCGAGCGAGGCAAAAGGTGGAGTAGTTTTGCGTTTAGGGAAGAGGTGAACAGGTCTACCTGAGAGTCCCCAGAGCTGGAAGATGCCGTCTAGAACCTTTTGGTCCAGTTCCCACTTGTGCGGCAGAGCCGAGGCGCACTAGCTTTTCTGCCAGGAATTGCCCCCCGGAACATGGATCGCCGTGAGGTGAAGGTTGTGGCGTTGCCCATTCCCAAACCCTCACTGCTTCCCTGCACAGTGGGTAGGATCGAGTCCCTCCTGCTTGTTTATGTACCACACACACACATGTTGTCCATTTGGACAGCTAGGTGACCGGGAAGGATGTATTGGTGAAGGGCTTGGAAGCATATAGTACTGCTCAGTAGCTCAAGCACATTGATGTGGAGAGCTAGCTCCAGTCTGGACCATAAACCCTGGGTTGGTGAGGACCCAGATGGGCTCCCAACCTCCGCCTGATCGTCCGTGGTCAGAGTCTGGGAGGGAGGATGACAGAGGGACCCCGAAACAGGTTCTCTCTGACCATCCACCATTGCAAGTCTCTTGTCATTGGCGAGGAGATCGGCACCAGATGATCTAGGTCATCTAAGTTGACCCACTGAGGCGAGGAGGTCCACTGAGAGATCCTCATGTTGTTGGGCACACCACGGAACAGCAAGAGATCGCGCCGCCATGAGCCCCAAAAGATGGAGCACTGAGCTTGCTGGAACCTTCCTGCATTCGAAGCAGGGAAATCTCAGACTGGAGGGAGGCCGCCTGTCTCAAGGAAGGAAGGCCTTGCACACTGTACGTGTCAGATTGCCCGATAAACTGAAGTCTCTGGGAGGGTCCAGATGAGACTTGGAATGGTTGTTGGTGATACCCAGACAAGTGAAACCTACTGGGTGAGGAGAGAAAATGCAGAGTTCCTCCTGGGCGAGGCCGCCTGGAAGCCAATCGTCCAGGTAGAAACCTGAACTCCCAAAGTATGCAGGTGAGCCGCTACCACCGCCAGACATTGGTAGAAACGGGGAGCAGGAAAGACCAGCAGTGCCGGGTGGTGTGGTCCCCTGGAAAGCAAACCGGAGGTACTTTCGGTCAGGGCGAGAATGGGGATGTGCAGGTATGCATCCTGCATATCCAGCGCACAAAGCCATTGACCTGGCCGAAGAAGGGGCAGAAGGTTGAAGGGAGGCGTCCTGAACTTCTTGTATTCTACGTAGAAGTTCAGGGGCGAATGAGAATGGTCTGAGATCTCCAGTCTTCTTGGTACAA
Source organism: Neoceratodus forsteri (assembly GCA_016271365.2). Taxonomy (NCBI): domain Eukaryota; kingdom Metazoa; phylum Chordata; order Ceratodontiformes; family Ceratodontidae; genus Neoceratodus; species Neoceratodus forsteri. The sequence goes on from CM057452.1 coordinate 458,621,492, forward strand.
GGAAGAAATGGGAATAGTAACCCATCCTGTGAAGGTGAGGAGGCGGTTCTATGGCCTGCTTCGTGAGGAGGCAGATATTTCTTCCTGACCAAGGGAAGATGGTCCCTTGAGTAAGAGGACTTCAGAGGGGGTGGCGTGGAGGTTTCAGGAGAAACTCTATGGAGTGCCCCTCAGCGATAATCTGAAGCACCCATGAATCGATGTTATCCTCTCCCAACCCGGAAGGTGGAGGAGAATCTCCCTCTACCGGTTCCTCGGGGAGTCCAGAGCGTGGGAGAGGAAGGAGTCAGGTGGTGTGAGGCAGCGCTGCAGCTGGGACACCAGCTGCTTTTTTGGGCGATGGGGGCCTGGCAGCTGCGGGGCCCGGCGTTGGTGTCACGCCTTCCTTGTGGTTTCGCTTGAGGCCGGCTCGCTCTGCGAAAGGACGGCGCTGCGGGGATGGGATGGTACATAGAATCCACAGATTTTAGAGCCGTCCCCTTCTCCTGCAAGTTGGTGATGATGTCCTTGACATCACCACTGAAAACACTGAACCCCTGAAAAGTGCTTCCTGGATTGCTAACTGCACCTCCGGGACCAAACCTGACACCGCGGAGCCAGGCATGATGCCAAAGACTTATGCGAGCGGAGTTCCGCCCTGCAGTATCCATTGCATCGTAAGTCGTCCTCAAAATGTGATGACTGGCCGAGCAGGCAGAGCGGACTAGGTCAGCTAACTCCTGCTTGACTTGAGAGTCAGGCAAGGAGTCAATCTTAGATTCCGCCTGGGTAAGGATAGCCTTCTGGTAATCCCCATGTGAGCTACATAATTAAGGGCCCTGATTCCCAGTGTGGAAGAAGCATATATCTTCCTTCCATACTGATCCAGAGCGAGATTCCTTATCCAGGAGAGGCGCTCAAATGTTTAGGGTGTGCTGATCGGCGTGAGCGCTAATCACAACGAATCTGCACAGGGGTGAGAATCAAAAAATCTACACCCTCCGAGCCTGGTATAGCCTGCTGGACTTCTGAGGAAGAGGGCTAGAGCCGGCGGTTGTTTCAAATAGTGGAAACAAGGTGGGTATGAGGCTCGATCCAGGGTGGCACAAGAGTAGGGATCAGTGAGGGCAGGTCCAGATGTTCGGTGAGTTTAACCCGCTGAGGATCTGGATCCAAAAACACCACTGATGTACTTCCTGGATCTTCCTGAGCAACTCCATGAAAGAAGGATCCTCGGAGGAGACTTGGAGGAGTCCTCGGCCGGGCTTGAACAGAGGCGAGGCTCGTCGTCTTTCTCGGAGCATCCATCGGAGGAATCCGTGGAGTCAAGAGGAAGAAGAAGAATTAGAAGCAGAGTAAGACTCCCCAACTCATCTAGGGAGGCGGGTTCCTAAGGGGAATCCTGGACGCGTGTCCCCCTCTCTGGATCGAGGAGAGCTCCGGGAATCGGAGGTGGAGAGGGAGTGTGCTGCCTCGCGACGGGGGCGGGGAGGCACCGCACGTGAGGCAGCTCTCGACTTCCTTGGTGAGCTGAGCCTTGGCCTCAGCCCACCAGGAGGTGAGAGTCTCCTGAAGATCCACCGCGGCCTGGGGTGGTGGAGGAGGAAGAGGGGATAGTTATATGGATAATATCCGTAAGGCGGTATCCGTAACCCGTGCGGGAATACCAGTGTCGGGTATTGTGGAGTCTGTGGGGCCGGTGTCGGGTACTGCGGCGCTGGATACTGCGGACCTGGGTAAGCCGGTCGGATACCCAGGTACTGGAGGAGCTGCGGGCAGGCGGCCCAGTAGGGAGCCCCTAGGGCGGATCCACAGTGATAGGCCCGTGGGGGTGGGCCCGATGGAGGAGGAATATCCCCCGCGTCGAACCAGCCAGCGGGGCGGTGTCGGGGCCAGCATCAGATCCGTTCAGTGGGGTCTGACGGCAGAAAAACATCCGTGCATCATCCGGGGATGGTGGAGAAAAATCGGGGTCAGGCAGGGGACACGGGCTCCACGGACAGCGAAGCTGCGGGGAGCCTGGGATGACAGACGAGGGGTCTGCCGTGGCTCAACGCCCGCGCATGTCGGAGAGCCAACATGCGACTTAGGGCTGAATCGGCGGACGCCAGAGGAGCCAGCGTCCGACTTAAGGGTCCTCGCCGGAGGTGGGCCGAGGTGGGAAGCGGCCGGTCCGAGGGGACACTGCCGTGCACCACCCCAGGGTCGGGCGTCTTAGCGGCCTTCTCCGGCAGGCGTCGGAGGGAGCTGACGTCTGCGGCTTATGGGAGGTGCCCGCACCCAGTAGGCCACAAGCCTCTTGGTACTGGGGCAGAGGCATCCTTTGCCCGGAGGTGCCCACGGGACCCAGCCAGCCGCAGGCGGGCGGCGCCTCCTCCAAAGCCTTGGAGGGCCGTGGGCGATCCCCAGAGGGACATTACCTGCACGTGACTCGGCCGGAGTTGCGGAGGAGGAGCCTCTCTCTGTGCCTTTCCTTATCCCGCTTCTTGGGTCCTTCTGGGGAGGTTGGCGCCTGCCTAAGCTTCTTCAACTCCTTCTCCATTGCAGACATCTTCTTTTGGGGGATGGGCTTCCAAAGACTGCTGGCGTGTCGTCTGCGGGTGGCACGATTGAAATGCAGGCAGTGAGGGCACTTACCGACCATGTGGTGGGGGCCTAAGCAAAAAGGCAAACAGAGTGACCGTCCTTGTGAGGCAGTTGGGCACCGCCAGTCGCACTTATTTTTTGAAGGGGCGGCCATAAACCAACGTTCACCTGACGACGTACTAAAATAACTTTTGGTAAAACCGACAAAATAACAGGGCTGAGCACTGAACTTCACCGCGAGACTGCGAGCTGGCGGGGAAAAGAACTGGAAGGCAGGCGTCCAGGACCGCCCCTGCAGCCAACGCCGTCTGGCGCGGTCACCTGGCGTGGGGGCGGTCCCTAGCCAGGGACTGCTAGCTAGGGAAATTTTTCCGTGGGGTCCTGTCGCCTGCCGACGTCAGTCCTATAGTAATTACCTACTGCAAGAGCCCTCTCAAGTAAGATCTACTGTTACAGGTGAATAACCTGTTCTTCTAGGAGTGTGGATATGTTGTTCATCCACACTTACTGGCAGACTTCTAGCAGTTCTCTGGGAGGAGGAGGCAAGGTGCACACCCCTACTTAGGGAACAGAGATTGGAGAACTGAGGCCCCAAACCAGCATCCCAACGTGACTCAAGGTCGATGTGGTAGTGGGTGATGAAGGTGTTTGCTGACTTCCAGGTAGCAGCCCGACAGATTTTCTGGACAGGGATGTCCCTGGAGGCAGCCAATCACGCAGCAGTATGGCGGGTATAATGAGCTCTTATCCCTCTGGGAGGCTCCTTGCCCACCCACTCACAGCACAGACCAACAGCATGTTGTGATACATCTTGCAATAGTCCACTTTGCTGCAGGTCTGCCAGAAGCGGCTTCAGTGTGGTGACAAACAGCTGGCGAACCTCTCCATGAATTTCCACCGTCCTCTCCTTATAATAGGAGAGAGCATGTCTCAGGTCCACAGTATAGAGCCTGTACTCGGCCTCTGAGGTGTAATTAGGTAGTATACTGTCAGAGTCAACACCTGGTTAAGGTGAAACTCTGACACCACCTCGGAAGGAATTTCATGGGGGGCGCAGGACAACTTTGTCTCTTGTGGAAGACCAGATAAGGGAGTCCATGGAAAGCACCTAGATCTCCCTGTCCTTCTGGCTGACGTGATAGCCACCAAGAAGGCTGTCTTCCACAAGTGAGACAGCTCACACTTGTGCATGGGTTCAAATGGCTTGCCCATGAGCTTTGCCAGTACCAGCAGTTGATCCCACAGAGGTGGGAGATTCACGCACTCGGAGGATATATGATCCAGGCCTTTGAAAAAGCACCCAACCACTGTCTCCTGTGATAATGTCGTGACCGGCCCGCACCGGTAAGCAGAGATGGCTGCCAGGTGCACCCTGAAGGTCAATGACGTAGACCCCTCCCTTTGGAGAGAGACCAAGGGTAGCCAAGAATGTTAGCCACGGGCAGGACAAAGTGTCCAGGCCCTGCCTTGACACCAGATGAAGAACTGCTTCCATTGGAAGGCATAATATTTCCTGGTTGATTCCTTTCTAGATGCCTCCCACCACAGTGTAGACATTGTCTGAAAGACCCAAAGCCTGGGACTCTAGCCGCTCAGGTACCAGGCTGTGAGGTGCAGGGATTGAAGGCCTGGATGGAATACCTTACCCTGACTGGCGATATCAGGTCCGGGCGTACAAAGCCACTCCGGGGCCTGCAGCTGAGGCTAAGGAGATCTGGATACCAGAGTGGTGCACCCAGTCTGGGGCTACCAGGATCACCTGTGCCTTGTCCCTCCTCACCTTGAGAGCACCTTGTGGATCAAGAGAAATGGAGGGAAGGATTATGGGAGGCCTGGGGTCCATGGCCTTGAGAAGGAATCCCCTGCAGTGAGCCCTGCTGAGGGCATGCATGAAACAGCCTCAGCTTGGTGTTTTCCTGGAGGCAAACAGATCCACCATTGGTTTGCCCCAAAGGAGAACAGGCTGTAAGCTACCTCTGGATGGAGAGTCCACTCGTGGGATGTCTGGCCTAAGCAGCTGAGAGCATCTGTCAGATGATTCCAGGCTCCTGCCACATGGACAGCTAGGAGCTCCGCCTCCAACCGACTCATGAGGGTCCAGATGCGGAGTGCCTCCTTGCACAGCAGACAGGAGTGCGTGCCGCCCTGTTTGTTGAGGTAGTACATGGTTGTGGTATTGTCCGTCTGGACTTGAACCACTTGACCCGGAGCTGAGGAGCAAAAGCTGACAGTGCCAGTCTGACTACTTTGAGCTCTCAACAGGTTGATGTGGCATCGGATTCCTCAGGGTCCAGAGCCGTGGGCCCCTTTTTGTCCCCATGTGGGCTCCCCAGCCCATGAGCGAGGCACTGGTCGTGAGAATGACCCGTCGGCTCGGGCGGACAAATGGGATCCTTCCTGCAACTGGTCTGGGGCAGTCCACACTGAAGAGCATCCCACATCTTCCGGGTTACAGTGAGCAGCTGGTCAAATTGACCGTGGTGGAGTCCACTGGGCGGCAAGTTCCCATTGAAGGAGCACATATACCACTGGGCCCAACAGACCACCAAAGTGCACACACCATGTAACCCAAAAGGCACAGAAAGTCCCAGGCAGGGCATAACTGTCAACCAAAATTATTAGGCAAGGAGGAAAGAACCTCCACCCTGTCTGCCGAGCAGAGCTCTGGCTTGATAAAGTCAAGCCTGCCCGATGAAACCCATCACCTCGAAGACACAAGTTCCGACTTGGTCTTGTTGATTAGAAGACAGAGTTGGAAGCAGGTCTGGTGGGCCAGATCCTGGATCTCTCCACCTCTTGTGGGCGTGACCTGCTGGCAGCCAGTCATCGAGGTAGGGGTAAATTCTAACCCTAACACCGTAGATGGGCTGTCACCACTGCAATACAGTTGGTGAAGGCAGCGTGGGGCCAATGACAGGCCAAGCGGCATGGCTCAGAACTTGCAGGGGTTCCTCGAGCCCTGAGCGGAGGAACCGCTGATGGGATGGACGTATTGGGACACGAAAAAACTTGTCCTGCAGATCCAGTGAATAAAACCACATGTTTAGCTCCAGGATGGAATTATCTGGGACAGAGTGACCATCCGGAAGATGCAAGACCTGAGATATTGATTCAGGTCGTGGAGATCTAGAATGGTGCGCCAGCACTCCCCATCCACTTGGGCACCAGGAAGTACCTTAAGACAAAGCCTGGGTCTGCTGGAGGATCTGTCACGGAGCTATTGCCTCCTTGAGAAGGAGCTGAGCAATGTCGTCTTGAAGAGCCAACTGGGTGAGCGGATATCCATTCCTCCTGAGGGGCTCGTCTGGGAGGGTACTGCTTGAGCTCTAGAGGCAGTCCCTGACCGACCACTTGAGAACCCACCTGTCCGATGTGATGATGGACCAGGCGGAAGAGTGACAAAACCACCCCGGGAGGACCCAGAGCTGGTGTGATGGGAGTGGAGGTGGCAGCCCCACCCGTCACTTAGCAGGCTTGGAGGAGGAGGAGGAGGAGCGGCTCCAGGACCTGAGCCTCAGCCTCTTTTCCGGCCCTGTTGGGGTCTCGGCTTGGGTCGAGGTGCCAAGCTTGAGCCTGCTGCTGTCCCCTTGGAAGGAGGACTGCTGAACCGAGGGAAGAGTGCCAAAGAGCTTCTTCTTCTTCTGCTGGTTCTTGCCTAAAGAACTCTTAGCAAAGTAGCGTCCAAGGTGACACTGGACTGCTCTGTTCGCTGGAGGTGACCGGTCACTCCCGGGCCGAACAAATTGGTCCCAAGGAAGGGCACATCAGCTAACTTGTGCTGAGTATCCAGCGGGAAGGAGGAGAGCCTCAACCAAGCCCTGAAGTGAGGCAACTGCAGCAGCCATCAAGTGGGCACAAGAGTCCCCAATGTCCAGGGCTGTCTGGAGCTGCTGTAGCCACAGCTCGGCCCTGGTCTCGGACCTGCTTGACCATGGTCTGCATATCTGCGGACAGGTGTGGTAGGACTTCATCTAGCGAGAACAAGAAGGCGTGAGAGAGTGTGCCGTGATGGCGGCCAGACACCTGGCGAGAGGCCCAAGGAGGAAGCCACATAGACCTTCCTGCTTGAATGGTCCAAGAGCTTGGACTCTTGGACGGAGGTCGGTCAGTGCTAGCAGACCTGCCAGTATGCCTGAACACAGGGCGGTCACCAGGCTCTCGGCTGAAGGATGCTCTGTGAACCCCACAAGGGACCCAATGAGAACTGGGTACTTGCGGGCCATGCGGGCAGACAGTGCTCGACAACAGGCAGGATGCTGCCAGAGTTTGAATGCGGACCAACAATGGCTTGGCCACAGGAGAAAAGATTCCATTGGGGTATCCCTCTTTTAAGGATGTCCATAGGAGGAGTCATGCACCTTTTTCTGGATGGGTTCCAGGGCATCCCTGTGGACTCAGAGAGGTGAAGGATCCCTTGGAAGGAGGAAGGACCTTCCTCCATCCCCAGGCCAACAGACGACTCATTATCACCAGGATGAGAGTGAAGCCCAGTGACATCCGAATCTGAGGAGTCGGGATACAGCGGCCTGCTGCCCAAATCAACCTCAACACACGAGGGCGGTCCGGGTGACTGTGACCGACAAGCGTTAGAGAAGCCTGGTGTCTGGTCAGTATTCTTTGGAAGAAGTCCCACCACAGGCTGTTTAGGTGGCGGTTCCACCACGATGGGTGGAGAGATCAGTTAGGCCAAACAGGTAGCAGTGCCGTCCCAGCGGGTGAGAGAAACCGAAGGTTTCTGCCGAGGTGGGGGTGGTGGTGGTGGTGGTGGTGGTGGCCCGGCCTGGGGCAGCCAAGTAATAGCCAGGGTAGGAGCCAGCTTCCACTTATGCCCGGACAAGATCAGCTGTTGTCACATGAGGTCCCTCGTAGCCCCAGAGTTTCCACTGGAGCCTCTCCTCATCCAAGAGGATGAGGGACGACAGCGTCGCCTCTTTTGGAGTGTTATGGGTCTTCCTGGGCCTTCTGGATGAGGAGGTCCTAGACCTCAACCGAGATCAGGCAGGCTGACCTGGTCACTCAGGAGACACTGGTGTGACCGGTGATGCCCCAGGGTCAGGAACCCTGGGGACACCAGTGGGCTGGGTCTCCTCATCGGGAAGACAAAGACCGGAGTCCTCTCTAAGGAGTCGGCGTGGTGGTCGATTAGGTGGAGAATAATCTGGGCCTCATCGGCCACATCCTCAATCGGCTGGCCGGCGGAAGATCCGAGAAGCAGACAGCGAAAGCGATCTCGACCAAGGTAGATACCGCATGCTCCTGAGACTGAAACCTCTCTCGGTCCCAAAGCGCCAGCCAAGACAAAGACTTGCTTGGCTCCTTCTCCCGCTTACAGGATCAGGAGGAGTGCAAGCCAGCGTGCATCTCCCTGGTGGGAAGAGACTGGCACAACTTCTTGAAGGAGCCTGAGAAGGTGGAGCCCAGGTTGAGTGGAACAAAGAAGCTTGAGTGTCCACAGCACGAGTGGCTTCTTCTCGAATGCCTGCATGTGTTCAATTGCTTGGTGGATCCTGCAGCCATGGAAACCACTCACCTAGCCTTCTTGGACTTCACGGAGGTTCCTCTTCTCCTCCGGTCTCCCCAGTTTCAGGCCGTGCAAGATGGTGGTCCAGGGCGTTGGGATGGAAGGCCACGCCCAGAAGCTGCAGGACAAGGTGTCATGGCCGACAGTGCACAATATTTTTGTACAGGACACCGGCCAAATCTGGGGAAGATTTCTCTTCCATGATCGAAAATGCGAAAAGGCAATCGCTAACTCGAATGATTTTTAATCTCAGTAAACAGAAGTTTTGAAAGTCAGGGCCTACGAAATGCGTAAGCATGAAGGAGGTAACCTGAATCTTCCACTGGAAAGGAAGATCTCACATCATGGGGCGTGGCCGAGGTATATACCACCGGGTGGGTGGGAGGAGCCAGCTTGAAGACTTCCGGTGATTCTTAAAGGAAAGGACATGCCAATAAGTGTGGATGAACAACATAGCCACGATCCTAGAAATAACACTTTCCATGACAGAAAGTGTAGCTCGTAACTTGCAGCCAGTTCAAAGGAAGGCAGCATAAGTTTTACAAAATAAATAAAAGGTCCCATGGGGAACAGGGTCCCTGATGGAAGTTTTGAGGTTAATAATATCCGCAAGAAAGATCCAGCTGGGCAAGAGTTTCCCTCTACAGGTGTATGGTATGCAGAGATGGCTGATAAATGCACCTTAAAGGAGGAGCAGCTCAGCTCTGGGTCCAACAGAGAAAAAGGTACTCAATACAGAATCCACTGGACAGGTAAAGGGATCAAGGTGGCGGTGGAGGTCCAACTGCAGAATCGGCTTCTACTTCTGCATAAGTGGCCCTGGTTGAAGGCTTCCTTGCTGACACCAAGACATCTGCCATGCTGAGGAAACCCCAAACCAGGCAACTGCTAGGTCTGCAGGAGCCATGAGTGCAGGTGCAGGTGCAGCAACTGAGGTCCGGACAGACCAGGGTGCCCTGTTCCTGGAAGAGCAAGTCTGAACTCAGGGCAGGGAGATTAGCTGCTTAAGTAGAGAGAACCAAATCTGACATGGCCAGTAGGCGCAACTAGGATCATCCCACTCCATCCGACCGGAAATTTGAGAAGAACTCTCTGTAGTAATGGAAAGGGAGGAAGACATACAGAAACCTCCCTATCCAAGAGAGGACAACACATCTTGCCAGAAAACACCAGGCTCTGGATCTAGCAAGCAAAACTGGGCAGTTTTGCATTGAGTGGGGACACGAAGAGGTCCAGCTCAGGCCAGCCCACCTGTCGAACAGCTCTTGACCACAGATTGAAAAATTCCCATTCATGTGCCTTGAACCGAGACCAGTTTAAACTGTTGGCCAAGGTGTTTTTTTTTTTTTTTTTTACACACTGAAACATACACGGCAGTGAGTTCAAGATGATGTCGATAATCCAATACTACACTCTCATTGCCTCCCTGCAGAGGAAAGACAAGTCCCTCTTGTTTATTTATGTGAAGACCACTGACATGTTGTCTGCCTGAACTAAGAGAGGTCCAGGAGCAGGTTAAGTCTGGAATGCCTGTAGGGCATAGAGTAGCTCGCATCTCAATATGTTGATATGGAGATGTTACTCTTGAGGAGACCAAGTTCCTTGGGTCTAACGGTCTGACGAATAGGCACCCCAGCCCTGGCCAGATGAGTCCATTGTCAGAATCCGATGAGGAGAATCCTGCTGACAGTGGAGCCCTGTGGAAAGATTGGAGGGGTTCAATCAGCATGTCAGAATTTGGAGCACTGGAGTGGAGACTGTCACAAGCTGCTCCGTCCATGTGTTGGTCCCAATGGACTCGAAGGGTCCACTGGGGAACCTTCATGTGGGGGTGCAGAGGGACAGTCGCAATGGCCGCTACTATGTGCCCAAGCAACCTTAGGAACACCCTGGCTGGAATTTGGCATGATAAGGAGACCAGGCAAGCCTGGTCTTGAAGGCATTCTGCCCTGTCTAGGGCCAGGAAGGTTTTCCTCAGCGGTGTCCAGGCCTGCCTCAATGTATTGCAGCCTTTGACTGGGCCATAGGGAGGACTTTGGGAAGTTGAGGGTTATGGGTGGGTTGTCCAGGAGCATCTCCACAGACTCTAGAGTATGCCCTTTCTCTACCAGCTGGAGAATCCATTGATCTGTGGTTATTCTGTGCCATCCCTCTGAGAAGCAACCCCCACCGCCTCCCCAGAGATTCTGCTGGGGAGGGGAGTAAGAAGTCATGCCGAAGAACCAGGGACAGGCAAAGAAGCCTGGGAGGTTTTGGGGCTCTGGGACCCGAACCTCCTGAGGCCTGAGAAATAGCCTTACATTTAAAGGCACTTCTGGTCTGCTGGCCTTGGGATGCTGCCCAGAGGACCGGCGAAATGGCTGGCGGATTCTGCTTCTGGTTAGATCTGTACATGGTATGCACAGATCTGACAGCCTTGCAAGATTCCTGAAAGTGAGTTATAATCTTTTCTGATTCTTACGCCAAAGTGGACAGAGCCCTTAAAAGGGCATCCATAATGCTCGCCTGGACACCTGGGGTAAAACCTGAGACATGGAGCCAGGAGTAGCGGCAAAGGCAGATGCCAGTGGCTGCTGCCCGTGTGCCCAAATCTGCCGTATTATAGAAGGAAACTGAGGTCATGAGTACCTACATTTGAACCAGATTTCAAAATATGCAACAGCTCAGCTTTCTGAAAACTATCCTGCTGAGCCTGAACCAGTTCCATGGCCTTCTCCCACAGGGCATTCTGATGCTGGACCATGTGGGCTAAAAATTCAGGGAGTGAATGGCACAGGTGGCCAAGGCGTGAGACTTTTCTGCTGAGCTGGTCACCTGCTTAGAATCTTTGTCCGGGCCTGAGATGCGGGACCTCTTGGATCGATCATGGGCCACTGTAATGACCATGGAGTCTGCAATCAGTTGTTCTCCAAAGAAAGGCTTATCTCAGAAGCATTATAGAAGTGATCAGCCTTCTTGGACACATCAGGGGTAGTAGATGGGCATTTCCAAGCCGATCTTCTGACATTCTTGTACAGGTCCACCAGAGGAGGAACCACCACAGGTTATGGATCCTGTTGATGGAGGAAAATGGGCAAAGGCACCTCTCAGAGGCCAAGTCTTTGGTGTCCCAGGCCACGTTGGACTGGATGTGCTGCATGACCTCCATGAAGGTCAGGTCCTCTGGAGGAGACCTGGGAGTATCCTTGGGGTCTGATGGAGGAGGAGGAGAGACACCTCTGAATCAGATGACACGAGGGATGAGGAGCGCGGTCTGACTCCCCGACAGGAAGAACATGGGTGGCTTATGGTATCTGTGGCCGATGCGACCTCGTCGGGTGCCTGTCTGAGGACCTGGAGGATAAGCTACAGTGCTTTCGACCATGATGTTTGGAGCAGCCCCTGCCAGTGTCATCTGACTGCAGGGTAGGCTCTTTGGGAGTTGGTGTAGGCTGCCAAGAAAGAGCCTGAGGCTTTGCCCCTAAAGAAGAGGTTCCTTGGGGTGGTAGAGTGGGTAAGAGGCCTCTTCCGTATCAGACTGCTGTTGACCACATTCCACCAGGACATGAAGAGAGCCATGAGATCCGACAGTGGGTTCTGGGGCATAGAGGATTAGCTGGCATCTATGGGGGACGTCAACATGGTCCCTGCATCAGTCCCTTAGGTGGCGGCAACTCAGACATCGGGTCTTGAGCATTTGGGATGACGGTGGTAGCCCAGTAGGCATCTGATGTCAGTCTGGTAGGTGTTGCCAGATCGGGCATCGGACCCCAGAGTCGGCTGAGAGTGGCGTCAGGGTCAGCCCGGCGACATCGGAGTTCAGGAGATGATGGAAGAGGTGTCACCAGGGTTGACATCAGGGTAACTGTTATTGGCTGGACAGGCATAGGCGGACTGGTCTGAGGAAGCAGCTGGCATCATCCTAGAAGGAGCCTGCAGAGGAGCTTGCTCCCGAATGGGGCAGAGGCATCAGCCTCCCAGGGAGATAGCTCATGCCTAAGGCATCGCTGGGTGATGTCGGTCCCAGAGCCAGGAGCTGACTTAGCAGATGCTGAGGCCGGGCGGACAACGGGCAGGACCTGCTGCCCAAGAAGACCCAGCAGAGCCACCTGGCTGAGAACCAGCTGTCTGTTGAAAGGGCCTCAGCATCAGGGGCTGAGAGGCTGAGGACAAAGTCCCGACCCCAAAGAACCACCAACCGGCGTCTGAATGAGGCGGGTGGTTTGACCACTGGGAGCCCTGAAGGGCGAGGGCTGCTGTGGAAGCAGAGTCCGACCTCCTGTGGGAGGAAAGTCCGGGAGCCATTTGCTTTCTAGAGTGGGGATGAGAAGCAGACTGGGGTTTGTTCCTGTGTTTGTCCAAGTGCTTGTGCTTTCCATTGGACGACTTCTCCTTGTAAAAGCCAAAAGTCGAGGCCCCTGAGACTGGGGAAGAGGAGGTGCTTTTCCTGCATCCCTTTCTCCATCGCAGCTAATTTCTTTCAAGCAAAAAGATTTTGAGGGTCTTCTGGTGGTGGATTCTAGTCAAAGTTCAAGCAGTGCTGGCAGGCCTCTGTATTGTGGTTGGGTCCTAGGCAGAAGAGGCTTGAGCGTGGCTGTCCTTCGAAGGAGCTGCTTGCAAAAGCACATTTGGACTGCCGATGCTTTACAGGCGAGGTCGGAGAATAAGACATGCAGAGAAAATACTGAAGAAATAAACATTTTGGTAAAATAATAAAGCAAGGTAATCACAAAAAATGGTGGTCTAATAAAGCAGAAGACATCTGTTGAGCCGATGTGTGTGGGTTGACAGCGGTAAAAGAACTGAGGTTGGCTGGGGACCACCCCTTTTATACAACTGGTCGACATCGGGCGGCCAACATCAGGGAGCAGTCCCCTGTTATAGACTGCTAGCTACAAGTTTTCTGTGGGGTCCTGGTGCCTACCAGCTTCAGTCTTTATGGTGTAGCCTGCTGCAAGAGCTGCCCTCGAGTGAGATCTATCCTTCCCCTCCTACACTATGGAGATGTAATCTACTAGGTCCAAATTCCACCAACTTTGAAAAGAGTAACCATCCTGTTTAATCGCTGTCCACATTTGCACTTGGCTGCTCCCCAGTCACTGTAACATGTACAATGCTTTGGGCTGGAACCCCCAACGGCAAATGATGCACACTGCTCTTGTGGCTGCAAATTATTGGTCTGGCAGACTATCAACTTATTTAGCCACCTTTTCTCTCCCACAGCCAACCCTGCTTACTCACTCAGATCTGAGGCACACTGCTATCTCCATGGCCCTCTTTATAAATGCAAACTAGGCCAAGCCTCCTTTAGCTACTAGACTCCCCAGTGTAAGGAATAATCTCACCCCATACTGCCCCCCAGCCTCAGACCAAGCACGGCCGTGATCAAGACCCATGTCAAATCCCATCATCCTACTCCTGTTGCCACCCCACACACACTTCAACCCATAATTCCTCTCCTCCCTGATGGGCCAGCTGATACATTGTGTCTGCCATGGTACTGATGAACACTATAAGGCTGCACACTGTTTTCTGCACGCATGTTGTTTTAGTGATTCATACTTAAACACGATTTCACCTGCTCTGCTAGGAAAACTTGAATGTACTGTACTGCTTGAAATTTTGTTGGATTTGCTTGGTCCGTGATTTAGTACTCAACTTTTTCTAACTCTCCCAGGTCGCAAATGGAAATGAGCCATGGGCTTTGTGTGCTTACCTGGTAAGATATATTCTAAACAAATAAAAACAGGAGCTGAAGACAGACTTGGGACCAGACATGGAAGAAGCCACATAAATGGAAATGGAGCTATGGAAACAGTTCTACTTAATGAGTCTTAAGTCACTTCCTGTCCATATCTGACCTCTGCACTTGTTTTGACCCTCCTGACCTATTCACTTGTCACCTATCCGTCCTTCTATATACCTCTGTACTGCTCCTTATTTCATATCATCCCCCCATCCTCTCATCTTCTCTTCCTGATTAGGCAATGATTATAAGTCCCTCTACCCTTTTCTGAGTCTTAACCTTATCTGACCACTTAGTATTGCCTAGGATTGTTGCATTTTCCCTCAATATAAAAATTCTGCTTTGTGTTGATTGATGTCCCCGATTCCAGCACATATATTTTATAGCTATTTTATTATAACAACTATTTTAGTTTACCTGCTGCCTCTTGTTGTAACTTGTATTCCTGTTCATTGCTGTATATTTTACTGTTACTTGGTTGTACCATTCATTGTGAAATGTCTCCTCCTTGTACCTCATGCTCTGTTGCTGTGTTCTGTCATGCCTGAAAATAGTCATTTTTGGCTAGCGCACCCACCAGTTAACAAAAATAAATAAATAAAGAGATGCACGCCCTGGCCCACCAGGACATGGACACAAATAGCAAGAATATTCATATTGACCCCTTCCCAGAATCAGGCCATCAGGTGTGGCCAGGCGGATTGGGGGCCAGTGACAACTTCTGGCAGCAATACCAGAGCAATGGCCTTGTAGCATAGCACTTTGCCATGCTGCCACTGTTGAGTCAACAGGTTTGAATTTCACCACTGCCACTTATACAAAGTGACTTTAAGCCTCTCTGTGTTTAACCTCCGCGTGCTCAACAATCCTGAGCTTTCTTTAATCTACCTCTATCTTGATAAGACACCCCTCGCCAAAGTTTGATGCAACTGTTTATGGATGGTAATGTATGTTGGGATACACTGATTGCTAGAGATTCCCAAGGTTTGTTTTAAAACATCAGGAGCCAGTGCTTTTAATTTGCAGCACCAACCTTGTGGAATTCTCTACCTCGTCAGTTAAGAGAATGCCTGACCTTCAGCAGTTTTAAATCTCCGCTGAAAACTTATTTATTTTGTTGCCATTCCCTCACTAATTGTTAAATTAAATGACTGTTTTAAAATGTATTATATTATGTTTATGCTGTCACTTTACATTATGTACTGTGCCTTGGTTATGAAAGACACTATATAAATAAAGTTTGCTTGCTTGTGTATGAAAGGCACTACATAAAACTCGATTCTTTCCTTCCATGTAATGAAAGTGGGTACAAAGCGAGATAAGGTGGTTGGGGAAAAAGAGGATGTAAAGCAGTTATATTTTAGAGATACAGTGCTGTTATGAGACACACAAACACATTACACACACGTGCATGTGAGCACACACGAAGTTTCAAACCACTGCTTCCTCAATGGATTTTCCAAATGTATGCACTAAATGACAGAAGGTGAGCAACATTTGAGAAGGTTAACACCACACATGCAGAAAAAGGTAGCGTTACTGTACTTGTTTTTAAGTGCCTCCCAAAATTATACCAATTCCTGCCTTGGCAACCAGCTCTTCAGTCCAGATTATATCACTAACTTTCCTGCCCCCAAAAAAAAAACACACATAATCAATGGCTGTAGCCACAGTCAGTAATGTTCAAGTCCTCAGCAGAGATTGAGTGACAGACAGACAGAGACACACACACACACACACAGACTAGCTCTGACCAAAATTGTTTTCTGCAAAATGGCAAATCCTGTGAAACCATTCTTGCTATCTTTCATCCACAAGTAACTTTGTTCCAATTTGCTTCAATGGCTGTTCCTCTCAAAGAATCATAAAACACTCAAATCCTCTTCTTTCTGTTTAAATTGACCAAAATGGCACCTATTTGCCTGAAGCAATAAAGCAGACGGTGTTCAAGAGAGAAATCAATAGCAGGAAATAGAGGCTGGGCTTGGTTGGAAGTTAGGCCACTGAATGCTGACATTATTGATTTGCACTAGTACAGCAGGCCTTGTAATTAAAATGTAAATTTGAGAAAGAGATTATGTCCTGACAGAAATGGTGGGATTAAGGGGAGATAAAAGCCCCTCAGTGAAAGTGCAATGTAAGAGAGAGGAGAGGTGGGAGAGATGGAATGAGAGAAGTCAGGTTTCTTCAGCTGTGTGGATTTAGTTCATCCCTAAACACCTCATCTGTTCTGAAGTTTAATTGAATAAAAGCTGAGATGGATGCTATAGACAGAAAATAAACAATTACTAAGGCCTCTGATTGTTCTTTAAGCTTTAGTAGTTTTCTTTCTTTCCTTTAACTATGTTGAAATGGACTACATCACACCTCAGCTGGCTATTAGTGTGTATAACATGTTTTAAAACTCCTAACTTTTCCTTTTTAATCCAAAGCAAAGCAGATGTCAGAATGGCCAAGTTGGCGGTTCTTTTGTCAATAAAATTTTATTAAAACCAACACCAGTAAAACTTACAAACCCATATTAATCAAACAGATGAAACGTCAATTAACAGAAGTAGTTTAACAGATCAAGTATACTAGTAAAATAGTTTATTGTATAAATATATTATTTGAACCTAATAAATTCAAAATAAGTACAGAATACCCTGAATGCATAGTGCTTTATATCTCCCTTAGAGGAATAACAAACAAAATGGTAAAGTGGAAGAATCTAAAACAAAAGTAGAGAACCTAATTTGGTGAAACATAAGATGAAAACTTAAGAAAATGAAAACCTAGATGGAATCCACTATAAAAAAACTAACAAGTAAATTATTCTACAAGTCTAATGGAAATTTCACCTATATTCCATCAGGTTACAAAAGAAAATAACGAAGTAAGCAGATATAAAAAAGAATAGAACAAGAAAAGAAGAGTTATGGAAGTACTAAAGTGAAGGCCATCTTCTGGAATAGTGCAGTAAGTGGATGGGAGAATCAAGAAAATATAGAGAATAGTGGATGGACAACTATGCAGAACCAGTGTGTTCTGCCACAGAGGGTTCTGTTTCCTGGTGACCTCGAGAGGTCTGCAAGAATCAGAACCCTGAGGTGGCAGAACACACTGGTTCTGGATAGAGTTGGCCATCCACTATTGTTTATAGCGATGGTGTCCCCAAATCAATTTCTACATAGTTTGTGCAGTTTTTATTTTGTTTAATAGAAGTGTCTGCCTTCCACATCTTATTCCTAGAGTGAAGGCTGGCTGCTAGAGCAAGTTGCGTGGTTGTTACCGACCAGATGTCCTTACGTTTGTATTGTGCACTCCCACTGGTTTAGAATTGGGTTGGGAGGGTTTTTTATAAGAAAAAAATGGTGGCTGTGTTTCTCACTTGGCGAGAGGGAGTAGAGAACAGAGTCTTTTTTAGTCAGTTATTTGAAATATCTGGCTCATTCTGCATTTAATTTTTGTATAGCGGTATACATCTGGTTGATCCTATATATTCTTAATCATATTTAGTTGATCCTGCATCTGCAGGAGTACGTGAGTGTTCGTTCATGCAGTCGCCACTTCTTTCAATCTAGCTGATCCTGCTGTTTCAGTTAGTGTGCTCATGAACTCTTAACTCAGCTAGACCATTATACCAGTGACTATCGCCCGATCTCCATCCTCCCCTCTGTCCAAGGCTCTGGAAATAACTGTGGCGATCAGCTCTCCGACTACCTCTCCATCTATAACCTCTCTGCCGTGAAAGAACACACCATTACCACCCTTACTAAATTCTCCAATTTCCTTCACACTGCCCTTGACAAAGGTCATGTTGCTGGCTCGGTCTTCACTGACTTATCAAAAGCTTTCGACACAGTCCACCACTCCCTTCTCCTCTCTTCTCCAACCCCTGGCCTCTCGTAGGGTGTGTTGAACTGGTTCTCCAGCTATCTTTCCTCCCACACCCAGTGTGTCAAAATCAGGTCTACTGTTCCTGCCCCCAACAGGTTTGTTCTGGTGTTCCCCAGGGCTTCATCCTAGTGCCCTTGCTTTTCAGCTTCTATCTGAATTCTCTCCCTCCACTTGTCATGGAAACCTTCTACTTTATGTGGACTACGCTGTCCTGTTTGACTCATGCGTGACCCTCTCCTCCAACAAAACTCCCTCCCCTGCAGGACTCCTCCACCCAGGCTGAATGCTGGTTCTCTGACCACAGGCTGGTTTTGAACTTAAAGAAAACTAAAACCATGTGTTTGCACATAACCAGAGTAAACGTAGATTATCCACTCCAGATTTTATCAAGTACCCTCTTCCCTTGAGCAAACCTCCTTCTTCTTCAAATATCTTGATGTTCTCTTTGATCCCTCCCTATCCTTTCACGACCAATCCGCTCCCTTTGTTCACCATCGACTCTAGGATAGGCCTCACTGTATCGCCATCATGGCTGTCTCCCTACTGAAGCACTAAGGCTGGCCATCTCATCCTGGTACTGTCACTCGTGGATTACGTCTGTATTTATGGTGCCGCTGGCGACACTGCTCTGCATAAAATTAAGCTATCCCTCAATAAGGCCTGCTGGCTGATTACAGGTTCCCATGTCTTACCCATAGTTGCACACTGTATTACCTCTCCAACTTCCTTAATCTGGAGGAAAGGCTTGTCTAGCAATCTTGCTTTTGACCAAAAAATCACTGCAGGTCTGACTTCCCGTCTGCCTTCTATCATAAGCCTATCTACCCCTCTCTCTTTGCCCATGGCACTGTCCACTCCTCTCTGCAAGTCTCCAGAGTTAGGACCGCCCTTGCACAGAGATCATTCAGTTACGTGCCCGTCCTGGTACAATTCCCTGCCTGTTGCTATTGCCTCCCTACCAAGATTGGGGCCTTTTAAAACTGGTGTCAAGAACCACCTCCTCTCCTTCCACCGCTGTGACTGCCCTGGCTGAGTTTTCCCCTGCCTTTACTCCTCTTTGTCTGCCTATTTTTGACTCTACCTTCATTTGACTAATTATAGCCCACATTATTGTTTATGTCTGTTTATTATTGCTAATTTACCTTGACGTGGGGCCTTTGTAACCAGCCCTTATTTTGACTGTTTGCTTTTATTTCAGCTCATTTACTTTGTTTTCTGTTGCTTGCTATTAATGTATTTGTCTTCCTGAAGAAAAGCCTTTGTAAACGAGTCCCTGACTCAAAGGGTTGTAATTCTGATTACTTCTTAAAATAAAAATAAAATAAAATAAAAGAATGCTGTTGTACAACAGAAGGGTTGAACAGCATTCCATGACCTTTAAACTATGGTACAACAGTGTTTCAGCCGAGATAAAAATTGGGTTGGAACAACTTTCCACCATACACTATGAAGAGATAGCCTCTTCTCAAAGAAGAAAAGAGCAACTGAGACTGACTCACAATCAATTTGCTTAGCAGCTACCCACCAGTTAGAAAACTATAGGACAAAACAATGGATTTTATTAAATACATTTCAATTATCTCAAATAAAATTCATATGGAAACATGTATTACTGGTCATTCTGATGAAACCCTTAAATGGTCCTCTGAACAAATACGTAACTGCCCATGATGGGGCATCTTAAAAAAAACAAAACAAAAAACAAACAAACAAAAAAAAACAGGTTACACACCTGTGACTGTAGTTCTTCCTTTCCCTATAAAGCAGCTAGAATGTTTTCAAGCTGGCTCCTCCCACCCACCTGGGTGGTAACTCCCTAACGCCACCCTGTGATGTCAGATCTTGCCCGCTGGAAGCAAGACCAGTGTGCCACTTGCCAAGGGAGACTGGGTGGGTCAGTGTGGATGTACATCATATATCACTCCTAGAACTACTGTTACAGGCGAGTAACCTGCTTTTCAAGGGATGTAGATATGATGTACAGTTCACACTTCAGGCAGACTCATAATAGTTCTCAGGAGGAGGGCAAGTCGCACATCCCATATTTAGGGAACAGAGATTGGAGAACTGAGGCCCCTAAACCAGCATGACGTGTGGATCAGTCAGATATTTTCTGCCCATGAGGTGCACTTCCTGAATCCTGGCACTGACTTTGCAGCGTCCATAATTGATGATGAGGAGTCACTTGATTGAAGACAGATTCTTTTATAAAGCAGAAGTTTTAATAAACAAAGGGCCTACTCAGCATGAGAGTGATAAAGCGGGAACATTCTTCCAGTGGAAAGGAAGATCTGGTGTTATGGTGTGGTACTAGGGGAGTTGCCACGTGGGGAGGAGCCAGCCTGAAGCGTTCTGGCTGATTTAAAGGAGAAAGGAACACTGCCATAAGTGTGGATGTACATCATATCCACGCTACTAGAAATGTGATTCTGAAATTCTGGCTGAATGATAAAGCTCCTTTGATAAAGGAATGGAGAGGAGGGCTGGTGGAAATTCTTCAAACTGAAGTGGCAGTTCTTGTAAGCTTACAAGTTTATTGGGTCAGACAACATGATCTCACAAGTAACAGTTTAACACAAGCTGATTTTCCAAGACTTTTTTAAATAACTGAACCCTTTAAAGAGCAGCGGATGCCCTTTGGGAAACAATATTTAGATACAATTCAGCTTGTATTCCATATATTTTCTGTATATTGCTCCACTCCATTATTTATTACTGATCAAATTCCCACAAAACAAGATCTTAATCCTTAGAGTTCATCTGCCTCTTCATCTTATTCCCTACTTGAAATTATGATGCTCTGTTGTGACATCAGTCTGTTGCCATGGAAATAACTGCAATGTCACAATCAAAGTATTATGACATCAGGTTGGAAGAAGCAATAGGAGCTGATGACCCCTCAAGGAACAGCTCTCCTGTTTTCATGTATGTGACCTTAATAATAAATAATGTGGCTGAGAAATACAGAGCTAATGAGAAATACTAACTACTTTGTGTCCAAAAATGTTTTCCAAAGTTCTTCTCGAGGTGTCAGAGCTCTTGATTGATTGATTAAAAGTTTATTTTTCACAGGAAATTCATTTGTTACGACAAAGTCCCGTTTACAACAAAGTCCTGCATGTAGGATTCTAATACAATTACCAATTAACAATTGACATTTAACATAACTAATACAAACAAACATAATCGCTCTCTACATACATACATTATTTAAAACACATACATATAAAATACAAACTATTAATTCATTTTTAAATTTAAAAAATCTAAATTTGTTTTCTGTGATTCAGTCAAACCATTCCAACTTAATGCTACTCTAGTCTGGAGCATACTGTCCCCTAGTCTATTAAAGCTTCTATACATTGGGATATTGCTTAATGGATTCCTAGTCTTTATATATGATTATTTATTTATCTTTCTTTTAATTGCTTATACAAAGGATGGTTATACTTTTGTGAATTATCTTATGACATATAGTAAGCCAGAGATAGTTTCTTTTGCTTCAGGTTGAAGCCAATTTAACTTATTTAAGCAATAAGGCACGACAGGGTGTGTGTTGTGCTGGGATAACGTACGCCTGGGGGTGATTGGGCATGAGGCCGCGGGCCAGTGCGACTAATCACCCAGAAGTGACGTTATCCCAGCACAACACACACCCTGGAGTACTTATTATTGCTATTATACAATGGCTCGTTTTATTTTAAGTAGAAAAGATAGGAAAACCTGTTTAAAATATAAATTTATTTCATTTTTTTGTTTGGGCAGGTATACTTATTGAAAAAAAGTGCACAGTTCCGTCTTGTACAGGAGGTGGGCTGCCCCTACATGGTTTCTCTGTATTCGTTTTAATGTTTGTCTTTGTGGCTCCCCACTACCCTCCTCGCTGACAGGACGATCAGTCTTACTACCTGGTCTGCCCCTACACTGACAGCACTGTGTTTACTGAACACGAGGTTCAAATCTGCTCTAAGTTACCTGATAAAAGAAAACTACGTCAGGAACTCTGTAATTTCAGATGCGAGTGAGCCTGCATTTTAAACAGTGACCACGGCTCTAATCATAGCGCTCGCTGAGTCCTCTCTTGCTATAGCACTCGCTGGCTCCTCGAATACATTTCTTGTGTGTCTAGAAAAGGCGTTGGCGATGCATTTCATCGCTCAATGTGGTGATTTACTTCACTTCGCTCAGTGTGAGGAGTCAGCGGCGTTATGGCAAGAGAGGACTTGAGTGTTATGAATAGAGCCGCTACGGTCACTGTTTAAAATGCAGGCTCACTTCGTCCTGAAATTACAGGGTTCCTGATGTAGTTTTTATCGGGTATCTTAGGAGCAGATTTGAACTCGGTGTTCAGTAAACACAGTGTTGTCAGTGTAGGGCAGACCAGGTAGTAAGACTGATCGTCCTGTCAGCGGGAGGAGGTAGTGGGGCAGGCAATCACGTCGTGGAGTGATTTTTTTTTTTTTTAACATTTGCTGCAATCTTTTTTTGTTGGACTAGATCCGTGATGTTGTACTGGGATAACATCACGGGTCCAGTCCCAGACTGACAATCAGAGCCCAAGATTTTTTTTGCCATTGTATAATATAAATTATACAATGATGCTCATTTTAATACTTACGGAAGCAAATTTACCTATCCTATAATATATTTGATTAACCAAATTTAAAGCAGTTTTAGTCGAATTCATGTAAATTATAGAACCATACTCCAATATGGGTAACAGCATCTGTTTTGCCAATCGCTCCTTTGCCACCAAAGGTAAAGCTCCATAACTCTTCTAAGGGCCCTAATCTTTATTCACTTTCTTTACCTGAACTGATATATGATTTACATATGTCATTCTAACATCTACTTGAAACCCTAAGTATCTGTTGTTAATACATTTTCAATCTTTGTACCATCTTGTAAATGTAATTGTGGTTTGGGCTCTTTTCCTCTATATGAACCAATCAAAAACAACACAGTTTGTGTTTTTTAGCATTCCAAAGAAGACTAGATTTACTGAACCATTTTTGCATTTGTAACAAATCACTTTGAAGCGAATCCATCATACGGTGAGACTGTCAGCAGATGCCACTAAAACAGTGTCGTCTGCATAGTCTCACCTCCTCACTATGTTTAATTTTATGAACCAAATTATTAACATAAATTTTAAATAATAATGGGCCCAAAATAGAGCCCTGGGGAACACCTCTCTAGTTTCCCAGGCCGACATCATTATGCCATATTGAACACATTGATATCTATTTGTCAAATATGACTTAAGCCATTTTAATATTTGGCCCTTAATCCCTATGGCCCTTAACCTAGTCAAAAGCAAATCATATTGAACTAAATAAAAGCCTTACTGAGATCCACAAACACTGCCCCAGTGTACTTTCCTTTGTCATAGATGTAGCAACCAGGTCATTAAATTCCAACAGGGCAGTGTTTGTGGATCTCCCTTTCTAAAACCATGTTGTTCATCTACTATTACAGTATTTGTATCTAAATAATTATTTACCTGTTCATAGACTTTACATTCCAAGATTTTAGATAAGATTGGCAAAAGGGCTATTGGCCTATAATTTGAAGAATAGTTCGATCCCCAGACATATAAATGGGAATAATTTTCCTGTCTTCCAAATTTCAGGAACAGTAGAAGTACTCAAACTCCAATTGAACAAATAGGTCACAATAGGGGCTCTTACATGTGCTCCCAATTTTAAATATTGGGCCTCAATCCCATCAATAGCTCCTGATTTACTTTTATTTAAATTTTTTAGCTCTTTCAGTATATCCTCTCTTTTAAAATTTCAAACTTAAATATTCCTGCATGGGCTACCAGCGTGTCTGATACAGTAGAGAAATCCATTCCATTCCATTCAAATCTTGCAACTTTAAATCCGTAATTCCAAAAATACGTATTAAAAATATTCTTATAACCTTTGTATCAGTCACTAGTTTTCCATCTTGTACCAAAGTAGGGCTTATGGAGTC
The DNA here is from genome assembly GCA_016271365.2 of Neoceratodus forsteri. Classification (NCBI taxonomy): domain Eukaryota; kingdom Metazoa; phylum Chordata; order Ceratodontiformes; family Ceratodontidae; genus Neoceratodus; species Neoceratodus forsteri. Next base: position 458,645,161 of record CM057452.1, read on the forward strand.
TTTATTTGGGATTTCAGCTCTGTTATAAGCTTCCAAAACTGCTTGGAGTCAGAGGAATTATTTATTTTATTCTGATAATATTTATTCTTTATGTTTTTAATTATATTTTACACTTATTCCTCCAAAACCTGAAGGTATTCCAATCTGCTTCTTTCTTTGTTTTCTCGCCTTTTCCATATCCTATCTCTAATCCTTAAATATTTTTTATCTTATCGGTGATCCATGGGGCTTCTTTATTCCTTTTAATTTTTCTTATTAATGGGGCATGGTACTGTATTACATTCAAAAACATGTCATTAAACTCTTGAATAGCCAGTTCTATGTCTGGTATCAAATAAATTCTATCCCAATGGATTTGCCTAGATGATTTACAAAGGATTGCTCATTAAACCGTTTAAATCTCTGCTCCAATAAATAGTTGATTGTTGAGTAATGCACTGTTGTAACTCAATAGTACAAGTAATAGGATTATGATCCCCAAATTTAAAGGTAATACTTCCCAGGTTTTCACTATGTCCTGGGATGCAAAAATCAATCTAAAAGAGAACCATAAGTTCCATTTTTGTATTTCTTGTAGATTTTTGTATTATTTGGTGCAAACCCAGAATTGAAAACTACTCTCCAATTTCTCCCTCTAGTCTGAAACCAATCTGCATTAAGAAAAAATTACTCGCCTTAGTAATGTTGTTTCTTCTAATGAGTCTTGCTATATTATGACATATGCAGTGGTCCCAACCTTGAACTGCTCCGGAGGTGAAAGAGTTAACTTTCCATGCCAGGCATGGAACGCTGAGCTCGAGCTCAGTTGAAAACTTTGTCTGTTGTTCTTCAAACTCAAACTGTCAGATCTTTACGAGTTAAACTCACTAAGGTCCTGTGTGGAAGCTGTAAACCTACACTAGCCAACTTGCTACTAAATATCAGAAATACATTTTTGGTCCCAAAACAAAGACTCAAGTCAGGAGACCCAAAAATGAAAACACAACACTCAGTCACCCCAAAAAGGGAGGGTGAAAAACAAGGTGGGCATCTACTAAGTGCCAACACTGCACTGCCCACCCACATCCCAAAACAGAGGTTCTGAGAGGGGCAGGCAGTGGGGAGGTCATAATATAGCAAGACTCCATTAGAAGAAACAACATTACTAAGGTGAGTAATTTTTCTTCAAACAACATGAAGTATTGCTATATTATGACATATGCAGACTACACAGCAGTACCTCCATGGAGGAGGGACAGAACCTACTTAGGAAATAGGCTCTGAAGCACAGCTGTGCAAACCGAGCATCACTCCTAGCCTGGGTGTCCAGACAGTAATGCTTGGTAAGCGTGTGAACTGTTTTCCAGGTAGCTGCTTGACAAATCTCTAGAATGGGGATGTCCCTGGCAGCAGCCAGGAAGCAGCTGTACCTCTGGTAGAATGAGCCCTCAGGCCTGAGGGAGGAACCTTACCCAGCTTTTCATAACAGAATTGGATACAAGAGACAATCCACCTAGCAATGGATCTTTTAGTGGCAGGTTTCCTTTACCAACCTCACCATAAGTGAGGAACAGTTGGAAGAGTCAAACCTGTGACCCTTGGTCGCTCAATAGTAACCAAGGGCTCTCTTCACATCTAAGCTGTGCAGCCTCCTCTCGCCAGAGGAGGAATGGTCAGTGAAGTACACTGGAAGAGAAATAGATTGATTAAGGTGGAAATCTGAAACCACCTTAGGCAAGAACTTCCTGTTAGTCCTGAGGACCACCTTATCTCTATGAAAGGAGATAAAATCAGGCTCCACTGGCAAAGCCTGTAATTCCTTATGGTCTGGCAGAAGTGATGGCTACCAAAACACAGTCTTCAAGTCAAATACTTAGCTCTGCTGAAGACAAGGGCTCAGAGGAGGTTGCATAAGCTGTAGCAATGCAAACATTAAGATCCCAGGCAGGGCAGGGTCCCTGAATGGAGGGTTGGTGTAAAAATTCCTTAAAAACTTAGAGAATACAGCATGAGCTGAAAGAGAAGAGGTTTAACTGCTGAAATGAAAGCAGACACAGCTGCCAAATGCACCTTTAGGGTAGCTGGTCTGAGCCCCAAAGTGTTCAAATGGACCATATAATCCAGGACTGTGGGTAAATCAGCAGATTCTGGGGAAATATGCTTCCCAGAGCACCATATGGAAAACCTCTTCCATTTGGAATTGTAAGTAGCCCTGGTGGAAGGCTTCCTAGAAGCTTTCAATATATCCATTACACCTTGGGAGAGGTGTAGATCAGCAAATTCTAACTCTTCAAGAGCCAGGCCTTGAGAGTGAGAGATTTGAGGTTCGGGTACCAAACCCTTCCCTGAGCACAGGTTAACAGATTGTGATTCCTGGGAAGACACAGGGGAAGATGGACTGCTAAGGACAGTAGGAGTGGATACCAGGGTTGTCTGGCCCAATCTGGAGCAATCAGAATCACTTTGCAGGATTGAGATCTGATTTTGACTAACACTTTGAGCAGGAGAGGGAAGGGAGGGGAAGCAGAGAAACTTCCTTCCCAATTGAGAACTAAGGCATCAGAGGACTGAGCGAAAAAGGGAAGTTGGTGATTGTCTGGGGCTGCAAAAGATCTATCTGCGGGGTGCCCCACCTGGCAAATATTATCTCCAGGACCAGGATCCAATGACCATTAAGTGATGGCCTGGGAAATCCTGCGAGAGCATCTGCCAGGACATTGTCCTTGCCTGGGAGGTGAACTGCCGTGAGGAGGTGTTCAGGGAGTAAGCCAGAGACCACAACTTCATTGCTCGGTGCACAAGGCCGTAGACCGAATGCCTCCTTGCTTGTTGATGTACCACATTGTAGTGGTGTTGTCTGTTCTGACCTGTACAACTTTGTTCTGAACAGATTTGGAAAAAGCTTGAAGTGCTAGAAAAACTGCTCTGAGCTCCAACAGGTTGATGTGGAGCAGAGATTCCTGAGGGGACCAAAGTCCCTGGTAGTGAGTCGCCCATGTGAGCTCCCCACCCCAAGAGGATTCATCTGTAGTAAGGTTTAAAGAGTGAGACTGAGTGACAAAGGGACCCCTTGTCTCAGATTGCTCTGATCCTGCCACCATTGTGGGGCTTGGATCAGGGTTGAGTCACTAGGATCAATTTGGTTAGAAGGTCCTTTCTTTGAGACCAAAAGGCTCTCAAATGGAACTGGATGTCCCTCATCTGAAATCTGGCTCCTTGCACTACTGCTGTAGAAGCAGCCATGTGCCCTAGGGCTGTAGAAAATGCCTTGCTGGTCGAGAGTCCTGCACAGTGAGCGAGGAGGCCAGAGAGACCAGGGTCCTTGCCCTGTCCAAAGGAAGGAAGGCTCTGGCTTCTCTGTGTTCAGTTCTCGCCTATGAAGGTGAGGAGCTGGACAGGCTCTAGAACTGACTTTGGAAGATTCAGAGGAAACCTAGAGAGGTAAGCAGTTGCTGAGTTATCTGAAGATGTAACTTGACTTGGTCTGGAGACTGGCCTACTATGAGCCAGTCGTCCAGGTAAGGAAGATGGCAATCTTTGCCTTCTTAGGTGGGCAACTGCTACTGCCAGGCATTTTGTGAATACCCTTGGAGCAGAGGTGAGGCCAAAGGGCACTGCTCTGAACTGGTAATGGCCTGAGGGCAGCTCCGAACCTGAGGTATTTTGATGGGAGCTTCTGATGAGAATATGGAAGTAGGCATCCTTGAGGTCCAAGGGCGCTAGCCAGTCCCTGGCCTTAAAGAGGTAGAATAATTCCCAGAGTCACCATTTTGAATTTTGGTTTTAAAAGGTGCTTGTTTAAGTATCTGAGATCCAGGATGGGCCGCCATTCTCCTGTCTTTTTGGGGTAAGGAAATACCTGGAGTACAATCCTTTGCCCTGGTGTAGGGGTGGAACCCTTTCCACGGCTCTGAGAGCCAGGAGGGTAGAGACTTCTGCCTCTAGGGCAAGTGCCTCTGATGGATTTGCAGGTGGAAAGGATCTGGTTCTCATCTTTGGAAATTTTTGAAGCTGAGAACCAGTCCCTGCTTACTACTTCCAGGACCCACTTGTCTGATGTCAGAGACTTCCAGTCCTGGACAAAGTAAACCAGCCTGCCCACTACAGGTAATTGAGAATTGGCCCTGGCCTCCCCATCAGGGTGCCTGCTTGGCAGGGGCTTTAGGCTGAGGGGTGGAAGCAGGCCTGCTTGTCCCCATCTGCCTCTCCTCTAAAGAACCCCTCTGGGCGTAAGCTGAAGAGGAGGCCTGGGCTTGGTAAAAGGCCCTAGGAAAAGGCCTGCCCCTGCCCCTGGAAGGCTGTCTTTGAGGAGTGGCTTGCCTTTTCTTGGCCTATGCACTCCTATAGGTGGTCCTATACTCATCCATTTTCTTCATGTAATTCTCTGTCTGCTCCCCAAACAGAGAATTACCCACACAGAGAAAATCCATGGCCTTAGTCTGGGTATCCTGTGACAGGCTAGTACATCTGAGCCAAGCCATTCTGAGGCGCCACAGATGTAGCCATGACTCTTGATGACACATCATTAGAGTCCACTGCAGCATGGAACTGCACCTTAGATGCCCCAATACCATCAGCAGCCACCTGCTCCAGCTCCTTGGCAAGCTGGCCAGGGACTTCTTTGCTAGAGCAAAAACAGTATCCCATCTGGATTTCTGGTATCTAGCAACATAAGCCATATAATTTGCCTGTCTGAGTCCCAAGGATACTGCCATGTACTGTTTCTTTGCCATGGCATCAATCCTCCTGGAGTCCTTGTCAGGGGTGTGAGGCCAAGGGAATATTTGCCTTGTCACAGGCTGCAGCCTGCACTACTAACATGGTTGCATTGTTGTGTAAGGAACTCTGTATCAGAGCCTGACAATGTGTACCTCTTGTCCATCTCTTATCAACAGGAGGTATAGTGTGAGGAGTTTTTAGAATTTTACTGTCTGTTTCCCAAAGATTTATGCAAAGGAATAGACAGTCTCCTGGACTCTGGGATATCCATCATTTCCACATAGTCAGGTCCCTCTTGATCATCCACAGCTTCCTCCATAGGGAGCTGGAGGGTTTCAGCCAATTTTTATAAAACATAAAATGAGAAGGGACTCAGAAAGCCTAGGGAGATGTCCGGTTCAATGGGCACATCAGACTTTCAAATCCACATTCACTCTCCTCATACTCCTCTTCCGGTTCATAAAATTCCTCTAAATCATACTCTTGAACCAGTGGAACCGGCCAAACCGTACTTACCTGATGGTGCAGTTCGGTCGGAACCGGAAAGCGACTGGACAATTTTAATCGCTTTGGCTATTTCTTCAGCGGTTGAAGAGGAAAGTTTTGGCTCCACCAGCTGATTTCCATGTCCTTTTGCTGGAACCGACTCCTCCAGTCGGCTCTCCTTGCCGAGAAGTCTCGCCCTGGTCAGAGGCACTCCCTCTGGTTGAGTTGGAACCGAACCAGGCTGCCATCGGGTCAGCGGACTTCTTGGCCTCCCTTTCCTGGGCCTACCAACTCTCTTATCCAGGGTAGCTGCAGGAAATTTTTGCAAATCTGGCAGTCTGCATTGAGGTGGCAAACCCAGACAATAAATACAAGTGGTGTGGGGGTCAGCCTTGGCAAAGAGCTTCCCACAGACACTGCAGTGTTGAAACCAGTGGGCCCGTTTTTTTCTTTTGGGTTTCTCAGACATAGTGCCAGTCCTAACCAAAACTTGCCCGTTTATGGCAATCCGCTAAGCAAGACCTTCTTATCGGTTCCCAACCGTGTCACGGGTCGATGGAAAAAACCGTAATAAAATCTGTTTTTTAGAACCGATTAGAACCGGTAACCACACTCTGAAAGACAGATTAATATATTTCCAAACAACCTGATTGGTTCAAAACCGAACCGATAACCGTTTACAAGTTCCACACAGAAGAAATGAATGTAAAAGCTATCTAGTACTTACAATACCACAGACAGAGCTTGAACCGACCAGTTGCGGTTTAAATTCGGTCAAAAACCAGAAAATAATACTTTAACCGACAAAATGAACTGAGCAGAAGGAGAAAATCTCCGGGCGACTGTTCAGTGAGTGAGAGTAAATAATCTGACAGTTTGAGTTTGAAGAACAACAGACAGAGTTTTCAACCGAGCTCGAGCTCAGCGTTCCATGCCTGGCATAGAAAGTTAACTCTTTCACCTCCGGAGCAGTTCGAAGGTTGGGACTCACTGCATATGTCATAATATAGCAAGGCTTCATGTTGTTTGAAAGTCCTATTAAAACTACTTGTTTGTCCTTTATTTTTCTAAATTAACTCTGCTAGTACATCAAATGTTTTACTTTTTGTTTTAGGGGTGCATACAACACTCCTACCACTAATTTTATTGCAATTAATTCAATAATAAGACAGTCAATGCCTTCCTTGTTCATATAACAGTACTTTATAGGGGCCAAGAGTATTCTTAATAAACAACATCACCCCCTCCTTTTACCTCTATCTGCCGTTCTATAAAAATCCTGAAAGCTGAATTTCTTCCTGCATTATACCTGTATGTAACCATGTTTCTGACACTGCTAATAAATCATACTCAGTTTTAGTTGCCCATACCCTATACTCGTCCATTTTATGGACTATGCTTCAACGTTCTCATGAACCATCGAAAGCTGCTTAATTTTTTATAATTAGGGCCGGATTTAACTCAATATCCCACTTTGAATTAACAGCACTAAACATAACATATTTGTACTTCCTGTTACTTTTAACCCACAAAACCATGCTTAACACAAGAACTCTTTTGATAATATTAGGATTCATTTGTAAAAGCGATTCCTTCTCGAGCGAATCCATCTTCAAATTAAATTGAACACTTCCCATAAAATACATACCTGATAACTTCATCATATCACCTCTAACTTCTTTATCTTCAAAGGTACTCATGATTATTAATCCCCATACAAACCAACCCCCAAACATATATACAAAACAGACCCCATAATTAAGCTTCTTACTGCCAAACAAGTTAAAACAATTTCTCTGCCGAGTGGCGCTGCTACGTGATCGGCATGAGGCTTCTATACACTGGAGCCCCTAGTTCATTCAATCACTGACCCCCTCATGCAGAATGACAGAGTTTCAGGTGCAGTTCATTCAAACCAGAGTAAGCAGGCACTCAATTAGCAGCAGTAGTAAAAGTACAGCTTGTAACAGGCATTTAATTCAAGCAAAGCAGTTCTCCCAAAGAATGTCCCAACTGGATATTATACTGGAGTTTTATGGCTCTCACCTGCTGCCTTCTTGTTGGTTTCACACAGTCACTGGGCACCTTCGGAAATCAGAGTAAGGCTTTATAGTGCTGGAGCCCTAGTTCATTCAATCACTGACCCCCTCATGCAGAATGACAGAGTTTCAGGTGCAGTTCATTCAAACCCAGAGTAAAAGCAGGCACTCAATTAGCAGCAGTAGTAAAAAGTAGCTTGTAACAGGCATTTAATTCCAAGAAACAGTTCTCCCAAAGAATGTCCCAACTGGATATTATATTGGCGTTTATGCAGCTCTCACCTGCTGCCTTCTTGTTGCCTCACACAGTCACTGGGCACCTTGGGGAATCAAGAGTAAGGCTTTATAGCACTGGAGCCCCTAGTTCATTCAATCACTGACCCCCTCATGCAGAATGACAGAGTTTCAGGTGCAGTTCATTCATGTATGTGACCTCAATAATAAATAATGTGGCTGAGAAATACAGAGCTAATGAGAAATATAAGCTACTTTGTGTCCAAAAATGTTTTCCAAAGTTCTTCTCGGGGTGTCAGAGGCTCTTTGAACATACATATCTAAGCGATGTCACAATAACCATGTTTCACACTAAGTTTTGCTGATGATACAGATATTGCATTTTTCCTACATCACTTTAACAATTTTATGAGATACCATAATATACTGTTACATGTGACAAATTCAGTTTTAAGCCTGCTACTCTGAACAAATTAAGGTGTGGAAGGACCCTCTCTCAAACCAATCCAGATGCCATAACACTGCTGCTATACTACAATAACAACAACCATTTTTCAAGGTTATTTATTTCAAGAGTTTTAACAGGAGAGCATACTGAGCTGGGAATAGCTCATTTCAGATGTGTTCTGGGGAAAACTGTGGGCGGGCATCTGGCAGCGAGGAGAGGGAGGAGTACTGAAAGCAGTGCTGTGTACAAGGAGGGCTATGCAAGGCAAAATGGCAGAAAGAGTGAAAAAGGGTGTCAGTCTAGCAGGATGGACTTGCAACCTGCACTGTAGACAGTGTCGTTGTAGTTGAAGACAGAGATGATAACCTATTTAGTGACACATTTGCAGTGGGCAGGGAGTGGGATACTGGCTTTGTTTCTATATAATGCAGCCAGTTTGGGGTGAAGCTTGAGTGGATGGCATCAATATGTGCTGAGAAGTCTAGGTGGGGTCCAGCCAGATTCAAGGTACTTAAAGGCGACATCCTCAATCTCAGTATCATATCATAGGAATCATAGTTGCTTAGAAAGCTCAGGAGGCAAAGCCTATTATTGAACTTGCCACCGGTGAATTAATTATCTATATAATCAAATTAGGTGTTACTCATAAATTTGTCTAACAGACCCTTGAACATGTCCATTGACTTGCTCTCTACAACTGAGGCTGGCAATGTGTTCCATAAATTGACTATTCTCTGAGAGAACCATAGATGTCTTTTTGTTCTACAATTTACCCTTTTAATTTAAAGTTATGAGATCTAGTTTGTGATATATTAAAGTTGTTTTCTATACCTAGAATTTCAGTAAGGCCTGGTTCTCTTATGGCTTTACAGACCAAACAAAGATCTCCATGAAGTTGTCTATACTGAATGGAATATAGGCACAATACCTTCAATCTTTCTCCATCAGGTATTTGCCATACCCTGAATCCTTTTAGTCATTTTCTTGGAACCCCTTCTAATTGTTTCTTACCATTAATTGTATTAGGTGCACAGAGGAGCACAGTATTCTAGGTGAGATCTCATAAGTTGGTGTAAAGTGGAAGGATAACCTGCGGTTTGCCTGCTTTTAATATTTTCCATATACAACCCATAATTCTTTGGCATTTCTTAACTTTAAATGTTGTATTACTGTCAAAGTTGAGCTTACTGTCAATATTAATAGTGAGGTCTTTAGCATTTTCTGTTTCTTGAAGTTTTATATTGCTTCATAAATAACCATTTTCATATTATTATAACCCAAATGCATTACTTTGCACTTTTGTTAGTTAAATTTCATCTTATTCTTTGTTGCCCAAAGTTCTAGAGCTTCTAACTCTTTTGGAAGTGCCAACTGCCTCAATGGAGTTGACAATGCAACCAATCCTGCAATCGTCTGCATATTTTGATATCCAGGCGTTATCTGTTGTCTGCATTGATGCTATCTGAATGCTAAATAATACAGGGCCCAATACAGAACCCTGCGGCACTCCACTTGTCACCTCTGCCCATGAGGACATAGCTCCTTTTACTGATGTACGTTGTCTGCGATTATATAGCCATGAATCTATTTTTATTAAGATGTATGGAAATTTCAATTTAACCAAGTGTTGTAACAGTATTACATGTCAAACCCTATCAAAGGCTTTTTCTAAGTCCAGAAATACAACATCCACTGAAATCCCACATCCAAAGGTGCTAACGTTTTCAAAGAAGTTTAGTTGGTTTGTTAAAACTGACCTTCCTTTTCTAAATCCATGCTGTGTTAAATCGTAAATTATTTATGATTCATATGTTGTTCAAATTCAAGTACTGGCCAGGGTGTGGAATGATGGGAGGAGAGAGCCTAACAAGACCTTCTGAGAACCACAGGTCATGGAGGCTGTCTTCTTAGTGTTCAGGTACAGAAGGTTGGAATGGAACAAGCACTAAACAATGTCAAAATCCTGTTGGAGATGGATGGCAAGGTCAACAGCAGAGGACCCAGATGCAAACAGTACAATTACATACGGATGGATGCAGAGGAACAGGCTGAGAGGAGGTCATTTTGGAATACAGAGAGAAGAGTATGGGGCCCAGGACAGAACCGTGGGAATGCCTGAGCAGATAGTGAGTGGGGAGAACTAATGTCTCCAATATGGACAACTTGCCCTCAAGGTAGAAGCAAACCTAGTTAAGAGGGTCATACAATGAAAATGTTTATATTATCTCTCTCACACACACACACACACACACACACACCCCACCCTCTCCCCAGTCAGGGATGCCATAAATACAACCTTCCTCCAGTGGAGAGTAGGGTGGTCATGCAGTTGCCATCACAGCAAACACAAAAGTCACTCCTTAACTGACTGGCAGGGGGGTCGTACACAAAGCCAGGCAGCCCGCACGCTCCCTAGACCAGGAGAGAAGTGCCTCACCTTAGCGACACATCTGACACCTCACATGGCCTCAGTGTTAGGCTCCAGGGCTAGCAAGTAAGAAAAAATTACTTATCATAGTAATGTTGTTTCTTCTAATGGAGTCTTGCTGTATTCAAACATAATGCAGTTAGCCCAGCACTTGAACTGCCCGGAGAGAAAGAGTTAACTCTATGCAGAAGCATAGAACGTTGAGCTCGAGCTCGGTTTTCAAACCTCTGTCTGTGGTACTTCTCAATGTAACTGCTGATTCTTACAAGCACACTAACAAACATACTATAGTATAGAAATTGTTTAACATATAGCCAAAGAACAAAAATTATTTTTGGGCCCAAAGACTCAAGTCGAGAACCAAAGAAGGAAAGGTAGTGACAATATTTAAGTATAAAACACCAGAAAAATAACATCCACCCACCCAAGAGGGAGGATACAAGGTACACCCTAGGTGCAACACTGTACCTGCCAGCCCACTTCCCAAAACCCAGGTTCTGAGAGGAGGCGGTGGAGGAGTCTGAATACAGCAAGATTCCACTAGAAGAAACAACATTACTATGGTGAGTAATTTTTCTTCAAACAACATGAAGTCTTGCTGTATTCAGACATAATACGAACTTCCAAGCAGTTCCCTATGGAGGAGAATGCAGAACCTACTTTGGGGAGAGGGGCTCTGCAGTACTGCTGTGCTAAGAACCCAGCATCACCCTAGCCTGGATGTCCAGGGAGTAATGCTTGCAAAAAGCATGTACTGTTTTCCAGGTGGCTGCTTTGACAGATCTCTAACAAAGGTACATCTCTAGCCGCAGCTAGAGAAGCAGATGTACCCTAGTCAAATGAGCCCTCAGACCTGAAGGGGCATTCTACCCAACTTGTCATAACAAAATTGTATACAAGAAACAATCCACCTGGCAATAGTTCTTTTAGTGGCAGGCTTACCTTACCCACTTCACCGTAGTGAGAAACAATTGAAGACAGTCATTTAAATGTGCCTTAGTATGCTCAATGTAGTAGCTAAGGGCCTCTTAACATCCAGACTGTGTAACCTTCTTTCACCTGAAGAAGAATGATCAGTGAAAAACACAGGGAGAGATACAGACTGGTTCAGATGAAAATCAAATACCACTTTGGGCAGAACCTCCTATTGGTTCTTAGGATCACTTTGTCCCTATGGAAGAAGATGAAGTCAGGTTCAACTGACAGAGCCTGTAACTCACTAATCCGCCTGGCAAAGTAATAGCTACCAGAAACACAGTTTTCCAGGTCAAGTACTTCAATTCGGCGCAGCCAGAGGTTCATAGGCGGCTGTATAAGCTGAGCTATGCAGACATTACGATCCCAAGGTGGAGCGGGCTCCCTCAAAGGGAGGTTTAATGTGAACCAGTCCTTTGAAAAACTTTCTGAAAACAGGATGAGATGCCAGGAAGAGCCCTTCCTGCTGAGAGGAATGCGAGACAGCTGCTAGATGAACCTTCAGAGTGGTAGCCTAAGGCCTAGACCAAGTCTAAGGTTGTGGAAATGTCTGCAGAATCAGGCAGGATGCCTTTCTGAGAGCACCACATACTGGACCTTTTCCATTTGGAGTTGTAAGTTTTTCTAGTGGAAGGTTTCCTGGAGACCTTCAGAATGTCCAGCACTCCCTGAGAAAGATGTAGTGCTGCATATTCTAACTCTTCAAGAGCCAGGCCTTGAGATTGAGAGACTGGAGATTGGGGTACCAGATCCGCCCCTGGGAGAAGGACAGGAGATTGTATGTCCTGGGCAGAGACAGGGATGTGACACTGACAAGGACAGCAGTAGAGGATACCACGGCTGTCTGGCCCAATCTGGAGCCACCAGTACCACTGTGCAGGGCTGAGTCCTGATCTTGATCAGAACTCTGAACAGCAGAGGAAGGTATAGAGAAACCTGCCCTTCCAGTCCAAAAATGAGAGCATCCTGTGGAACCGTCCCAGGACTGGAGGTCTGCAACAAAACAGAGGAAGTTGATGATTGTCCGGTGCTGCAAAGAGATCTAACTCTGGGTGCCCCACCTGGAGAAGATGACCTTCAGTATGTGAGGATCCAGGGACCATTCGTGGTGTCCCCATGATATTCTGCTCAGAGCATCTGCTAGTATGTTGTCCTTCCCAGGAAGGTGAACTGCTACCAGAGAAGTCTGAAGAGAATAGGCCAGAGACCACAGCTTCATGGCTTCTGTGCACAAGGCTGAGGACCGAGTGCCTCCTGCTTGCTGATGTACCACATTGTGGTGGTGTTGTCCATTCTGACTTGGACCACCTTGCCCTGACTGAATCCGAGAAGCTCTGCAGGGCTAGGAAAACTGCCCTGAGTTCCAGGAGATTGATATGAAGGAGAGACTTGTGGGGACCAGACTCCTTGAGCTGCCAGGGCTCCAGGTGGGCCCCACCCTAGGGAGAGAAGCATCCGTAGTTAGAACTACTGACGGGACTTGAGGGAGGAATGGAACCCCTTGTCTGAGGTTGTCCTGGTCCAGCCACCACTGGAGAGCTTGTACCAGAGGCTGAGTCACTGAGATCGGTTTGGTAAGTGAATCTTTCTTTGAGACTAAAGACCTTAGATGAAACTGAATGTCCCTCATCTGGAACCTTGATCCCTGCACGACTGCCGTGGAAGCTGCCATGTGGCCCAGGAGCTGGAGGAACTGTCTTGCTGGACGGAGACCTGAGGTTGAAAGGAGGAAGCAAGATCCACTAGGGCCTTCACCCTTGCCAGGGGAAGGAAGGCTTTTGCTTGAACAGTGTCCAACTCTATGCCTATAAAGGTGAGAAGTTGAACTGGTTCGAGGACAGACTTTGAAGATTGAGAAGAAACCCCAAGGAGCTGAGTAGGTCCTGGGTAGTTTGAAGAGCTGACTTGACCTGTAAAGGTGACTGACCCACTAAGAGCCAGTCGTCCAGATACGGGAAGATGGCGATACCCTGTCTTCTGAGGTAAGCCACCACTACTGCAAGGTACTTTGTGAACACCCTTGGAGCTGATGTTGGGCCGAATGGCCTAGTTCTGAATTGGTAATGGCTCTGAAGGCAACTCGAACCAGAGGTATTTGTTGTGGGAGCACCTGATAGGAATATGGAAGTAGGCATCTTTGAGGTCCAGAGATGCTAGCCAATCCCCTGGCCTTAGAGAGGGAGGATTATTCCCAGAGTTACCATTTTGAATTTGGGCTTTGAAATGTGTTTGTTCAAATACCTTAGGTCTAGGATGGGTTACTACTCCCTGTTTTCTTTGGGGTAAGGAAGTACCTGAGTAGCAGTCCTTTTCCCTGTGCTGAGTAGGAACCTTCTCGATAGCTATGAGTGCTAGAGAGAGGAAACCTCTGCCTCTAGGGCAATGGTTTCTGAGATGATGCAGGTGGAAAAGACTTGGCCCTCTTTTTGGAAATTTTTGAAGCCGAGGGCCAGTCCTGGCTTACTACTTCCAGGACCCACTTGTCTGAGGTCACAGACTTCCAGGCCTGGAAGTAGTAAGCCAGCCTGCCTCCTACTGGAAATGGGGAGTTGACCGGGCTGACACATCAGGGTGTCTGCTTGGCAGGAGCCTTAGACTGAGAGAAGGAGGAGCAGCTCTGCTCATCCCCTCCTGCCCCTCCTCTAAAGAACCCCCTCTGTGGGAAGGGACAGGAGGCCTGGGCTTGGTAAAGGCCCTTGAAAGGGCCTGCCCTGCCCCTGGACTACTGCTTGTGTGGAATGGCTTGCATTTCTTTGGCCTGTGCACTCCTGTACGTGGTCCTGTATTCATCCCCAAACAGAGAGTTACCTACTACAGGAAAATCCATAGCCTTAGTTTGGGTATCCTGTGAAGGCTAGTACATCTGAGCCAAGCAGGTCTTCTGGAGACACAGATGTAGCCATGACTCTAGATGCCACATCACTGGAGTCCACAGCAGCATGAAACTGCATTTTGGATGCCTCAGTTCCATCAGCAGCCACCTCCTCCAACTCCTTGGCTAGCTGGGGAGAGGTCTGTTTAGCCAGTTCCAGAACCGTATCCATCTGGATTTCTGGTACCTGCTGTGTAGGCCATATAAGTAGCCAGCCTGAGTCCCAAAGAGGATGCTAATACTGTTTTTGGCCATGGCACCCATTTTCCTAGAGTCCTTATCCAGGGGTGTGAAGCCAAAGGAATGTTAGCTCTGTCACAGACTGCAGCCTGCACTACCTCAACATGGCTGCAATGACTATAAAGGAACTCCACAGCTGAGCTTGATAATAAATACCTCCTGTCCATTCTCTTATCCACAGGAGGTATTGAATTAGGGGTTTGTAAAATTTTGTGCGTCTGTTTCCCAAGGATTCATGAAGAGGGACAGATGGTCTTTTGACTCTGGGATGTCCACCATTTCCACAAAATCAGGCTCTTCTATCTTCCTTTGCAGCTTCAACCAAGGAAGCTGCAGGGTTTCTGCACCTTTTGTAGAACAAAAATGTGAAGGGGATTCAGAGAGCCTGGGAGGAGAGACACCTGAAGGCCTGTCTGTGGAGATGTCCGGTTTAATGGGCACATCCAGCCTCCCCTCCTCCTCCCCTCCGGATAGTCTTCGTCTCCCTCCACTCCTCATGAAAAGCGCCTGGATAATAATCCGGAGGAGACGGATCTGACCTAACTGGTGGTACCGGTTGCGACGGAACTGGTCTAAGCGACTGAACAATGCTAATCGCTTTGGCTATTTCGTCAGCGGTTGGGGAGTGCAATACCTGATCCGAACCGGCAGGCGTCGCTTTCTTTTGATGGAACCAACCCTCAAGATCGGCTTGTCTCTTTTTGCCCAAGGAGGCACGCTTAGGTCAGTAGGCACCTTCTCAGGTTCGCCACAACTGAACTGGCTGGCCATCCAGATCCATGGACTTCTCGGCTTCCCTTCCTTCAGCCTACTCAGTCTTATCTAGAGTGGATTTAAAGGTTTTTTTTTTTTTTTTTTTTTTACAGATTTGGCAGTCTGACTTGAGGTGGTCAAACCCCAAACAATAAACAAAGATGAGGTGGGGGTCAGCCTTAGCAAAGCCCTCCCCACATTCAGTACAGTATTGAAACCTAGTGGACCAGTTTTCTTTCTTTTTTTTCGTTATTCTCTTTATTGTTATTCGTATTATTAACAACATGTAGAGACTTTACATTTCCTCTATTCACAGTAGTCTCTTAACATAGATCAGGTGTACAAAACCGATGGTAGGTTGCAATGTCTACATACAAAATGTATTTGTAAAATTAGGTTGTTCTTATAGCAAATTTATACAGATTACCTGGATTCAGGTACAATTTCATCTGGAAAGATAGGTCAACACATTCCCAAACAAATTAATAACAAGAACACTTTCACCCCTTCAGTGACAATTAGAAAGGTGATATCATAATTATGTCTCTAATCAGCTGTTCTAGACATGCTTTTAAGAACCAGCAGTGGCCTAATGAAAAGCTTTATTGCTGTATCTGTGATAGTCTAGGTATACGTACTTAATGTTACTTAAACTCTCCTCCTCTTGCTCTCACCAATACATCTTCCTTTACAATAGCTAGCTCAGTTGGTCTATTAGGGAGTGAACGTTGGGTCCTTCAATGTTAATAAAATATCCATCTATTCCATCTAGAGTTGAAAGATTCTACTGTTGTTCAATTTATAGGTTATTTTTCCATATAATAGATTTGTTTTATTATGGTGTGCCAATCATTCAGAGAGGAGGGACTGGCGCCTTCCAGAATTTAGTTATAGCCTTTTTCCTGCTGTAAGAAGGATGGCCAATAGGTAACGGACATTTTGGTCCCTTATATTCCTGGGAAAATTAGAAGTATAAAAAACTGTGGAGATAATTGGAGTGGAGAACCAGAATAAGTTGGATTTCAGACTGTAGGCTAGGATGAATGGTTCCAATTTGGGGCATGTGAATACCACATGTGTTGGTGGGCTCTATTTTCCCACATAATAGTCGCCAGCAGGTCGCTGTGCCACTCCGTTCAAAATGACTGGTGATCTCTGGGGTATAAAAATACCTGTTTAGAAACTTCCGCAATTCTCGCCATTGATGCGAGCTAGTGGCACGTGCAACTTGTCGACAGGCTTGCTGCCATTGTTCCTGTTCTATGGTGTAGCTAATTCATGTTGCCACTTTTATCTATTAGACTGTTTCTGATATGATGATATTAAAGATCTATAAAAACCTGAAATTAGGTGCCTCTGATTAGAAGAGGAGAGCATAGATTGTATGAAAACAATTATCTGGTGCCAACTATCTGGGTGTGGAGCCTAGATGATAAGGAGTTATAGTAATGCCTCAATTGAGATACACCTGTAGTGATGCGAGACAGGTAAATTAAATTTCATTTGTAATTCCTGGTAAGACCAAAATCTCCAGCTGTCACAATCTGAAGTAAATATTTAAGCTGATATTTTGTCCAGCACTGAAAGGCGCTGCAAGTTTCGAGGGAGAAACCAGAAAGGGCTGCTATGGGGCATATTAACGGAATAAAAGGGGTAATCCAAGATTGCATTCTTAATTTATGCCATATTATCACTCTATTCCTAATTTCAAGAGGTAATTTCTGAGATTCTTCCAGACGGGGTGTATCACCATAAAGCATATTATCGTATCCAAGTCTGGAATGATATGCCGTTCAAGGTCTATCCAATGCGCCTCCCGTCTGAATTGTGCCTAGCAAATACACGTATCAGGCCTACTGCCTGATAGTAGGTGTACAGATCAGGTAGGGATAAGCCTCCTAAATCTCGTGGCAGAGTCAATATTTTAAATTTAACTCTTGGTCTGCGCCCTGCCCAGATAAAACGCGATATAGCCCTATTCCAAACTTTAAAGGTGGTTTGGGGAAGTGAAATAGGAATATTAGTAAAAGATAAAGGGCTCTAGGAGCTGTGATCATACAAATAAGATCTATTCTTCTGGTAAGGGTCAGTGAGAGAGTACTCCAGTTTGCTAAGTCTTCCTTGAGGTGTGCAGTGAAGGGGGCGTAGTTATACTTATACGCATCTTGTAAGTCCCTAGTGAGAGAGAGTCCTAAGTATTGAAGTTTGTTAATATCCCATTTACATGGAACTGATCCCTGGATGCTTTGTTCAGGCTCAAATTGAAAGGTTAACATTTCAGTTTTGTAATGTTGACTTTGTACCCTAAAGGTCTCCAAATTTTTAAGCAGCGTGATTATTTCCGGGAGCGCAGCAGCTGGATTTCGAGATATAGCAGGACATCGTCTCGCATAAGAGGTTATACGGGTCCTCCTCACCCACCACAATTCCCATAATATCTTGTGATTATCTAATTTGTTGTGCTAATGGTTCCATAAATAGGGCGTAATAATAAGGAGACAGAGGACACCCTGTCTAGTTCCTCTGTAAAAGAAAAGGGAGTGAGTGGTGCCCTGCGACACTAACCCAGGCTCTAGGGAGGAATAGACATTGGAGATAGCTTGTATTAGTGCTATAGGAATCCTAATGATTCCATTAGCTGGAATAGGAAGGGCTAGTAGACTCTGTCAAAAGCCTTCTCAGCATCAAGACTTACCAGAGCTGCTGGGAGCCTAGGATGTTCATCTCCTGAATTATATGATAGGTTCTTTTAATACTGTCCATTGTAGTACTGGCACCCACAAAGCCCATCTGGTCTCTGTTCATAAGTTGGGAAGAATGGCTTCAAATCTTTGGGCCATTATTCCTATGAATAGTTTATAATCTGTATTCAGTACAGATATTGGGCGGTAGGATTCACATAACTGCAGTTTTTTTCCCAGGTTTGGGAATAACTGAGATGGTAGCAAATGCCCAGGTTGGGGGGTGAGTCACCTTTAAAACCGTGTTGCACACTTTCAGTAAATGGGAAGAAGAAACTGCCCTGCCGCTTTATAGAATTCGCCCATAGCCATCAGGGCCTGGGGCTTTCATAGTTTTAGCACGCGCCACTGTGTTAGTGAGTTCCTGCATGGTTACTGGACTCAGCAGTTGCTCACCTTGTTGTAACGCGAGTCTAGGAAGAGCCAGATCCTCCAGGAAGCTTTTAATGGAATCGATGGCCACAAGGCTCTCCGGATTATATAAGGTAGAATAATATATTGTAAATGCCTCAACAATCTCATTTAGTTTACATCTGAGTGCTCCATTTATTGGGTGGCGAATGGACGTAATAGAGGCCAATTTCTTTTGTTTCCTAATCTGATATGCTAGGAATCTCGTGGCTCTGGGGCCTACCTCATAGTACCGTTGACGAAGAAAGGAGAGGGCAATTTCGGTCTGCTGAAGAGCTAGTCTATCTAGTTCTTGTTTAATTTGTTGAATTTGTGGGAGTACAGTAGGGTCACCTTGCTTATGCAGCATTTGGAGAAAATGTAGTTCTTCTAGTTGATTTTTGTGTTGTTTACGGCTTTTGCTTTTGAGGTGTAATTTATAATATGGCCTCGAGGGACTGCTTTAAGCGTGTCCCAAAGGACTGCCAGGGAGGTTTCAGGGTCCGCATTGTCGGTTATAATTTAGAGATCTTATCCGCAATAAAATCTTTAAATTGTTCAGATTTTAGGTGGAACGGATTCAAGCGCCAGAATGAGTTACTTTTTGGATGCCTAATTTCCAAGAGCTCACTACAGACGCGTGGTCCAGAGGGTAATATCTCCAATTTGAATCTCCTTTAGGTAATCCAAATGTTCCACCTGAGTAAAGGTCAAGTCAATCCTGGAATAGGTTTTATGGACAGCTGAAAAGTGAGTATAGTTTCTAATATAAGGGTACATGGACCTCCAGGCATCAGCCCAGCCCACCTGGGCTAAAATCTGCTAAAAACCTCTGCTGGGGAGTTTTCTTTGGGGAGCAGGATTGAGGAGTCTTTCTCAGGTTTAGGGAGAATATTAAAATCTCCAGAAAGTAAAAGGATTCCCTTTGCTAATTGAGTAACTTTATCCAGTAGGTTTTTCAGTTCGCTAACAGATGAATCTGGAGGGCATAAACATTTGCTAATGTAACCTCTACTCGCCAATCCGCCTCAAGTAACACTAATCTGCCGCCTGAATCAATCCACTTTGATTCATATTGCCAAGGGACACCCTGGGAATTATTATTCGACTCCTCTTCTCCTGCCCGCCCATAGGAGGAGCTGTAAACTTCACCTTAGCAATATTCCCTAACTTCCTATGCTCAGCATTATTAAGATGAGTTTCCTGTAGGTATATAATATCTGCTTTGAGTTTCTTCAGCTGGGCAAACACCTTGCACGCTTTATGGAGGAAGTGAGACCATTAATATTCCAGGAAACAAGCTTAAACATTTTCCTGCATGGCTGGACCTGTTAAGTTGCAAATAAAACTAGTGACACTAGCTGGTAGTACTGTGACTATTTCTAATACTGTCTGTACCACATCACATGTTGTAAAGAAACTAACTTCATCTGTGGTCTTAAGCAATCTAAAATTATTACCACTACCTAAACATTTCAAAATTAATGTAATCCCTAAAAGTTGATAGCCTCTTAACTGGCCCTTAAATCTAACAGTAAAATTCCTACTTGTTAGTAATAGAGTCATTGAGAGGCATAAAGATATGCAACTAGCATATATTAACCAAAACATACCTTCTCAATGAGGTGGGTTAGTTATAGTTTAACAATTTAACAATTGCCTTGAACTTCCAAAATCGAGGGATTCCAAAACCTGGAAAGGTGAGAAACTTCATCTTTATGGGGTAACTAATTGAGTTTACCCTGAGCTCTTCTAGAGCTGGAATATAGGGTTGGGGTGAGGGAGGTGGAGGGGTTTGCTAGTCACCTCCATAGCAAGCCATCTGATAGGTGAGGGAACACTTAAGGGAGAGGATCCTGGGGTTACTTGATGAAGTACTGAGCATAAAAAGGAGGGTGGGGAGAGATATGGAAAGGTATGGATGAGTTAGTCAGTGGGTAAGAACCCAAATATCCTAACTAATTATCACAATAAATATGGGCCGCCAGTGTCTCATCATCCGTTATTTCTTCTCTGCATTGCTGTACTTAAAGTTAGTTAGAGGAATGGGGTTGTGCTACTAACAGCACATTATAGGTTTTACATAGGAGGTATCTACCAGAGTGGAGGGGTGGGGGAGGCAGCAAGAGAGCCAGTGGCCCGAGTTTAGTATTGTTAGTAAATAGGAGATTTTAAAAAACTCTGAAATATTCAGAGAAAAAAAAAAAGGGGGGTCCTTGATTTGTTCATTTCTAAATTTACTGTAAGAGCTCTTTATGGATTCCACCAAGTCTTTTGCCCAGAGCATACGGATTAAACTCCGATCTGGGAGGCATTAGAGCTTGATGACAGACAGTTTTCCTTTACAGCTGTTCAAGTGGCTCTCCTCGTTTGGTTGCGTAAAGAATCTGCGATCTTGCGTATCATGTCCATCCTGGCGCTTCTGGAATCCCTTTGTTTAACCTGCCAGGCCTGTTGAGCCAACTTCGCAGCTAATGTACTTCTGGAGGGCTTACTTATGGGATCTGTATCTCTATATTATATTTTTAAGAGCTTCCGCCGCCTCCTCAGCAGATGTAAAGGTGAGCTGGCTTTCTTCATGATATACAATTAATTTGGCGGGATAGGGGTTCTGAACATATGCCCGCTTTTTCAATTCTCTCAATACAGGGCCATAAGCTCGTCTCATCATTATTTCAGGCACACAGTCATTCTCGAAATAAAGTCTATGATCTTTATAAATTATTTGACCTTTCTTCCAGGCGGGTGGAGAATGAGCTCCTTTTCTTGGAAACGGAGAAAACGTACCAGCATAGCTCTCGGTCTTGCTTCGGGGGTCTGGGTCCGAGGTGCAATGTACGCTCAAACTCTAATGTGGTGTCATCTGGCATTTTTAGAGCTGCTTCAAAGGGTGCGAACAAAGTTATGGGGATCCGTTCCTTCTTCCCCTCTGGGATCCCGAAATTCTGATGTTATTCGTCTATTTCGGCTTTGGAATCCTCTGCCCGCTCCTGTAAGGCCTGCACTGACTGACTGAGTTGTATAATGGCTCTCTCTGCTCTATCCACTCTCACGTCCGCTTCAGAAAACTGTTGCTCTAACTGCTCCTGTTGCCTCCAGTTTCCCTATGTCAGTCCTTAATACAGTTGTTGTTG
Organism: Neoceratodus forsteri; assembly: GCA_016271365.2. Classification (NCBI taxonomy): domain Eukaryota; kingdom Metazoa; phylum Chordata; order Ceratodontiformes; family Ceratodontidae; genus Neoceratodus; species Neoceratodus forsteri. Next base: position 458,666,599 of record CM057452.1, read on the forward strand.
AGCGGAATTCTCCGAAACTCTCTGAGTTCACTTAGCACCATAGTCATTTGACGCTGTAGGTGTCAAGGGGAGCTGCTTATTGGTGCTCCTACTTTGCATTGAGGTTTCTGAGGCCTGGGACGCTTCACTGCTGGAGTCGAGATTCTGCCGTCTTCGAGGGGTGAGCGCTTTTATGGTTCCTCTCCCTTTTTCAACATTGCTGGTCCTCCTATGCAGTTTCTGTTGCTCAAGTTTGGTATTCGTGTAGAATGGAGGATTTACCGACTTGCAGGGGAGCTGTTGAGCTAGGCTTGCATTTGGTGCAGTAGCGTCACCGAAGTCCCCGGTTTTTCTTGAGTTTCTCAGACATGGCCAACCTAACAAATTATCCTATTGCAGCTTTCAAGCCAGGTAATACAATAACCGATCGGTTACAAACCGTATCACGGGTTTTTAAAAGAACCGCAAAAACCTTGGTTCTTTTGAAATCGATCGGTACTGGAACACCACTCTAATCCTAGATATAAATTTAAACAGAATGGGTCGGTTCCAAAACCAGACCAACGGAAAGAAACTGAAGAAAGAACAATTTCCAACTTTTCACAGAATAAAACACAGTCACCACCTATCTACACACTACCTGTACGTAGACATAGGTTGAAATGGAAAATAACAAAAATTATACAGTTTAAACCTAACGCTTTACTTTTTACCGAACTGAGCAGAGGAAATCTCGGAGCGACTTCACTGTTAGGTGGGGTAAAGAATGTGATGGTTACACCGAGAAGTACCAATGACAGAGGTCTGAAACCAAGCTCGAGCTCAACGTCTCTATGCTTCTGCACAGAGTTAACTCATTCCTCTCCGGGCAGTTCAAGTGCTGGGGCTAACTGCATTATGTCTGAATACAGCAAGATTTCATGTTGTTTGAAACCCTAGTCTCCCACATGGCACTGTGGCAAACTGCCATTGCATCCACTGGTATATTTTCAAATTATTTTTTTTTAATTCTATTTTAACATTACTTTATGTGCTGTCCCAAATGTAGCTATGTTAGCAGCATGTGCAAACACACATGCGCACAAAACAAACGGCAACAGTGGAAACTGAAACACTTTTTTCTGTCCCAACTATACTTAACAGGGTTTGACTGCATTTGTTAAGAACTGTAACCAGTTGTAACCAAGAAAGGTAATCCAGCAAGCACAGATTGAAAGATTTAATTAGACTGAGTGACACCTATAGTAAAGTAAGAAATAAGGACACATCATTTTTGCACCGAGCAGCACACTGCCTTCAGTTCTCTTTTGTCTGTATTACTGGCTATGAAATAAAAATGCTCAGGCTTGTAATTCCCAAATCATTATCGCAGCACTACTATTCAGATGTGCTCTGTAATGTGAATCATACAGAAGCTAAGAAGGTGCCTTGTTGCTTCCAGAATACAATCCATTGATTAAACAGAGTAATACCACATGACAGTATATGGAGCTAGGATCATAAGATATCAACACACTCAACAGGATGTTTGTTTGAGGTGTGACTTCAACCCCTTGAAATGTGCTGATGGCTCCCACGGCCCCATCAACAGCACATCTTATCATCGATGTTACTGAACTAATGAACATTTCACTTTTGTTCATGATCATTCATCTGAGAAGAAGCGTGGTCTAGAGGCTATAGCATAGGCTTTGAAACCAGGAGGCGAGGTTCAAATCCCACCAGTCACTCCATTGTGTGATCCTGAGCAAGTCCTTTTACCTCTTTGTGCTTTAGTCTACCCTGCTGGAGTGATGGGCAAAAGCAGAACCCCACTGAAAATGAGATACTGCATTGAAACAGGGTTATCCTGAGACAACGAATGGCACCTGTCCTGGACTAGCTTTCAGCTGATGAAATGTGACCCTACCTTAGGAGTCACAGGTGAAAAGGCTATTCACTACCTACTTGATGAATAAACAAACAAACAAAACAAAATGCCAGACAACATAGGTTTAGCTCACTTTAAAACAGAGATATTGTTCCTTCTGGGGATCCTACATAAATGCAAATGATTATTCTGTTTAATGTAATTTATTTACTTTGCACAAGACTGTATGTTTTTGAACAAAATATTTATCTATCTTTCAATCAATCAAATCACCTACCTACACACAGGCTTCTACATAAGGTTTACTTACTTTAAGACTTATCAAGCTAACCAGTTTAAATGCTCTGACTTGCAACCGAAGCTAACACAATCTTGGTTAGGTGTGATCCTAAAGACAATCACATACATTCAAGGCATGTTTAGAAACAGTACTGAGGCACTCTCTCCATCCTGGTGTGGCTGGACACCAGGTGTGAGACGTAAAAGGATTTTACTAATGGGAGGTCATTATAGATCTGGTAATGTTAATTTGGCATGACATCCTTAATGGATTATTTTGTTACACTTCACTAACTTAATCACCAAAATTCTTTTACCAGAATTACATTTCTCTTGCAGATGGTGGTTCAAAATAAATGATCTTATTTAGCATGTAACACCATTCTAATTAATCCCCTATTTATTACATTCATTTGTTTATTCTTTTAAACAAGAAGTTTTCAGTTTATTTTTACCACATAAGACAAAATGCCCTCAGTTTGTGCCATGCAAAGTACCAGTCCCGAGCACAGAGTAGGGCACTGCCCTAAAGCTGCACTGTGAGAATGCCCAAACATGTTTTTATATAGCATCCCTAGAGCAAAGCCCTAATGAAGGCACTAAACACATCTCTGATGGCACGCACAAAGGTAAGTGTCTATACTACTGTAACCACAGGCAGAAAAAGAGCAAATGCTTATGTACTTGAAGGTCCCCATGCAAATGCCCTGTAATTCAGTGAAGGTGCTAAGAGGTCATTTGCAGCCTATTATGGCCTCATGCGTGTCAGCTACCAGCATGGCCTCCGTGGGTTGTGTGGAGGTCTATCCTTCCACCAGTCCCCATCTGTTTTGCTGTACAGCATTCCAGCCCTGCCCCAATCTCCACTAGAATATGATTATCTTTATCATGCAATCCCTGGTAGTCAAGTGGACCTACCCCTTCTCATCCAATGCTCATCTCAATATGAGCTGTACTTAAACTCCTGGTGCCAGTGGTACAATTCCTGCACCAATAGGTGTTTTAAAGTTATTTCCTAGCAGTCTAGTGGCTCCCATTCCCTTACCCTATTCCTATCTGAATATACTTAAAACCTTGTCCCTGGTAGTCTACCGCTTCCACCCCGGTAACCAACAATGCCCATTCCAAAGGCCTGGAGATGGCATTGGCACAGACCCTACCACCTCTGCAGTCAGATGCCTGCCTTATACAATTACTGCTAAGGCTATACAAAGCTGTATGCGATACAGGCACCAGTGACTGTCAGTCACTGTACCAAGTTGTATTTCATCCCATTTCCAAGAACCTCCACATCTCCCCAAGCACCGTGTGGTTGGAGGGACTTGCCTTGTGAAACAGAAGATTTCCCTTATGAAATGCTGGTTCTTGTGTACATACTGTCTTCATTTGCTGAAATGCCTTGTACGCCTTTGTATTTTTCTGTACTACTGCTGTCTTGTTGATACTCATTCCAATTCTGTAAATATTGTGAACTTTTATGTTGCAAATGTATTGTACACTTGTCTTGATGCCTATCCAGGTCCATCTTGAAAATAAGTTTTGCTCAGTGATGATGCCTGGTTAAATAAAGATTTGATTGATTGATTGATGAAAAGGGTGAACCTTTTTCACTAGCCAGAGGATCCATTGCAGCAGGCAACAATGCACTCTCATTTGAGGATGTCAGCCACTGGCAGACCCCTACTGCAACCACCCAACTGCAAACATCTAGGGCTTGCTCTGAACCTGGATCATTTGCACTGGGGGCACTAATACAGATAAATAAAATGATTCCCTATACCTACTGAAGTACTAATACCACACATATAAAATAATTCCTTCCGGTGGATGTGGCCTACCTAGATTTCAGCAAGGCCTTGACACTGTCCTGCAGAGAAGGTTGGTAAATAAGTTGGACAGCATGGGAGTGGGCCTAAGGTGGTAAACTGGGTCAGAAACTGGTTGAGTGACAGGACACAGAGGGTGGCGGTAAATGATGCTCAATCTGAGGAAAGGTGTGACCAGCAGGGTGCCACAGGGATCCATGTTGGGGCCAGTCCTCTTTAATGTCTTCATAAACAACAATGAGGAACGGATGGTATGCCTCTTTGTAGATGACACGAAGATCTGCAATAAGCGTTGACACTTCAGAGGGATGAAAAAATGAGAAAGGACCTAAACATTCCTGAAGAGTGGTTTGAGTGTGTGGCAGCTAAGATTCAATGCAAAAAAATGCAAAATCATGCATTTAGGGCACAGAAATCCAAGGAGGAGTACAAGATGGAGGGAGGAGGTTCTGCCAGCTACCAATCAAGAAAGGGACCCGGGCTAATCATATCTGATGACCTAAAGGTAACCAAACAATGTGAGAAGGCTGAAGGAGAAGCAGTGGGATGCTAGGAGTGCGTGACGAAGACGTATCACCAGCAGAAAATAGGAGGTAGTTATACCACTGTACAGATCACTAGTGAGATCTCATCTGGAGTACTGTGTCCAGTTCTGAGCCGCATCTCCGGAAGGACATAGACAAAACAGAAGCAGTCAAAGAAGGGCAACAAAAATGGTGCAAGGACTGCACCAAAAGTCAAATGAGGAGAAACTAGAGGACCTCAATATGTATTCCCTGGAGGAGAGGAGGAGGGATATGATAAGAGACATTCAAGTACCTCAGGGTATAACTCATTTTCTCCCGGTGGCCATTTTGGTCGGAACTAGCAATGGATGGCTCCAACGCCATATGGCGCCTATGGGAACAAATGTGAGCAACAAGGTACAGGAGGGTAGCATCTTTCAGAAAAGAAGGTGTACAAGGGGCATGATATGAGGCTAGAAGGCGGGTAGGATTACAGGCAGCGTGAGGAAGTACTTTTCACAGAAAGAGTGGTGGATGCTTGGAACAGCCTCTCTCGGAGGAGTGATGGGGCAAAACAGTAGGGAATTCAAGAATGCATGAAATGAACATGAGTACTCTTGAAATGGAGGAAGAGAGGGCAAGCCATGGATCAGCTAGGGTCTGCGGTATTGCATTAGGTAGGAAAAGGGCAGACTAGGTGGGCCACATGGTCCCTTATCTGCCGTTACCTTCTATGTTTTACTTTGAAAAGGAGTCCAAGTTCAGGTGCTTTAGCATGTATCTACACATCTATATAGACTGGTCACTTAGTTGACAAACTAGGCTTTAGATGTAGATTTGTTTTTTGGTGGGGGTAGGTGCACACCTCCACCAATATCACTGCATAATACCTTTGAATTACTGGTGGAAAGGACAACTGAGAGGAGGTACCCATCACAGTAAGAAGAGGAGGAGGAGGTGGGGTTCTCAGAACAGGAGACATCAAGGAGGATGGATAATCCCCAGCCAAAGAGGAAGCAGCTGCTGGTGGGGATTCAACTGTGAAGGGATACACTGGGGAGTTGGTGGGGGATAGGAAGGTGAGGTGCTTGAAGGGTGCCTTGACTGGGAGAGATGGAGACCAGATCCTGTGGATCTAAGGGCAGCAACAGCTGATATTGTCCATACTGGGATGAATGATATAGCATCGGAGGAGGCAGGAGTAGTGATGGAAATTTCAGGAGTTGGCACAGGGCCTCAAGCAAGAAGCATGCATGATGATTTCTGCTGAAATACTAACCATGCACAGTCAGGATGAGGCAAAGAAACCCCACACCAGGGCTTTTATTGACTGGTTGAGGCTTGGTGCATGGGGAAGGCTTTGAATACATAAGGGACTGGGACCAACCTGGGAGGATAAGGGCTTCTATGGGAGAGAGGGTATGCATTCTTCTAGGAAGGGGTCCGTAGTCCTTGATGGCAGGTTTAAATGCTACTTAAGATGAGCATTTAAGTAACATGGAGACCAAAGAGGCAACAACTGCCTCCCCTGGATAGTAAAGCTGATGGTAAAGTGATGGGGAGCGTTAGGGATGGAAACCACAGTGGAGAAAACTCCCCTTGAGCAGATGCCCAAAACAGATGGACAGGGATGGAAAAGAAGAAAATGGGAATATATCGTAACTAGGGAGGACACAGAATTAAAGGGTCCAGATACTGTGAAAGTAAAAGGGAAGGGATAAGTCAGGGAACAGAACAGGCAGGAATAGGAAGAAGAAGCAGGGTAGTAGACAGCTGGGAAAAAGATTTTGAAAGCAATGTGCACTAGTGCAAGCAGCCTTGGTAACAAAATTCCAGACCTGAAGTCACCAGCGGTGGCTAATCTAGATTTAGTGGCTAAAACGGAGTCATGGTGTACCAAGCACAACTAGAAATAAACATACTGTACCAAGCTATACTCTGTTCAAGAGGGCAAAGGAGGAGGGTTATATTATATGAGAGAGAAGATAATGGCCGGAGGCAATAGGGGCACAAAGAGGAATGAGGAGCTGAATTACTATGGGTCAACCTGGAGGCATACTTGGGTACACTATCCATACTGGAGTAGTGTTACAGACCTAGTAAACACAGGATGCTTGTACTCCAAATAAACACTTGGGCTCCAATACTGTGTACTGTAGTTTACTAGCACTCAAAAAGCTAGTGTATATCAAAAGATTAACTGAATACAGGTTAATTACAATTACAGTATATAGAACATCACATCTAGCCCAAATCACCCGACAGAAACCAGCACATGCCCCTGCAATTGACCACTCACCAAAGCAAAGCAACTTTATTTATAGTGACTATTCCCATGGGCTCTGAGCGCTGTACAATATACAATACAATACCATACCACAGCATTTACATACAAACCACAAGTATAAAAAGGAATAACCACAAAAAAGCAACCGAAAAAATTAACATTAGACAACAATCAGCCTATTTAAAAACATTAACTGGAATAAAATAAAAATAAAATAAAATACAGTAAAATGCTAGTAAGTACATTTACATAGAGTTTATAGCCAAAGCAGCTAGGATAAACCAAACCAAAAGCTGCTGTAAAAAGATGGGACTTCAGGCGCATTTTGAAGGCCTCCAGTGAGGGCCTCCCTCAGAGATCTGGAAGTGAGTTCCACAGGATCGGTTCAGCAACATCAAAGACCCTCTCACCCAAAGATTTTGACTGAACCCTGGGAACTGCAAGGAGGCCTGCCTCAGATGAGTGGAGAGGTCAGCTACCACTATCCAGTCTTCATCAGGAGGCCCCCAGCCCAGCCTCCTCGACTGGAACCATGCTTCCAGAGCGCCAACCTGGTCTTTCCTCTGCCTCTGAGCCCAAGCCTGGCTCCCCAGTACGCCAATCAGCACTGCATGCTGGGACTTCCAGCCAAGCCCCTCCAATCAGAAGGTTCTTGAACCCTCAGCCTGGAGAGTCAGCAATGAGGCAGCAGTACATGCTGCCAGTCTGTAAGAGGACTACAGTGGTGTAAGTACTTACATAGAAACATACATAGAAACATAGAATTTGGCAGATAAGGACCGCTTGGCCCACCCAGTCTGCCCATTTCCCTACCTACTGGATAGCTGCAGATCCTAGTTAACCAGCAGCCTACTTCTTTCTACCCCACCCCTAGAATGGCCTTATGACTGTCCCATGCATGCTTGAATTCCACCACTGATTTTGACTCCACAACCTCCTCCGGAAGAGCCGTTCCATGCATCCACAACCCTCTCTGTGAAAAATACTTTATAAATTGCCTCTGAGCACTCCCCCATCTTCAAATTGTGCCCTCTTGTTCTTGCACACCTCTTTTAAAGATGCTACCCTCTTGGACTTTGTTGATTCCCCTGAGGTACTTGAGCTTTCTATCATGTCCCCTCTCCCTCCTTTCCTCGAGGGCTATACATATGAAGCTCCTTTCGTCTCTCTTCATATGTCTTCCGGTGCAGACCCTGCACCATTTGGTATGCCCTCCTCTGGACAGCCTCCATCCTGTCTATGTCTTTCTTGAGGAGATGGGTCTCCAGAACTGCACACAGTACTCCAGATGGGGTCTCACCAGCTGCTGCACAGAGATAATAACTTCCTGTTTTCTACTGGTGATGCCTCTCCCTATGCATCCCAGTATCCCCAACCCTCCTTGCTGCCCTCTCACATTGCTTGCCCACCTTTAGGTCATCTGATATGACTACCCCTAGGTCCCTTTCCATTTTGTTGTTAGTATCTCACCCCCATTGTGTACTCTTCCCTGGGTTTTGTTTCCCAGGTGCATTATCTTGCACTTCTTAGCATTGAATCTAAGCTGCCATACATTTGACCATTCCTCTAACCTTGCCAAGTCCCTTCTCATCCTTTCCACCCCACCCTGTGCATCAACTCTGTTGCAGATCTTTGTGTCATCTGCAAAGAGACATACTTTTCCTTCTAGTCCCTCTGCAATGTAAGCATAAAGACACTGAAGAGGACCGGTCCTAATACTGAACCCTGCGGTACCCACTAGTAACCCTCCTTTCTTCTGAGTGGACTCCATTTACTATTACTCTGTGTCCTATTCTCCAGCCAATTCTTTACCCAGGCTGTCATCCTGGGACCCACTCCCAGGCTGGCTAACTTGTATATTAATCTTTTGTGTGGGACTGTGTCAAATGCCTTGCTAAAGTCTAGGTAGGCCATGTCCACAGCCCCTCCCTGATCTACTACTTTGATCACCCAGTCAAAGAAATCTATCAGATTCGTCTCACATCTTGCCTGTAACAGAACTATAATCACAGCACACCTTATTTACTTATTTATTTATTGAAATGTTTCATCAGGTAGGTACACTGAGCAACAGGTTGCTCATCACCAGTGTGACCTGGGTGAAGGGGTACAATAAGGATGAGTCATTTTACATTCAAGTTATGAAGATCAACATAGCATACAATTTATTAATGCAGTTGTTATAAACAGTGTTGCATACATATATAATTTGTGAGAACAATTAATATGCGAGTGGTAATAAGTGAACAAGTGCTATTGTGAAATAAGGGGTGAAGGAGAGAGAGAATGAGATGACAGTGCAGAGTCACGTCCCAGAGAGACCTTCTAGATGCAGGGAACCCTGCAAGAGGACAGGGATTGGAATAGGGATGAGGGGAGAGAGAGAGAGAGAGAGAGAGACAGAGAGAGAGAGAGAGAATGAGAATAAGTGTGATTAACACCTAGGAGGGAAATAAGCCCTGACCAAAGAGAACCACTCAGGATGTGGTGAACCCTGCAAGGGGCAGGGAAGTTCAAGCGATTGTAAACCCTCCTGTGGTTAGGCATTGTAATAATAAAGGGATAGTGAGAGGGAGGGAATGAGAAATAACACCTGGGAGGGATGAGACCTGATCCAAGGAACCCTCCAGGATGCTGGGGCCCTGCAAGGGACCTGAAAGGCCAAGGATAGGTAGATGGGGAAGAAAAGGTGGCACGCCTAGACACTATAGGACCCCTTCAGGATGCTGAGAACTCTGCAAGGAGAGTGTGAAGGCTAGGGAAAAAGGGGAAAAGAGTAGGGGACCAGAGAAGGTATAAGAACTAGCACCAAGGAGGAGCTAGAGGCAGTAAGTCGATAGAGGCATTGGGTAAATTCTGAAGGGTGACAAACTGCAAGGAGCAAGACAAAAGGAAATTAAGGTGGGTCATGACAGGAACAGTTAGGTGCAAGATAGTTGGAGAGGGCAGTGTTGATGGAATAGAGGAGAAGAAGTGTCAGATTTGGGGAGGTAGAGTTCCATATTTTAGAAACAGTGAGAGTACCCAGACTGGCGGAGAGGAGTGTAGGGTCAGGGGACAGTTAGTGTGTGTGTCGGCAGATCTAAAGGGAAGTGGGAAGGAGAAGGGGTGTTATAAATGAGGGAGAGTAGGAAGGAGTTCACCCAGTCAGTGTTTACGGTTAATATAGCACAGTGTGAGAGGCATCTATTTGTAAGGGAGGGGCAGAAAGAGAGACTTGATAGAGGTCACAGTGGTGGGTGCAAGAGGGGAGTATCAAGGGCAAAGTAGCAGAAGGAGTTGAAGAGTGCCCAATCTGGTCAGTGAGGACTTAGGAGTGGCACCACAGACTCGTCGCAGTAGTCAAAATGGGGAGGATAGTCTTCTGGACAAGCTCACGCCCTAGCACTAGGAGGGATGCAGCACTGTGGTTCGAACAAAGGCCACACCAAGCTTAGGGCACAACGTTTTCTGGATGGCGTCAAGCGTGTCTAGAGAAGCTGAGGTGTTGGTCTAACCAAACCCCAAGTTATCTGAAGGGCGAGGTGTCCTCAAGTAAAGTCCGTCAAGAGTGTGGAAAATAGGCAGGTAGGGAAGCCTGAGAGAGTCTCTGCCATGTGCCAAAGGTCATGGAGCGGTCTTCCTGACCTGCTAGCTACCATGTCCACTGAAATCTACTTCACCTTAGAACAATGCAATGTGCCAAACAGTTTCAGAGTATGTAATGTAACAGTGGCAATGTAGTCTTGCTTTTAGTGCAGTCCTTAGCTACACCTAGTACTGTGACCCTGCTTTGATGGTTCTAACTCACGTTAGGGAAAGTGTAGGGGATGAGGTGGTGAGACTACAGTGCTGTGTCTGTTTTTAGTAGCTGTCCCTACACCCTGTAAACCCCAAGCTGCCCCTGAATGACAGCAATCCCTCTAACTGCAATTCCTGCTGTTTGTTACTACTTTGCTACCACTTAGCCTTGTGTTTAATTTTCTGCAGTTCCATGTTCCCTGATGTTATTTCGGTGGTCACCTCTCTTTGGTTGACCATGACCACTATTACAGGTTCACTACAGCTTCCCCTTTCTGGGTAGCCCTTCCACCTAGCCATAAGAATCTGCTGCTTCTGGTTCTTGGTTGTTATTAGGCGGCTGTTACAGGTTCCCTGCTGCTGCCCCTATCTGCAGACTCCCTACTCGCCATGGGCTAGGTCTCGCTAGCCAGAAGAATATGTATCAACTCCTAACCCTACTAGCATGCCTTATCATGGTTGGCTATAATCATGGCCCCTCACCTCCAATCCCTCAGGATGACCCTGGTGTACTGGGAAGGCTGTTTTAACCTTATCAACACACGCACACAACCTGTGTCAGGGTCACTGTCTCCTGCAGGTCCCCTACCAAGGTTACCAAGCCACCCAGACACAAATGTCTGGTGTTGCTCGCCTCATGTGCAGACCAGTCCACCCTCCACCACCTAACAGAGAGAGACCCTCCTCCAAATCTGCCCTAAGAATAGTTAATCTGAACATTCAGAGCCTCACCTCAAAAAAAACCATTTGAAGCATGGGTCAAGGAGTCCAAGCAGGACATCACTGCCCTGTCCAAGACCTGGCTCACTAACAAAATCTCAGATGATGAAATAAAGCCAGCAGATTACTCTATGTTTAGGAGAGTCAGGCTGAAGAAAAGGAGTGGGGTTACCTTTTCTAAACCTCTAAAAGCCTGAGGATCACAGAGTCCCCTGCTACCCACTGGCTCTTGATTTCTTTTCTATAGATATTCTATTTGGCTAAGATCAGGCCTTGTTGCTGAGGACCAGAATGCTATTTCTGAGTTCAGCCAAACCCCACAGAAAAGTAGTGAATGACTCTTACAAGGGACTTTAATATAAAGTGGTCCACCAACCGAGCAGACATTGTTAAACTTAAGCCTAACCCAAATTATTAGTGACCACACTAGGGCAAACTACAAAACAGGATACAAAGCCATCATTGACTGTACTGCAGTGTTGAACCCTCAATATTCACAAATCTAGAGTACTCCCTGACTCCATTAGCTACCATAGCCTAGTTTTTGTGAGAGTGGTCCACTGAACTACAACAGACCCAACCCCACTACATCTATTCCAGATGGCTCATTAATTTAAACTTGCAGGCACTTAACTGCTATATACTCCAGTGACTGGTCTTGCCTTGATAAGATTGTGGATATAGAGACTGCTTACAATAACTTCTGCCATATTCTCACTAACATCTCTGATCACATCTGCCTTACAAAGACTCCAGAATAGGGAGTAACAAACAAGACGGTCTCAAGCTGCTTCTTGAGCTTCTCAAAGTCTGAGACAAAAGATGGTCTCAATTTAAAAAACAAGGACTCTGCCCTTCTGCAGGAATATAAGACCTTCAGCAACAACTGTAAGTCAGCAGTGCTTGAGCTCAAATTAACTTCATAAAACTTGACCTGTCCTCAGACCATGGAAGCCCCAAAAACTGTGGTCTAACATCAACAACCTTATGGGTAGGTCCAAGTCCAACCAATCATGGGCCATACACGGCAAAGACAGGGTTACTTATGACTCACAGGCCACTAGCTACCTGTCTAATGACTTCTTCAGGGACCTCACGATGAATACAGAAAGTTCTCCCAAGTTCCCCCTTCCTCAGCAATCGCTTGGTACCTTGACCTGTAGCCCCTCTGCCAAATTCTATTTTAGATACTTATCTGTTAACAAGGTGGCCAAATACTTGAGCTGCTCAGCCCCAAACCTGTGTTGAGTCACAGCCGGGCTCTACTACTAGTACTAGTCAAACTAACCAGCAAGGCTTAGGCTTATTCCATCTCCAAAATCTTCAGCCATTCTCTATGCACAGGTACCTACCCCAAAGTGTGGACCTTGTACCATTATTCCCATCCACAAGTCTTGTTTCAAACATTTCACACGCCAACTACTGTCTTATTTCCCTTCTGGCTCCCCTTTCTAAAGGCTTTGACAAGACTGTCTTCTACAATATTACTAAGTACATTCAGTAATATAGTCTTCTGACCCTCAACACAACATGGAGGGTGACTTGGTGAGGTTTATAGACTTCATACACTGAGCAACTGACTCAGGCAATTTCAAAGTCTCTGTGTTCATGGACCTCACCAAAGCCCTCGACCTTGTCAACCAAGAATTAGTGATTCAGGCCCTTTCCTACTCAATATTTCCCCGAGTCACTTACTGGCACAAAATTATGTGACTGACTGTGTCCACTGGACTGCAATTGACAACTTGTCCTGAACTTCCATCACATCTGCTGTGTGGTTCCCAGGGCTCTATTCTTGGCCCTCTACTTTCTTCCAGGTTTCTGAACACACTGCCTAATTCCTGCCCATCAATGAAAACCATACTCTAGGTCAAGGATGCTGTCATCTTTCATATGGGCAAGGAACTCAGCATCCATAGTGTTATTCAGCGGGACTCTGACCTACTTTTGGACTGCTTTGTAAAGCACAAGCATGCTCAACACCAAAAAAAAACAAATCTATGGTTTTCTCCAGGGGTGCACAAAAACTGACCCGGTGCCCTCTTGAGCTTTTTGACCTGGAGTGCTGAGGAAGAACATGTCACCTAGTTTAAATATCTGGGTCTGTACCTAGGCTGCTCAACTAAATGTTGATTCTCGTGTAAACCACCTGGTAAAATCTGTTCACATGAGACTTGATTCTCTACCAAATAAAAGGGTTCCTAGTCCCAGAAACTAAGAGGGTGCTTGTCCATGGCGGTTTCCTCTAACTGACTATGGCTCCCAGATACTGGCCGCCCCTGCCAGGATCCTGTCAAAGAGTGCGCACTGTCAGCAACAGTGTATGCCATTTTCTCACAAGTCTTCTATATCCCACCCACCACTGCCATTTGTATTCTGTAGCCTACTGCCCTTCTGTGAAGGACTGCCAGTCCATAGGTCAGCTGTATTCCTCCACAAAGGTGGCATTTCAGGATAACTCCATCATGCATTTCTGAGGTCTTCCAATGCTCGTCCAACTTGCGTAGACTTGTTCCCAGTTCAGATTTACCTTCACACTTCCACTTAGGAAAACCACCGCCAGACAGAGGGTAGTGACCTATACAGCCACTGGCCCATTAACAACTACCCACCCCCTCACTGATATTGGTAGCATTCCTTCCTTCATCTCAAGTTTTACCAACATGTCAGACAATATCCACTTCAACTGTTTCTCTACATCCTAAAACTGCACCTTATCCACTTGTTAATGTTTTGCTTTTGTTGCTGTACCCTGTATTCAGTGTGATGTTACCTTTTAGAGGCTTAGGTCACAAACTTCCTGTATAATGTCCTAAAACTGTATCTTTTATCCTTTTATTAATTTGACTACTGTACCCTGTAATTATTGTGATGTTGTCTGCTCTGTGTCCTGTTCCTTTCTACACAAATGGTGGCTTGTGAAAAAGAGGCTATGTACAGTAGCTCATCTTGCTCTCCTGTATAAAAAATAAAATGAAATGAAATGAAAATGGTCTAGGCTAGATTGTGTGTCACAATATATACACTGTAAATTCCATTTAACCTATGTTCCGTTAATCTTTTGCCATATACAAGCTTTTGAGTACTAAGTAAACCATTGTATTCAGTATTGGAGCCAGAGTGTTTATGAGTGCAAGCACCCTGTGTTTACTTGTTCTAGTTTGGGGCTTACTGCCCTCTGCTTACACCAATGCTGCACTGATCTGACAGTTTCCATACAAGAGATTGTTGCAGTGTACAGACCCCTCCAACACTGCAGAGGCGAGGAGAGGACAGAGCACTTGGGAAAGCCATAAACAGAATGGCAAATGAAGGGGCAGAGTGCTGTGCTAGCTGGTGACGTCAATCTGCCAGATGTGGAGTGTAGCTTTCTAGCTGCAGTTTTGGAAAACAGGGCCATCCTTGACTATCTGCAAGGGCTTTTCTCAGGCAGTTAGTCAAAGAACCCACTAGGGATGGGGCAGTGCTGGACCTGGTGCTAACAAACAGGGACATCACAGTGGGCAATCCCATTGGTACCAGTGATCACTGTACAGTGTGGCACAACATAAAGACAGGAGCACAGGCAAACCACAAGAGGATGAGGGATCTGGATCTTAAGAGGGCAGATTTTAAAGACATGGGTGACTACCTCAGAAATTGCTTAGCGGGGTGGAGGAGTGCCAGGGAGGAGTAGAAGCACACTGGGGAGAATAAGGGAGGGCATAACTAAAGCAACAGAATTATGCTTGAAGGGAAGTAAGCAAAAGGAAAAGGAGACCATTATGGCATTCCCAGGAAGTGGCAAGAGTTATAAAAGAAAAGGAGTGGCATTCAAGAAGAAAAAGGAAATGCAGAAGAAAATGACAGGGAGTAAACCTCAAAAGCAGGAGGAGGCAGCAAAGCAGTGAGGGAGCAAAGGCGCAAAACAGAGGAAAGACTTGCCAAAGGTGCTACAGGGATAAGACTTTCTTTAGGTACATCAGTGAGAAGGCGTAAACAAGGTTAGGGACAGTAAAATTAGAAGGGTGAAAGGGGAGACTGTGCAAAACGAGACCCTGAAAAGCTACACATTTTAAACAGGTACTTCTACTGACACATCGAATTGTCAGCAGAAACAGGCCATAACGGTCTATCAAGTTTGCTTGAGTGTACAGCCCTGTTCAGTTCCCCTGGAGCTGCCCCCCACCCCCAAATAAAGTTGGCTGTCCCTCCCAGAGTACTCTCCCAGTAGAGCTCCTCCCACCCTGCTCAGTCTTAGAAACATAGAAACATGAATAATGACAGCAGGAAAAAACAAAGATCCATCTAGTCTGCCTAAAGTTCCCGATCTGCCCCAGGACCTGTTGCCCATACAAGGTTTATCCCTCCTGGTCCACCCCACTGCTCCTCTCCCTACTACTACGACCTGATCGACCACAAAGCCCTTCATTCTGTTTCAGCCATGCTTGAAACTATTCACGGTTTGGCGCTCACCACCTCCACTGGCAGACTGTACCATAGGAAAGGGTGGTGGAGAGTATGGACCACCTGGGAAAAACATGAACAGGGTTGGGAGGGGTGGACACTGGCCAATTTCACAGGAAAGAGTGCTGAAAGGACTTGCAAACTTGAAGGTGAACAAGGCTATGGGACCGGCTGGGATTCGCCTCAGGTTACTAAAAGAACTTAGGAGGTTCTGGCTGCCCCACTGACAACTCACTGGAAACAGACAGGGTTCCAGAGGACTGGAGAAGGGATTATGTTGTCCCTCTACATATGGCGGCAACAGAGAGGAGGCTACAAACTATAGGTTTGTCAGTCTCACTTCAGTTGTGGGAAATTGATGGAAACACTACTGACAGAAAGGGTGACAGAACATCTTTATTTATTTTATTTATTTAGTTTTTGATAACCGGGTAAGTACACTAGACACAAAAGTGACAATTTTCAGGCGCGACCCAGAATCTTGAATCCAACGGTCTGCAAGACCACAGACAACACAGATTCATTGGTTTGGGGGGTCATGCAAACGAGCTAATGATTTTATCTGTCTGGAAGATCAAGGTAAATCGATCATGGGAGAGCAGTGGCTAAGGCCTATTTAGACTTTAGCAAGGCCTCTGACACGGTGCCACATGGAAGGTTGATTAGGAAGATGACCAACCTAGGAGTGGGATCCACAGTCATAAACTGGGTTAGAAATTGGATAAAAGATAGGAGACAGAGGGTGGTGGTTAACAGCACTCATTCTTAAGAGGAGTGTGACAAGTGAAGTACCACAAGGCTTGAGTACTATGGCCAGTCATCGTCAATATCTTTATAAGGCACACTGCAGAAAAGCTGGAAGGGAAGGTATGCAGTTTTGCAGATGATACCATAATCTGCAAAGGATGGATACTCAGGAAGGGTGGAAAAATACACCAGGATCTCAGGACAGTTGAGGAATGGTCAAAAACATGGCAGCTGGTGTTCAATGCCAAAAGGGCAAAATAATGCATCTAGGACATTGAAACCCCAGTGCTGAGTATAAGGTGGTGGAGTACTGACAGGTACTAGGCAGGAAAGGGACTTCACAGTTATTATATCTGAGGATCTCAGGTGGCATGGCAGTGTGACAAGGCATTGGGTAAGGCTACTTTTTTTTTTGATATCATTTCTTTACTTCCTTCACTGGTCCTTAGGTCTCTCCCAGCACTGCTCACCACTTACCCGATGTCCTGATCTGTCTGAGACTCCCCACCATCCTATCTCTGGCAGGCCATCCCCCAAATCCCACCTGGAGACTGACTTCCGGCTCTGGCCCCAGGGTAAGGGTCCCACCGACTCAAGGCACTCTATCTTAGGGGTCAAAGTTGCTGCCAGGGCTGGAGGACAGAGGCGAATGGGGCATGTCTGGCGGTGGCTGGGTCTGGTGAGCAGGCCTTTGCCTACCTGGGTGCCAGGTGTTTTCTGCTTTTTCTTTGTTTCCCGGGAGCTTGGACATGCAATGGCGTCCAGCATGAGGGCAGGCGCACTCCCACATCTGCCCAAGGGCGTGCTTGAGACTCCCATACCTCATACTCGTGGTCTCCACAGCTCGCGATCACTGACCACCACCAGAGATTGCTCGTGCTGCGGAGACAGTACCTCCCCTCCCATCAGAGGACAGCAGCCCTATGGATGCTCTATCCTCTCTTACCCCTGCCAACCCCTGGCAGCCCATGTCATTCCCAAACCCAGGTCGCCCGGCATGGCACGGTGTGGCGTCCAACACCTCAACCCTCAGCACCACTGGGCCGGCCAGGGTAAGGCTACTTGAATGCTGGGTTGCATAGGGAGGGTATCTCCAGCACAAGGAGGAGGTGATGTTGCTATTATATTGCTCACTGGAGGGCCACACCTAGAGCATTATGTTAAATTTTGGAGATCGTACCTCAAACAGGACAAAGAGTAGAGGCAGTCCAGAGGACAGCACCTAAAATGGTGCAAAGTTAACATGAGAAGAACTACAAAGATAGACTGCGGGATCTGAACATGTACCCTCTGCAAAAGAAAGGGAGAGAGTCCTACAAGTACCTCAAAGGAGTGACTAAGGTATAGGTGAGGAATCTCTTTCACAGGGCTCTAGATAAGATTTTTGGGATGAGTACCTGTACTCCTCATATTGAAAGTGAGGTGAGTAAAGCAGAAATGCAGATGTGTACAAATGTCTTGCTAGAGTGGAGGAGAAATACATTTATTAAAAAAATGTAGTTTTTTCTAGATAATAATTTCAGGTGCCAACAATGCTCCAAATAATGTTGGCAGATAGGAATTACTCACCAGTTTTAAAATATAGTGAGTAAAACAAAAGTGGATTGCATATAAGTGCTGTAAATCTGGCAAAAAAATGTTCCTTTAGAATCACCAGTTATGTTACGAGCACTATTCTTTGGTGTGTGGAGTATTTACAATGTTGGGTGAGTACTGGTACTGAGCAAAAACATTTCTGAAGAGTATTTCCCAAAATAAGGGAGTAAAATAGGCCAGTACACACCTTATCTGGAGCCCTGCTCTTTCAAATGACAACAAGCTCCAGGGACAGGGGACATGTAATGAAACTGAGGGGAGGAATTCAAGAGTGATGTGAGGAAATATTTCTCCACTGAAAGGGTGGTGGATACCTGGAATAGACTGTCAGAGGAAGTGGTAGAGTCTAGAACAGTTGGGGGGGCTTCAAGCATGCATGGGATAGTCATGGGTAAATTAGATAGGAGGCAGGGAGGTGGGAGGGTCGATGGAGACCTGATAGGGTCTGCAGAGACAGAATAGGCAAGGAATATCTGGGCAGACTAGGTGGGCCAAGCAGTCTTCTTCTGCTGTCAAATTATGTTTTATGACACTAAAGAGTGGGTGCTGTGCAGAAGGAGAGATCCAATGCTTTGAACAATTTCCCAGGAAAGACAAACAAACTGTTTAATGCCCGTATTGGTCCTAGTAAGAACCAATCCAGAACAAATTGTTTGATACCTTTTATTGGACTAACAAAGATGTTACAAAAGAACAAATAGCTTTTTGTTCTTTTGCAACAGCCTGTATTGGTCCAATAAAAGGTATCAAACTCATTTGTTCTGGATTTGTCCCAGGAAAGAGGAATTCTAAAAAATAAAAATTTTAAAAAGGACACGCTGCATTTCATGGCACAATCCTGAGCAAAATGTTAAATATGTGATAAATAAGCACATAAATAATAAAAAGCTGCTACAATACAAAGACACATGCATCCAGACAACAAAGCTATGCTGATCTGTGGTATTAAGTATTACCACTAAGATGTAAAACATAGTTGTCTGTCTACCTCCCTTCAGGAAGTCTTCTATTAACCTAATTACAAAGGAAGAAAGCATGTCTGGCATTGAAAAAGTGACTTGGACCTTTGTTAAATCACTGATTGCATTTCACCGCTGGCTGCATAATTTTCATCATCCTGGTACTTACACAGTGTCCCAGGCCCACACTTTAAGTGAGAGTTTGGGACTTTTACATGCTGACTGCTCTTAATGTACTGTAGGTTTAGCAGCTGGTCTGACTACTGGAGGAAAAACAGCTGTATCTCCACCCCTCCACCATGGGACCTACTGCTGACTGTTCTCCAACGGAAAGTGGAAGAGCATTGGGAGATACCACCAGCTCGGGCTTGGTCACTAACATTAGGGCAGCACACCTGACCAGAGTTTTTTCTTCACTCAACTGTCACCTCTAACTTCCAGAGCATAATAATGGGAGAGGAAGACCTGACTGGTCAAACTGTGGCTACTTTCACTACAGCTGGGTTTGGGTGCAGCAGCAGTTTCTAGCTGTAAACAAGTTAAGGCCAAAGCCAAATAAATGAGCTCACATTTCTGCACTGGGCCATCACTCCACACCTAAAGTGTTTACCTCTAGCCAATCAGTGCTCCCACATCCATGTAATGACTTCCTTGCAGCAGTCAGAGAGATTACCCAGATCACTGATCACTTTATTACTTCATAATGGTTGTTTATTTACTCTACTGTTGCAGGCATACTCATGGATAAAGCTTTTCACAGCTGGGCAAACTCACCATACTCCTCACACAGTGGTCTGGAATGTGGGGCTCAAAACCTTCTTCTCTGGGACTTCTTCAAAATCATCATCGCCATCATCATCATCATCTTCATCTTTGGCAGATGTCATCTATCAAAACAAGTCAGCAGTGGTAATAAAATAACAATGTTCCCCCTTCAAGAATGCTTGGATACAAGGTGGGTGGTTGCTACTGTTCATTTTAAATAAATAGGTTCCAGCTAGCGATGAGACAGCTGTGAAATTGGATGTAATGAAACCCAAGATCATTGCTTTCCTACTGAATATGAGAATGTATTTTGGACAATGCCACCAAATTGAAAGTGGACCATGTTAAAATGTCTGTAGAAAAGTTTACAACATTGTTATCAAAAATAATACATTATTCTAACTTTGTATTAGTCACGGTGGGGGGCAGATTTCAGAAGTTTAAAAGTTACTGCTGGGCTGAAACAGCATTGAGCCATAAATTCCTTTTGAGTAGAATGGCCAACCTGTTTGGAGCAAAGTGAGTCAGTAACTGACTGACTTCTGTTTTCCAGAACTGCAATGTGGTAATCCATAAAGTTGGTGCATCACCGCAGCTAGTGCAGGCGTGGCAGCCTCACTGATTGCTGGGAACTCCCAGTCTCAGCATATCACATTGGTGCTCCATGGTCTGCACTAGCTTATAATATAATGGGCATCAAATTCAGGGTATGCTTGCTGACTTACAAGGTCCTGCCGCGGTCTGTGTCCTGCCTATCTAAAATACCTTCTGATCCCTAATGTCCTTGGCTGCTCTCTTTGCTCCTCCAAGGTGAGTCTCCTCTGCATCTATAGCCCTCGTCTGAAGTCATAAGGGGACTATGCTTTTGAGGTTGCAGCTCCAGTCTTGTGGAATGCACTGTCCCCGGTGTAAGAGGTGCCCTCTCTGTGGAAACTTTTAAAATCCTCTTAAATCACTTTCTTAATCTCAGTTATGGGCCTGGTAATGTTTTTCTTTTAGAACTTTATTTAATACATTGCTGAATTGATTGTACAGTTGCAAAATGTCTTCCTGATTTCTGTAAGGCACTTGGAGCCTCCAGGATTGGGTGCCCTAAAATAAAATTGCCTTGCAATATAAATAATAATACAGTGCAGTTTTTGTGTCTGAATACCTGTTGTCATGATTGATTTATAAGTGTTGCATCATGCAAAACAGAGCGTTAGATCCAACACTGAAGGGTTAACCTAGTGATGTGCTAACACTGTACTGTGCCACCACCAGGGAGAGCTAGGGGCTGAGCATGTCACAGAGAAGGAGCTCAGCTCTTCAGAGGGCTGGAGCACCGTGCACTTGTGTGCTCCCTGCTAGCTAACAATGGAACGAGTGGCACTGGTGTTGCCAGAGCTAATAGCATTAAAAACATCAGGCAGAAAATGTAGTGAAGTTTCAAAGTAGTCAGTTTTACTTTTTTTTCTGAAGCATTTTCTTTTCATTTGCTCATAAGAAGATTTTTGACCCGATAGTATTAGGTGTGACGGTGTCAGCCTACATGTTAAATACTGTTCCACACATCAAACCAAGTACTGTAGGGTAAAAAATTCTAATTAGCAAAAAAAAAAAAGAAACAAGATATGAAAAACATATGAGACAAGATTGAGAGAATTAAATCTGTATTTGCTGGAGTTAAAAGAAAGAGAGAGACATAAAAGAGATATTCAAGTACATGAAGGG
Source organism: Neoceratodus forsteri (assembly GCA_016271365.2). NCBI lineage: Eukaryota > Metazoa > Chordata > Ceratodontiformes > Ceratodontidae > Neoceratodus > Neoceratodus forsteri. The sequence goes on from CM057452.1 coordinate 458,688,072, forward strand.
GATAAATAAAGCAAGGTAGCAAAGTCTATTTAAAAGGAAAGTTGGAGTTAAAACGAGACATCATACTTCAAGATTGGAAAGAGGAAGATTTAAAGGTAATGTAAGGGGATATTATTTCACTGAGAGGGTGGTTGAACCCTGGAACGGATTACCTGAGGAGGTGGTAGGTGTTGAAATGGTGGAGGGATTCAAGAAGGCGTGGGACAGACATATGGGGTTGGTTAAGGACAGAGGATAGGCTCCTTCTGCACCAGTGACAGTAGGGAAGGGGGGAGATGAGCAGACTGGATGGACCAGGATGGTCCTTTTCGCTGACACATTACTGTGATACTATGAAACAAAAACTTCAAATATGAGATGTTATTGTTCACTGCTTTTAAAAAGTTAGCATTAATTTCAGGTGGGGGGAAAAAAAGCATGCTGAAATATATTGTAAACTTTTATACTAGATCTAAAACAAGAGTAACATCATCTCAGTGGCATTTTGGGAGAAATTCATGTCATCATCCAAAAGGCCTGGGTTCTGGCCCAACTGAAACTAGGACAGCAATCTTAGGGACCGGCACCTGCTAGACTCAGCTGTCATAAAAAATAAGCAAATAAGCAAGAAGCTATACCTTGAATGTGCAAATCCTTTATTGATAGGTGCTCATGTGCAAACCAATATCAAAGACTTTGAGAGGCGCCTGGCGTGAAACACGTTAGGTGGTGATGCAAGCGGGGGGCCCTAGCATTTGCCTATAGCCAGATGGGCCATTACTGTGGAATACGCTCTATATACTCAAGTAAGGGAGAACTCGAGGCCACTTGAAGAAAGGGGGTTACTAGCAGGGTACCACAGAGTTCAGTACTGGGACCTAACCTCTTTAATGTCTTTATAGGTGACACTGTGGAGGGACTGGAAGGAAAAGAATACCTCTTTGCCGATGACACAAAGATCTGCAACAGGTTGATACACGGGGGCGGGGGGTAGATGGAAAGGATGAGAAGGGACTTGGCAAGGTTGAAGGAATGGTCAAAAGTATGACAGCTTACATTCAATGCAAAGTAGTGCAAAGTAATGCACCTGGGAATCAAAATCAAGGAAAGAGTACACAATGGGGGTGGGGGTACCAACAACAACAAAAATGGAAAGGGACCTGGGGTAGTCATATCAGATGACCTAAAGGTAGGCAAGCAATGTGAGAAGGAGTAAGAAGGGCTGGGGAGATACTGGGATGCAGAGGAAAGGTATCAACAGTAGAAAACAGGAAGTTCTCTCTCTGTACAGACAGTTGGTGAGACCCTATCTGAGTACTGCGTGCAGTTCTAGAGACCCCATCTCCACAAGGACATACATAGGATGGAGACAGTCCAGAGAAGGGCACTAAAATGGTGCAGGGTCTGCACCAGAAGCCATATGAAGAGAGACTAAAGGAGCTTAAATATGTATACCCTTGAGGAAAGGAGGGAGAGGGGACAGGATACAAACTATCAAGTATCTCAAGGGAATAATCAAAGTCCAAGAGGGTAGCAACTTACAGAAAAAGAGACGATAAGAATAAGGGGCACAATTTGGAGATAGCGGGGGATGGCTCAGGGGCAACGGAGGAAGATTTTTTCATGGATGACATGTAGAATGGCCTTCCTGAGGAAGTTGCAGGTTAGAAACAGTGGGGAATTCAAGAATGCATGGGACAGACATAAAACAATTGTAAAGGGGTAGAAGGAGTAGGCTGTTGGTTAACTAGGATCTGTAGCTTATCCAACAGGTAGGAAATGGGCAGACTAGGTGGGCCAAGCGGTCCTTATCTGCGTCAAAGTCTATGTTTCTATGAACCATATGCTGGATTACTAGAAGCCCTTCAGCCTGTGATATTGGTTTACACATGAGCACCCATCAGTAAAGGAGTTGCACATTTACTGTATGGCTTCTTGTTTATTTTTTTGTGACAGCTGAGTCTAGCAGGTGCCCTAAGACTGCTGCCCATATTTGAACTTGACCATGGTACTGCTTCTCCCATATGGCGGTTTCTCCCTTGCACCTTTACCTGACTGAAACTTCCAGCTCAGATACTGAGCTGCTTGCAAAAGAATGCTCCTGATCACTGGAGAGAGAATATGCAGTTACTATTTGACTTTCATCAGAGTGCCATCTTCTGGCAGACTGAGATGCAGCATGGCAAAGCATGCATAGGCTGCCACCTTCATACCCCTACCAGCCACTGACCAGTGCTGCACACTGATTGTCTTGAATTTCAGCCACAGACTGGAGGCCCAGCTTATGATATACACATTTGGCTAATGTGGTGACTAGTACTTGGGCAAGTTCATCTGGTAGTGTATATGGAGAAACCACCCCATGAAAGACAAAATTTTAATTCGCCCATTGGCGCTGAGGGTTGAGGCGTTGGACACCACACCTCACAGGCTGGTGACCATGCGTTGGAAGCAACCTCGAGTTGCCGGGGTTGGCAGGAGGAGAGTACTAAGCATAAAGGACTGTTCTCTTCTCCCAGGGAGGGAGGGAGGGTTGTCATCCACACTTTAGCTGCCCCAGTGGAAGCCAGAGGGCAGCACGGGCTGAGGAGGCACAGAGCGCCAGGTATGTGGCGACTAGTGCCTCCACACGCAGTGAGGGGCAGGAGAAAACAAGAAAAGTGGGACTGGCAGGCTCTGTGATGGCCTGACCGCATCTCGATCTTGACTCGCCCGGCTTCTGGATTGTGCTCCATGGGAGGAAGAGCGGCACTCCACTTCGGCCCTGCCAGGGTAATCCGTGGGGAACTGCCCGGGGATGGGCGGGATCCAGGCGACCAGGCCCTGAAGAGACGAGCCCCTGAGAGGGGCCCGAGCCGCCTGCCAGTTCCAAGGAAGGAGGAGAAATACAATAATAATTAAAAAAACACAAAATTCTAAACAGCAGCAATCAAAGTCATTAAACTTAAAGCTATTCATTATTAACCATGGTACAAATTTATTGTTACAGAATCATTCCTCCAGCTGCTAATCATTAAAGTTTCAGCTTTTAATTGTACAAATAAACTAGTATATGTATCAACCTGCTTCAGTTAAGCATTCCCACTATATAAAACAACAACACTTCAAAAGTTTTCTGAGGGATGGTATTCTACAGAGCCAGACCATAAAGTTAAATTCAATCTGCCTTACTGCATTTCTTTTTACATGATCTAAAAAGAAAAGTTACTTACCGTAACTCTTGATCTTCTTCTTGAGTATCTTCTCCACAGAGCAACTCATTAGTAGGAATCTGCCACCCAACCAAGAACCAAACTTTTCATTGAGGGGTACAATAAAACCCATTCTGGGTGCCCCAACAGTACCAAAGCAACTGAGATATTTTCTCACAAGTGAAGAAAGTTCCACAGAAAATTTCAGGAAAATCCTGACTTAAACCCCACAACTTTGGGATCAGCTAAATATGGAAAATGTTGTTAAGTAACAACTTGTAAAAAGAAAAAATCTGAATAGAGAAAATATTCTGAGAGGAGAGGACATTCAGATAAGGGCCAGCCTGGCTGAAGAAAGCAGCCATCTCGGGCCACACTGCCCTGAGAAAATAAACTTAGAGGGGATGGAAAGGAGGAGAGTATTTCTCTATGAGTAAGTCAAAAATAAATAAAAATAAAAATGCAACCAACTGCAAAATGAGACCAGCCCTACACATGTGCTGACTGTACCCTTTAAAGCAGGTAATTGTGAGCAAACAGAGAGGCCTGGGAAATATGCATGGTGAGATCTGACAAGGAGGCACTCCATAGCCATCTGGAAACTAAATTATTACAGTTTGCTCACCATTACCTGCTTTTAAAGTGAACAGTCTGGCTGGTCCCAATTTGCAGTTGGTGTGCAAAAACCTTTTTTTTTTTTTTTTTTTAATATACTTACTGTTTACTGCAGTATTTACATTGTATCTGGCTGATACAGCAGACTTCCACCCTGACATTTGCTGTAACCAGGAATCCCAGAATCCTCTGCAGTAGACATCAGAGCTGGGTTGCAGCTGTGGAAGATTCAACAGCTCAAAGTACATGTTAGACAGTTTTCATAAGCTCTAATCTTTTGTTTGCTGTTCCCACTGTCCTCAGGGGCTAAGTACAGTCATAGAGGAAAACAGCTTACTGGAACTTATATAAGCTCTAACATGCACTGCAGGCTACTGAATCTCCAATGGCTGCAGCCCAGTGTGGACTTCAGTTGTGGGAATTCTAGGACTTCTGGAGCATGCTCTTTGACTTTATTCTAATTCAGTAGAAACTGAGGTTTGGACATTTTAAAAGACATACGACTTAAGAAAGCTGTGTTTTACAGTTTATTTACTCAAAACTAGCCAAACTGAGATGCAGTATCTTGTTTTAACCCATTTTACAGATGAAGAACTGAGGCACTGAGAGGTATAGTAACTTGCTCAAGGTCATACAGTAAGTGGATTTTACCCGCTTCTATACCTAAACTTGGTATCCCGTGATAAGAGGCTAAGCTAGTGAGGCGCTAACAATTGATGACTCAATAGCGGCCTTATCAGGCGGCTACTGGATGGGGGATGACTGCAGGTATAGCGACATCTTGTCACTATATATACTACTGCAGCGTGGGGGTCGAGCACAGCAAAATGGGAGGAGGGTTTGTGTGGCGTATTGCGGCGATGAGCTGCCGAGCTGCCCGTGGCATGGTGGGTGGGTGGGTTGCAGGCTACAGCTGTGACGGTGCGGGTTCGGGTGCACATACATTTTGTTGTGCCCAGCCCGCCCCCGACATGCACCCCATGGAGTTGAGAATCCTTCAGTAGGGGATAGGCACAGCCCCCAGCATAAACATAGAAACTGCAAGTCCCCAGTGCCCTTTTACCGTGCGCTGGGGTGTACATCGGCAAACTGATTTTCGCCAATGTACATTCGGTCAGAATAGTGATCGCTTTTGTGCGATCGCCATTATCACATAAATCCCTAAACTTTATATCTGTATTAAGATTGTCAAGGAAGAGCTTGAATTTTAGAAAGCCAAAATTAAGCACCAACCGTGCTGTACATTCTATGACATTTCTAAATACTACTGCCTTTCCAGAGCATAATTTGATGATTTGTTTGCTCAATTTCCTCTTAAGTTATTTCAGATGCTGCTCACTTAATCTGCTGATCCCACTGCTGGGAGCCTCTGAACAGGTGGGGACTGCTACTCCTTCACAAGCTCCTCCAAGACTTTCATTACCAAAGGTGGGCACTGACTCTCAAAATGTGGGAGAAGAGAAAGTGTGGGATGACATTTTGTCAGACTGTGGAGATCCAGCTTCTGATCTCTGTGGTGAGACAAGTGTCTTGGTGTATATAAATGGCATAACTAAATTTGGATGACTGATCTAAAATCACTGTGTATAATGTGGGAGACAAGGATTCTGTGTAGTACAATCAGGGCCATCTTTGTCAATGTGGGACAAATTAGAGGAAGTGACTGCACACAGTAACAAGGTCTAGCTAGAGCCGATATGGCTATGATGAGCTTGCAGAGCCCTGAAGAAGGCGAGTGCCGCCAACCAGCGGCTGATGCAACCCTGCGCGTGCAAGGCATTCGCATGCGTAGTTGCTGTGAATTACATTCTGCCATTGACAAGATGGTGGCACCAGCGGAACTGCACATGTACAGTTCTTGCCCCTGAATGCGGAAGTAACAGCTGAAATAGTACAGTTGTTACTCCATAGTGGCCGATCATGGCGGAGTATTACTAGCTCCTTTGGACTTTCAGAAAGATATTTCCAAAAGTCCAATGGAAGGTCCCTAATCGGCCGTTTAAAAAGGCAACAGATTGCAAAGCGGCTGGAGGCTCTGCCCACAGCGTAATAAGCTGTACTAAAGCTTGGACATTTGCAGACTACCGCCCCACTATCTGCTTTCTTGTGCCTCTACAGTATCAACAACATCACGTCTTCAGAGGAAACTAGTTTAATTGCTTGCTTATTTCCTGGCAAAATGATTTATGAAATTATTTATTTGTTAAACTTTGCTGGCCCAAAACCTTTTTAAAGGCGTAATCTTGTACACAAGGTCCTTGACAGAGGCAGCATTATACAGGTAAAGTATAGCAATGTCGATACATGATACATAAGATAATATATACCACACACTAAGAATTTATAGTATGCTAACAGAGGGTATTTAATATCAACTGCATGCTACACATAACAGTTTCTGTAATTCATTCTTGAAAATATGAGCACTAGTTAGACTCATTTGAATATTTCTCAGCCAAATGCATGCATTAAAACTGAACAGCTCAGTCATTCAATTGTCTCCATTCATGCTATTGGCACAGGTATGATTTGAACACCCACTGATGTCTAAAATTCCTGGGAGTAGAGCCCAACAGACTGGAAAAAAAAGGAAAAACATGTGAAGTCTCAAACTCACCTTATTTAGCTACAATTGTTTGGGCTGGCTTTCAGGGACCATAAGAATCATCAGTCATAGCAGAAAAACTGTAATTTTTGTTATCAGTCTAACACTAATCAAAAGGGAAACCTGTCACTACGCTGACCTGTGAAACGTCCCAATTATATTCTTTGGAAATGACAGGAGCACTTAACTTCCTCGGTGAGTAAATGATGACGATCAATCAACTTTGAATAACAATGAGCTGCGAAGCTGAAAATTATTTTTGTATAGAATCTCCCAGGAATTTATGAAAGGTGAAAAGCAACCCAAGGTTTTAGTGGCATTATGGCTTTCAGCTGGTGCCATGCACATCAAATGCTAAACAGAATTTATGTGTTTTAATTTTCTAAAAGGTAGATGTGGACTTGGCTACAATGCATAACATATAATGCCAGTTTTTAAATGAGAGGTTCATTTTCATAAAATATTATGCTTACCGTTGGTGCCCTTCTTTTCACCTGGAGACCTTTACTAAATTTTCTCAAATGTTTTGTTCCACAAATTATAGTCAGGCAGTTAAGTCTCTTTCTTTAGAATTTTCATTCCCTAATTAAGGCACTTTTAAACGAAGTAAAGAATTAATTCAAGAGCATGGTCAGAGTTAGCAAACAAAGCAATAAACTCAGAAAACAGAAGAATCAGATGATTTCAGTGTGGACCAAAGAAAATATGAGGCAGTTTATAATTTCCAGCAAAAACACACAGTAACTCACATATGACATCAGCAGCACTCAGTTACAGAACTTCCTAAATGTCTGAATTCCAGGACAGACCATTTTTTAATTCTGAAATACATTTTAATGAAAACAGAACCTTTTACTCTTCATCTGCTCTTGCTGCCTATATCTGTCATGCAGTCCCAAATCCTCTTCCTCTAAAATAAACAAACTGTCTCTTGCCGTGAAAATAATTCTAATGTCACAAGTAGAAGATTAAGACTTCAGGGCCTGTATGATTAGCAGGAGCAGATGAAGTCCAAGGAGAAGATCATTTTTTATGCATGTCTTACAATATAAAATAAATTCCACTGATTTCAACACTAGCTGCTTTCCAGGAAACTAGAAAATCTTTGTCAATGCTTTTTCCCCATCGTTACTGGAAGATTGTAACCTTTGATATATGTTTATATGTTCAGTCACTATGTCTCTTATGGTTATGAGTGCATTCTCAAGGTCTTTCGATGAGAACTATGAAAGAGTCAGAGTAACTGAATATATACACATCATAAATCATGTTGAAGATGTCTTTTTTTTTTTTTTTTTTAACACTGAAATAAACTTAAATCAAAATATCTGACTTTGCAGAAATTTATAGAAACCCATTGGGACATGGACTATGGTAACTGAATACAGACCTTCAGAATTTTGGACTAGTCTACACAAGACCCTCTTATAGTTATAAACGTACCTGGGATGTTTAGAAATAAACAATCCTGACAGACCAGGAATGATGCCATGATTTATAGTATTGAAATGAAGTGGTTTGAAATGCCTATAATAGCAGAGTTGTTTGCTGGTTTATGGAGAGATGTTAATAAACAAATATCCCATAGGCTGCTGGGAGCTCTAGTTTGGGAACCGCTTCAGATTGCTCCAACAGGTTAGGCCCAGGAGAATGAAATGTCATGGCAGCCCTAGAATGGGGAAATAACGCTGAACTATGAGCTGCTCTTCCCCAAAAGACAGTCTCAACGTAAACTGTGCTTTGTGCTATTTTCACAGCTGAGTTGCATTTCTAACAATATGTTTTCTACAAAGCAATGTTGAAATTTATGACTTTACTGTGTTTTTGCCACTGCTGTTTCTGTCCTGAGAGCACAGAGTGCCAAGATGACATAGTAGTAGTTTTATTTTAATAGTGCTCTGCCTAGAGCCCAGAGTGCTTTAAAATAGGGATACAACAAGTTACAGTATTCACAAGAAACTGTTACTATACATGATTAGCAGCAAGAATGAAATGCCAAATAAAGTGCAAATCATTTTACTAGTGTTAGAGGACATACAACTTCAGTCCTGGAATGTCAGCAGCCAAAGATGTCTGTGGAATCTGGCTTAAACATGGCTACCAATAGTGTAGAACAAGCCTCCTGTAGTAGAACATTCCATGAACAGGAACTGACACTACTAAGTTCCCAGCTCCTGCCGTTAAAGCTGAGAGAAAGGGACCCTGAGCATGCCCATTCTGAGGCTCTAGTTTTACCTGGCCTGAGGCATCAGAAGTTCACAGGGCTGTGGAGCAGCACAGGGATGGACATCTCTCTTATCTCCAGACTTAGACTTACAAAAATCCGGATTTAAAGTATAAATATACAGGTTAACTACCCGATTTGATTTAAATATCTAACGGAAACAAGGCAGCACGAAATGGGACCTAAGAAAGATGGGAAACATGGGTCCCGAGATCTGGATTAGTTTCTTTCTTCAGCAGGCTCTATGACTAGCTCAGGGCCCGGTCCATCGGCGGTTCCTATAGAACAGGAGGCACCAGCAGGCGCAAGTAATAGCCTTTCTCACAAAAATACAGGCAAATGGGAGGAAACTTAAAGCGACTGACAGCAGTGGAGGCTAAGCTCAATGATAATGACAGCACATTAAAGGAGCACTCGACAGTGATCAATGACCTAGCGGAAGCAAAAATAAGGCACACAGAATGCAATGCTTCCTTTGTCCAAGACTTTCATTTCTAAAGAGCAAACTGGAATATCTTGACAACTCCGGCGAATGGCCAATGTGCGGTGGTGGGCTTTCCACTATGGCTCACGGACGAGCCGACCGTCTAAATAATCTAAATAAAATGATCTGTGAGGATTTAAAACTGCTGCGGACTCAGGGATCTCCATAACCAAGGTCTTTACCATCCCGCAGAGACCGCGACCTTGGGTAGAGCATCTCAAAGGCCTGTAACAGTGATCGCCACACGGTCAGTCCATAGAGGCAAGAATCCTCTTCTACAAGTGGCCAGGGTGAAATAGTCTGGGAGGACAGCCGTCTGGCTCTTTTTCCAGACTTATCAGCACAAACTCAGAACGAAAAAAGGAACTGCAACTCATAATGAAGGATCTTCTTTGGAATGGAATCCAGGCCCAGCTGATATACCCTGCCAGGCTGCAGGTGCGCCATGAATCCAAGATGCATATCTTTGTGGATCCCATTACAAGCGACAGAATTTGGCGAGAAATTAATTCAGAGGATGAATCTGGCTCCAGCAACCTCAGGCGAAGATGAGGAAGGCTGAAAGGACCTTAATTGGGACTTTCAAGTAGCATTTATAGCACCCCATAGCTCCCACCAAGGTGGGGGTTCAAAGTCAAGGCCCTTTCGTATGTCGATTTAATAGGGCAGTTTAATATTTGAAAAATAAATAGAGAATCTAAATGTTGGGAGATAAATTACATCTTTCTATTTTAACATGTGAATGTTTAACATGTTTATAGTATATGGGTACTGCCTATTGTCCATGGATTTCAGCAACTGCTGAAATCTTGTTGTAAATACAGTTCAAAGGTCAAAAAAGTTGTTGTACTATCGATGTGACGTCACATCGATATTCTTACTTACCTTAAACCTTCCGCCTGATTGGCTCAGACATGGCTCTCAAGAAAAAAAAAAAACATGGCGCGATTTACGAAGCCGAAAGCAGCCAAGTCATCGATCTTTGCTGGAGTCACGACACGGAGAGCCATACATGGCTCCTTTCTGAACACACTTTTTTCTCCACGATTTTAAAACTGTGCAGAGGAGAAACTGACAAGTCGGACGGAGCGGGAACATGGGCGAGCAGGCGACCAGGCCGGAACAGGAACAGCGGCGTGCATACAGCAAGTAATGAAAAACAAACAATGTAAAACAAAAAAAAAAAACATATATATAAAACAGTGGATGGGTGAACATCCACAACTAAACTTCGTTCCATCTCGGGCAGTTGATGACATCAGCTAGACCTTCGAAGCCGCTCTCGAGGTCTCTGTGATGTCATCAACCTCGATGGAAACATAGCCTTGTTGTGATGTTCACCCATCCACTATTCTATATATTTAACATGTTTATCAGACTGCTGCTCGAGCATATTGTTGTTGTTCACCTGTTGAGTGCAGGTTTGACAATGCAGCTTAATTGAGACCAGGTCCTCTATGTAATAATTGTCCACCGTTTCCTAGATGTTATAGCCACCCCACTAAGAATTTGTTTCTGCTAGGGGAGGATAATATGGTGATACAGTTATATAAAGTGAAATGAAGAGGTGAGTAACATTGATCTACATATTAATCCACTTGGACTTTACTCCTTTAGTTAAAACAAGAAGCTCACCTATGTTGCATGAATAAGTGTAATCCTTGGTACTGAATTTTGTTGATAATCTTCACTACATGCTGTGTAGGGGTCTACATACCTCATACCTTTTAGTATGTAACCACAGTTTGCACTGTATATTCATAAAATCTATAAATAAACAGTATAAAAAAAAGTTCACAGAGGTATGGTGGGGGTGGGGGGCAACTCATTCAAGGCTCTGAATGTTAAACTAAGTACCTTGTAATCAACACCCCACCTAACTGGCAGCCAACTAAGCAATCCTTACAGAAGTATAATATGGTCTAACCTGTGGTTGGAAATCAAAAGCCTAGCTGTCACGTTCTGGACCAGACATGCACAGTGAAGCTGACCACAAGGTTAGCCCTATGGAGTGCATTTCAGTAGTCCAATATGGATGCCGCTATGGCTTGCTCCAACATCCTCAGTTCTGCGGGGTCAAGTAAGGGACAAAGTCTTAAGATGGTAAAAACAACTCTGGATGGCTGCCAGCACTTGACAGTCAAAGTAATTGGGGCTCATCAAGAAAAAACTTCCAGGCTGCAAACCTCTTTATTGCCTCAACCGTGAGGCCCCCACGCACACACACCAACGTGGCAACCTGAGGCCACATTTAAAGTGCCACCACATTTAAACCAACACCTCAAGAGAATTTGAAAAACATAATATTTAGACATAAAACAGGTTATATTTCTTATTAACTCTGTATTTCTTATCCCCATTATTTACTACTGAGGTCATAAGCATGAAAAAAGGATCGTTATTCCTTGAGGGTTCATCAGCTCCTATTACTTCTCCCAACCTGCTGCCATATCGCTTCTTGTGACATCACAGTCATTCCCCTGGCAAGTGACTGTGATGTCATATCAAAGCACTATAATTTCAAGTAGGGAATAAGCTATAGAGGCAGATGAACTCTAGGGGTAAAGATCTTGTTTTTGTGGAATTTCTTCAGTCATTAATAATGGCTCAGAAAAATATATATATATATATATATATATATATATATATATATATATATATATATATATAAATACAAGCTGAATTGTATAAATATTCTGTTTTCAAAGTTTTCCCAAAAGTGTCAGCTGCTCTTTAAAAGCTGATACTTTCACTGAGCCACTCAGCAGAACCTCAGTCTTTCCAGGTTAAGCACCAACCAACTAGAGGCTATCCAAAGTCTAAGCTCCTCCAGGCACCAAAGAAATATAGAAATAGGGAGGACCTGATCAGAAGCAAAAGAATTGTACAGTTGGGTATCACCTGCATAGTAGTGAAACCCTTTCCTATACCATCTAATGATGTCTCCCAGCAGTAGCAGATAAAACTACAAACAATGTGGGAAAGAGAACAGACTCTTGAGACACACCACAATCAGGACAAAGCGGTTTAGATTGGCAAGGTCCAACCCAAAAGACAGAACCCCTTTAAGAGAACAAAGACTGGAACCACTGTAAGACAGCCCTGATAGACCTCTGTATACCTTAAACCAACCACTAACTCCTCGTGATCGACAGTGTCAAATGCACAAGATCAATGAGAATATACAAAATTCCCTTGATCCTTCACCAGATAAAGATAATTTATATATTGACCAGAGCAGCCTCCATTTTACAGTGCTGGCAGAAACCATATTGGAATGGCTCAAAGATGTCATGAGCCTCCAGGTGTTTGACCAACTGATCAGCTACTACCTCTGCATGGTCTCAAATGGCAGGCTGGAGACTGACCTAACATTCGTAAAGAATGTCACATCATACAATGGCTTTTGAGTAAGGATCTCACCACCACATGCTTGAAAGGGTAGGAAAATACCCATGATACAAAGAAGCCCTGATAATACAACAAAGGTCAGAACCCACACTTCCAATCTGACCTAAGCAACCATGTCAGAGCAGGGTACAGCACAGATGGGGTGCAATCCAATTCAACAAAAAGCGTTGGCACCATCAATCTCATCTAGTCTGCATTACAGCTCAGCTCATGGACTGACCGTCGATTTATGGCATCCCTGTAGCTTTTATTATTAGTGAGGGAAGGAGAGACTTGGTACCTGCTGCATAAACCTTAGTTGCAAGAACTGGTTATACTGGACATACCTCTCAATGGACACAAATTCCATGCTCCATAAGCCATTCAGATGTAAACTACTGTTGATAGTGCGAAAATCTGGCCAGCCTGCTATTCCCAACTGCACTCATCTCTGAACAGAACTTCCTCCTCTCTAAGTAAATTGCCTCTTGGTAGCTAACATAAGAGTCTCCAGGACAAGCCAGCTGGCATGTGATCTAGATCTCTTCCACCAGTACTCTAATCTATTACCCAATACCTTCAGACGCTGATGCTAATTTTGTGGGCCTGAGAGATCAGAAAGGAGCAACAGTGAGAAAGACATTATAGCACAACCCTATGAGCGTGAAGCAACATTAATTTTATTCAAACACAATTGCTGTTCCAGTACTGCAAACAGTAAACAGAAATTCTATTAGACTTCACAAATTCTCTTTTTCCAGTGTTGTCACTGGCTATTCATTTATAGCTCGAGTATGTGATGTCATGCAACTAGCAACCAATACACACATACCCACACTAAGATTTATTTATTTATTTCAATCTAGGATTACAATACCTTTGAGCCGATAAGTATAAAAGAATTGCTAATTTTTCCCTTGAAGTCTCCCTCTCTCATCATCACTATGCTCTGTTTTGCTACAGATTAGTCATGGTTTTGAGATCTCACACAAGTTCTGTGACCCCTCTGGAGGCTACTCTAGTTGTCCACTACAAAAGTCAAATTTAAACCCAAATTGGCATGCTTTTCTGCCCATTTCCCCATCATATTTTGCAGTTCTCCAATGAACTTCACAGTTATGTCTTGTTTTATTACATTTTTTCTGCAACTACTGTAATTTGTTCTGCAGCTGCAGAAATATTTAGCCTTCTCATGCTTGTGGGAATTCTTTTATATCACTGTAGAATTTTAGTACGCATGATTAATTTCCTTATCAGCAATTGACACAGATCCACTGATTTTGACTCAGATAAATTTTACCAGTTAGCTGATGGAGTTACATGTCCATGGCACCTCATTCGATTTATACCTCAGTAATCCAATATGACAACTAACTACACCCTGCTACATGTAAACTGAATCAGTAAAATCAACTGTGGTGGGCACCAACTGAGTCGCGAGGATCTCACCAATGTGTGCCATTAATCTTTCGTGAACATTTTCTGAATAGAGAGTCTCTGCACCATCAGAACTGGTGTCTGATGCTTTTTGTCTGTACTGGATTGTTGAGTGAGGGCTTCATTGTTTTGTTTTAGACCATTTGATTCAGAAAGTTTGAGCTCATATAGTTTAAGCTGAATTAATGAATCTGAATTTTATTTATACTTCCAACAGGTAAGGACTGCTAGGCATGAACCCATTTATACAGCCATTCTGCATCAAAGCACAAGTTACACAAAGGCAATATATCAGAAAATACAATAAAACTAGGACAAGTGAACAATGTCATGTAACCTATCATGTACAATCACATATACCACTTGTTTACTAAAAACATTTGCAAGTGCTTACAGTGTTACTGTTGTGAAAACCTATACTGGCAAAGATGTGGAAGAAAGCCCAGAGAATCGATTTTAAATTTGTGTTTGTGTATGGCAGGACTCCCTGATTTTGTGTGGCATAAGTAGAAGGTAAAGTGTCCTTTCTTTTTTTTTTTTTTTTTTACATTTTAAGGAAAGCTGTTACTACTGCAAACTCCACACCCCAAATCCTACTCCTCCCCGATTAAGCTTTTCACAGTAGAAATAATTTTTTGCAGTGGTCCTACTTACAAAATTTTATTTTCTAAGTCCCATGATCTTAAAACATGGTGGGTGCTGCACAGCACCATCTTCTCTTACAGTGTGGCTCCACCTGCACAGCTGTTTTAGGGCTCTGAGATTTAGAAAATAAAAATTTTGTAAGTAAGACACTGCAATTTTTTTTTTACAAAAACTTAAAGGGGTGTTATGATTTGGGGGTGGGAGTTTGCACTATTGACAGCTTTCCTTTAAATAATAGCAATGTTAAAGGCCCAGGGGTTACCCGTTAAGTATGGTAGAAGACTCAAAATACAGGTTACTCACCTGTAACAGGAGTTCTAGGAATGGTATATGTTGTTCATACACACTGTCTGGCAGGTTCCTTGCCGCTTTAAATCTTGCGGAAGGTCTTCAAGCTGGCTCCTCCCACCCACCGGGTGGTAAAATTCTCGGCTCCGCCCATGGCGCCAGATCTAGCCGCTGGAAGCCAGGGTTGCGTCAAGTCGGGAGGTTGAAGAGTGGATGAACAACATATACCATTCCTAGAACTCCTGTTACAGGTGAGTAACCTGCATTTCTAGGGACATGGATATGTTGTTCATCCACACTGTCTGACAGACTCTAGCAGTTCTCCGGAGGAGGAGGCAAAGCGCACACCCCTACTTGGGAATAATGACTGAGAACCGAGGCCCCAAACCAGCATCCCGCATGACTCAAAGTCGATGTGGTAGTGGGTAATGAAGGTGTGTGCTGACTTCCAGGTAGCAGCCCTGCAGATTTCCTGGATAGGGACTCCCTGGAAGCAGCCACCGATGCAGCAGTATGGTGGGTAGAATGAGCTCTTATCCCTCTGGAAGGCTCCATGCCCACCAACCTATAGCAAAGAGATCTATGCAGGAGGTCACCACCTGCCTATACGTCCGCTTGGCTGCAGGTCTGCCAGGTGCGGCTTCAGCGTAGGTGACAAACAGCTGGCGAACCTCTCCCTGAACTTCAGCCATCCGCTCCTTGTAGTGCAGCTCTCTTCTAGGGTCCAAAGTATGGAGCCTATATTAAACCTCCGAGTGTGATTGGGGTAGAACACCGGCAGAGTCAACACCTGGTTAAGGTGAAACTCCGACACCACCTTCAGAAGGAATTTGGGTGAGGAGCAGGACAACCTTGTCCCTGTGGAAGACCAGATAAGGAGACTCGATGGAAGCGCCTGGAGCTCTCTCATCCTTCTGGCTGGCGTGATAGCCACCAAGAAGGCGGTCTTCCACGAGAGGTGAAAGATGTCACACCTGTGCATCGGTTGAATAGCTTGCCCATGAGCTTAGCCAATACCAGCAGTAGATCCCACAGAGGTGAGTTCTGCACGGAGAGATATGTGATCAAAGCCTTTGAAAAGCGTCAAACCACCTTCTCCTGCACCGACTGCTTCGTCCGCACCGGTAAGCAGAGATGGCTGCCAAGTGCACCTTAAGGGTAAATCGAGCCGAGCCCTTGCTGAGAAAGGGACCACAGGTAGTCAGAATGCTCTGCCAAGGAACAGGAGGAAGGGTCCAGGCCCTTGCCCTGACACCAAATGGAGAATCTTTTCCATTTGAAGGTGTAGCATTTTCTGGTTGACTCATACGGGATGCCTCAAGCGACATTGAGGACCTCGTCGGAAAAACCCAAGGCCTGGAACTCTAGCAGCTCAGGAACCAGGCCGTCAGGTGCAGGGATTGAAGGTCCGGATGGAATACCTTCCCCTGATTGACTGAGATCAGGTCCGGGCGGGCTGGAAGCTGCCTCGGGAGCCTGGAGCTGAAACTGAGGAGATCTGGATACCAGAACTCATGGGGCCAGTCTGGGGCTACCAGTATCACCTGTGCCTTGTCCCTCCTTGCCTTGAGAAGCACCTTGTAGATCAAGGGAAATGGGGAAAAGCGAGAAGAGGCCCGGGTCCACAGCTTGAAAAGGCATCCCCTGCAGCGAGACCCTGCTGAGGGGGCGGACATGAAACAGTCTCAGCCGCATTCTCCTGAGGCAAACAGGTCCACCTGAGGCATGCCCAGTGGGAGAACAGATCTTGTACTACCTCTGGCAGGAGAGACCACTGGGGCGCAGCCCCTATCCGACTTAGGGCATCGGCCAGGGTGTTGGGCTGCACACGAGTGACCAAATGCGGAGAGCTTCCCTGCACAGAGGCATGGAGCGCATCCCGCCTGGCAGTTTAGGCAGTACATGGTCGTGGTATTGTTCATCTGGACCTGAACCACTTGACCCGTGAGAAACGGAGGAAGGCGGTGAGGGCTAGACGAATCCGCCAAGCTCCAGCAGGTTGATGTGGCATAGGGACTCCCGAGGGACCAGAGGTCATGCGCTCTGTGCTCCCCAGATGGGCACCCCAACCCATCAGAGAGGCACTGGTTGATAGAGAGACCGCCGGCTCAGGGCGGACGAACAGGATGCCCTCCTGCAGATGTGCTGGAACGGTCCACCACTGGAGAGCGTTCCACATCCCCTGGGTCACTGTCACTAGCTGATCCAGCGGATCGAGTGCTGTGACCATTGGCTGGCCAGCCCCACTGAAGGGATGCATGTACCAATGGGCCCAACGGACCACGTTGGTGCAGGCGCCATGAGGCCCAGGAGGTGCAGAAGTCCCAGGCAGGGCGCATTGCCCAACCTGAAATGATTGGGCAAAGGAGGAAAGAACTCAGCCCTGTCCGCCGGAGCCATGCCTGGCTCAGAGGAGAGTTGAGCTCTGCCCAGATGAATTGGATAACCTGCTTTTGGCACGAGTTCCGACTTGGCCTCGTTGATGAGAAACATAGAAACATAGACTTTGACGGCAGATAAGGACCGCTAGGCCCATCTAGTCTGCCCATTTCCCTACCTACAGGATAGGCAGCAGATCCTAGTTAACCAACAGCCTATATCTTCCTGCCCCCACAAGAATTGCCTTATGTCTGTCCCATGCATTCTTGAATTCTCCCACAGTTTTAGACCCACAACTTCCTCAGGAAGGCTGTTCCATGCATCCACTACCCTCTCTGTGAAATAATACTTCCTCACATTGCCCCTGAACCGCCCTCCTTCTATCTTTTAAATTGTGTCCCTTGTTCTTGCAAGTCTCTTTTCTGAAAGATGCTACCCTCTTGGACTTTGTTGATTCCCTTGAGGTACTTGAAAGTTTCTATCATGTCCCCCTCTCCTTCTTTCCTCAAGGGTATACATATTAAGCTCCTTTAGTCTCTCCTCATCGGCTTCTCTTGCAGACCCTGCACCATTTTAGTTGCCCTCCTCTGGACTGCCTCTATCCTGTCTATGTCCTTGCGGAGATGGGGTCTCCAGAACTGGACACAGTATTCCAGATGGGGTCTCACCAACTGCCTGTACAGAGGGATAACAACTTCCTGTTTTCTGCTGCTGATGCCTCTCCCTATACATCCCAGTATACCCCGCCCTCCCTACTGCCTTCTCCACATTGCTTGCTAACCTTAAGGTCATCTGATATGATTACCCCAGGTCCCTTTCCTGTTTTGTTGTTGTTACTACCTCTCCACCCACTGTGTATTCTTCCCTGAGTTCGTTTCCCAGGTGCATTATTTTGCACTTTTTGCATTGAATCCTAGCTGCCATCGTCCTGACCATTCCTCCAACCTTGCCAAGTCCCTTTTCATCCTTTCCACGCCTCCTTGTGTATCAACCCTGTTGCAGATCTTTGTGTCATCTGCAAAAGGCATACTTTTCCTTCCAGTCCCTCTGCAATGCCACTGATGAAGACATTAAAGGACTGGACCCAATGAGGAGGCCAACCTGAGAGCAAACCTGGAGGCCAGATCTCTGGACCGCTCCACCTCCGATCTGGAGGGGCTGCATTTAGCCAGTCGCCCAGGTAGGGGTACACCCAGACCCTTGGCGCCACAGGAATGCTGTCACCACTGCCATGAATTTGGTGAAGACCCTGGGAGCTAGGGAAAGGCCGAGGGCATGGCCTCAGAACTCAGAGAGGATCCTCCACCCTGAAGCGGAGGAATCTCTGGTGGGACGGACAGATTAGGATGTGAAAGAATGCGCCCTGAAGGTCCAGAGAACAGAACTACACGCCTGCTCCAAGGATGGGATTATCTGAGCCAGAGTGACCATCCTGAAGGTCCGAGACCTTAGGAACCTGTTCAGGTTGTGCAGGTCGAGAATGGGGCGCCAGCCTCCCGTCCATTTGGGACCAGGAAGTACCTGGACACAAACCCCGGTCTGGAGGAGGATCCGCCACCTTCCTGATCACCTCTTTTTAGAGAGTAGAGCGTCTCGGCTCGGTGAGCCGACAAAGGCCCTGCGGATCCGTGGCCCCCTGAGGAGGCGACGGCTCGGGAAGGAGTGGGGCCTGCTCGAACTCCAGGGGCAGGCCCTTTCCTACCACCTCCAACACCCAATGGTCCGTGGTGATAGCGGACCGGGTGGAAAAAGGAAGTGGCGAGCCCGTCCCCATGGGGGGAACCCAGGGGGAGTGACAGAGGCTGGGGGCGCACCCCTCAACCCGTCACTGGGCAGGCTTAGAGGAGGGACCAGCCGAGGGACCTCCTGGGCCTTTACCTCCCTGCTTCCTATTAGAGGAAGCCGCAGGCTGGGTTTGGGATGCCAGCGCCAGCCTGCTGGCACTGGTGCTGGTGCTGTTGGGCCGGACGTGCCACAGGCGCAAGAAGGATGAAAGGACTTATGCTGCTGCTGTCGGCAGCCCTTGTCCTTCTGGGGCGGAGATGACAGAGTCCAGAGTGGCACTGGACTTTTCGATACGCTGGAGGTGACCTTCCACCCAGGGCCAAAGAGGTCAGTCCCAGGAAGGGACATCCACCATTTATGCTGTATCCGCCGTGAAGGTGGATATCCTCAGCCATGCTCTGTGGCGCATGGCCACCTGCGCATAACTGATCTGGCACAGGAGTCTCCAATGTCCAGAGCCATTTGGAGTTGCTGCTTGCCACCGCCTCTTCTCTGGTCCCGTACCTGCTGGACCGTGGTCTGCAGGTTGGCCAGGAGATGAGGGATCACCTCGTCCAGGAGGCCATGAGGGTGTGGGAGAACTGTGCCATCAGCACGGCCGAGCTGGCCTGGCGGGGAGGCCAAGGGAGGGCGCAGCATACACCTTGCACCTGGCATAGTCCAGCTTCTGGACTCCTTGTCGGGGGCTTGTCCACGTCCCTAGTGTTCCCGGAATGCCAGAAAACGCTGTCAGTGACCAACCCCTCGGCGGAGGAGTGTTCAAAACCGGGCAAAGAGCTGGTAGGGACCGCTTATTCCTGGCCATCCTGGCCAAAGGCGAGGACAGGAAGCAGGCCACTGCCAGAGCTCCAAGGCTAAGCCAACAATGGCTTCAGCCACTGGAAAGGCCTCGTGGGAGAATCCCTCGGTCCAGTGTCTCCATCAGGGGATACTTGGCCCGCTGGATACGGGCTTGAGCTGCATCCCGTGGACTCGAGATGAGCCAAGCAGACCCATAAAGGACGATGGGCTTTCATCCATTGAATGGCTCCAGAGGACTCCAGGTCAATGGGCCTGGAGAACAAGGAGGAGTGCCGGACTCTGAGGAGTCCGCAGAGAGCTGCTGGGGCCTAAGCCACCTCCACCTGCCGAGGACGGTCGGGAGTGAGGGTGACCCGACCTGGGGCAGGCCCTGACCTGACCGAGAGTCCTTGGTCGGTGCCCCGATTTCGGTTTTGGAGGCGGAGGTTCCACCACAATTGGTGGCAGCTGGTTTCGGCTGAACAATCGGCCCAGGCTGGGCACCTTGGCTACAGCGAGGGTTGTTTGACCGCTTGGGTGACAAGCCACTTGATGGCCGGGAAGGCGACGGCATCAGCTTGTTCCCGGACAGAAGTAACTGCTGCCACATCAGGTCCCCGTAGTGCCAACGCACTTGAGTCAAGCCTCTCCTCTTCGAGGAGGAAGATAGGACGAGCGGCGCGCCCGCTTACTTGGTGCCGAGACCGAGACCACCAATGTAGGTGGGATCGGCTGGACGAGAAGGATGTCTGAGACCGAGACCGAGAACCTCGTTGTTTCGAGGATGGGTCTAGGAAGGGGGGACACCCGCCCTTCCCTCGACTCAGAAAGCCTTGACCGGGGACTGCGGCACCCGGGCGCAGGCAGGTCCTCGGTCTCCACCGGGGAACCCGGTGAAGAAAGGCTGGTCGGCTTCATCAGTCGACAGCTCGTCCGACGGGTCGAGAAAAATCTCGACCGTGTTGACGTAAGGCGTCTCGGCCGGCTGACCTGATGGGGACACTGTGAAGACAGTGGCCTTATCCGAACCTTGACCAGTCGCAGTGTCGACTGTCTGGGAAGGGCACCTCTCCCGCTCCCACGAATGCCGACGGTGGGACTTACCTTTGAGTCCTTCTTTGGACCGAGAGGAATATCCCGATGGCCCCTCTCCCTTCGGGAAAGGAATGGCAAAGCTTCTTGAAAGAAGCTGAATATGAGGTACCCAGAGAGAGCCGGATAAATGCCATGACTGAGGAAGAGGATGATGCGGCCTGAGCCGCCTCCTCCTCGAGGCGATCATCTGCTCGGTTTGCTCAGCCCGAGCCAGCGGCCCTTGTAACACCTCAACAGGCCTCTTTCGACTTCACGGCGGGTGGCGCTTCTCGGGGCACCCAAGCTCTAACTGGGCAGCGCCGTCTTCCAGGACGCTAACAAAACGAACGGTATAACTCGGGTGAGGCTCGCGGGTCATGGTCTAGGCCGAGGCAGTAGACGCTGACGTGAGTGTGGATCCGACCTGGACATTTTCTGCCCACAAGGGCACCGCCGAAAACCAGGAGTCGATTTGTCCATCGCAGCCGCGAGGGAGAAACTTGACCAAAGTCTTGAGAATGTTAAAATAAGTTTCGGTGAACCAAGAACTAGGATGCAGTCTACAAGCAGAGCGCTAAGGAAGATCTGGCCATGGAGGAGCCGAGTTTTCCACCCAGGGGGTGAGAGGAGCCAGCTTGAAGACCTTCCAGCAGATTTAAAGCGGCAAGGAACCTGCCAGACAGTGTGGATGAACAACATATCCATATCCCTAGAACAGAGGGTTCTCTGACTCAGAGTTCCAATCTTAACTACAATTGGCATGTTCACCTCCCTAGGTTCCTGGAATGATGTCACAGCTCTGCATACATGTGCATGTTTGTCCCTAGTTGCACGACACCATGAATAACCCAGCAGAAAATGACTAACCCAGTGACTATGCAATGTAGAATGAAAACTTAAGAAAACAAAATAGCAACATGTTTTATGTTTTCAATAATCTTTAAAAATGTTAAGGACATCAATACTGCTTAGGCTGGAGAAGAACTTGCTCAAAGTATGGAACAGGGTAACGGTATCAGAAACCACGGTATCTCTTTTTTTGTTTGTTTGCTACATTAATAGACAGCTGATTAACTTCAAAATATTTAAATACATCAAATGTATTGCAGTGCCATGCTAACAAAATCAGCTCTCTTACATTCTGAAGTCTAAAGGAATGCTCCATTTGCAGTCATAGAGCTATATCACCAATACATTTTGTGTAACCTAAAAATATTTTTATTATTTATTTATTCAAATGTTTCACCAGGAAAGGCGACTGAGTGACAAGTTGCTCATCTCCGGAAAGGCCCTGGGGAGAGGAACAGGGAAGACATATACAGATAAACACGCATTAATACAAGTAATCACAAGAACAGTGCAACAGTTTTGAGATACAGAAGTTATGTACATAATAAGTGCATCATTAGAACCACTATAATAATATTAACTAAAGACTAAAAAGTTCTAATATGAAGGTTGATAGTAATACTACTAGCATTGAGCTTAACCGAGGAGATAAACACAATAATCAAGCTATTAAGAGAGCAGGGAAAAGGAGGAATAGGAGAGGGAGGGAGGGTGGGAGGAGGAGCACAGAAAGACGGTTTATAATGGGGGTAAATATTGAGGGGGGAAGAGAGGAAAGAAAAGGAATTAGGAACCAAGGGGAATATGGCGGTGAAGGGAGGAATAAGGAAGAGAGATTCAAAATGTCTTCTAACGCCTTCAATGTCTGGCAAGACTGATGGGCCTAAAAGGAGACAGGACCTACAGGCTTGAATTTGTTATCAGCTCCTGGCAAAGGCAGACTGCTACATGCTTTGTATAAGGTGCCTGGGTCCAATGTGAACCCTGTAAAAGAAAAGGGCTAAAGAAAAGAGAAGATCTCATGGCTTATCAGTCTGCTTCTGCATCACTGAAAGGCTCAGATGGGGTCCAGCACCTCAAAGTTAGCAGCAGCCACTGTCAAAGGAGACAGAAGAGGAAGAAAAGGATGCTTCAGATGGTACACAAACCAAGGCTAAGAACTCTGGATCTAGTAAAAATAGAACTGTCTCTGAGAAGACACCAGAAATGGTGCCTACTAAGGAAAAACAAAAGAAAACATATCTCTGTCCCCTCCTGAAAAAGAAAGGAGATGCAAGTTGACATAAAATAAATACCCTCAGTAGGGGACCTGGCAATTTTCCTGGCTTTCCAAGCTGTGGAAGTCTCATTAATATAATATGTCTGCCTCCCCCAGGCTCTGGTTCCATACCCATGGCCCGTGGAGGAGGAGGTTGAAATGCTTACTTAAGACGAGTAGGAAGAACCCTAAATCAGATGATTCTCCTGAGTAATAATTAGGCTCCTCTCCTAGGCCTGCAGAGGACTACTTCCCACCCAATACACCTTTGTAAGGCATATGGTAAACACCCTCACTATTTCCTCCATGAATCTGAGGGAGGATGAAGAGGAAGTAGATTAGTCCCAATAATGAGGCTGCTACTTCCCATCCACAAATCTCTCAAAAAGCCACAACCAAAGTCATGTCTGCACACACCTCAGCTGCTGTCATTGACAGGAAAACTGAGAAAAACCATCAGGTGGATAGGCAGGGCCTGAGTATCTGTACTCCCATCCTCATCATGGAGGTCCAGATTGCCACCTGTAACAAGACAAATGTACCCTCTCTTCCCAGCCTCCTGAGAAAGATTCCAGGGAACTGGATAGCATGGCCAAAAAGCATACACATCAGGTTCCCGCTTCTGTGGCAGGTAGTTTATTTAGCTTACACAAGTCAGTACAAGAAAGCACTATGGAAATCCATACTGGGACTGAGCAAGAAAGCTACTGGTGATTTAGCACAACACATGGCTGACATAGCTAGATCAGCCATGGATGTTACAAAGTACCAGTTCTATATGGCTGTGGACACAAATGATGCTGCTTCTCGGGTGATGGCCCATGCAGTGTCCTTAGAACTTTGTTGGCTTAGAACTATCAGTCTATCCCTGGACACTCAGACTAAAGTTATGGCCTTTCCTTTTGAAGAAAAATCCTATTTGGTGACAAACGGAGGGCCTATATGAAAAAGGTAGATGAGTAAAAGCCACCTACAAGAGCAATTTGAGAAAGAAAAGGCCCCACTTACTATAGGCCTTATGGAAAGGGAGTAGGTATAACAAATACTACCCTCGCACTTATACTCTATTTGAGTGCCCACCACAAAGAGGTTACTATAGGGGAGGGGCAGAAGGGTAACCGTGTGCAGCTGCAACTCCAGCCCCAAGCCACAGCCAAAACAAAACCTCTGACAACTCTGCCCAGGTAACCTATCCATTATCGGTGGGCAAGGCTGACCCACTACTTCCAGGAATGGTTAAAGATCACCACAGACAAGTGGGTCCTGGAACTAGTGGGCCAAGGTTTGTCCATGCAGTTAAATAAAATTCCAAAACTGCAGAATCCAAAGATTTTTCAGCCTCACACTTCTACAGAAAAGTCCTGTTGGAGCTGGAAGTAAAGAGCATACTGCTGGCAAAGGTAGTGAAGAAAGTTGCCACCACACAGTAAGGCAAGGATCTCTTCTCCAGATGCTTCCTGACCTACAAGAAAATGGAGAGTAGCTACCAATTTTAGACGCAGATATCTGAATGAACACTTACAGAAAAACTCAAAATGGCAACACTGGGCTTAGTGATACCATCTCTGCAGACGGGTGAGTAACTGGGGTCAATGGATCTGAAAGATGCTTACTTTACACACCAGTCAGAACCAGTCACAGAAAGTACCTTGGGTTCAGACTAGGGAAAGTACAGTTACATAAGAACTTACCATACCAGTAGATCTTGAGACAGGTTCCTGCAGTAGGTCATAACATATAGGTCATAACATATAGGACTAATGCCACCTGGCGTCAGGACCCAACGCAGACTTTTCAGCAATGTCTGATGGAGGACGCCCACCCGATGTCACGAGATGATGTCAGCGTGACCTCTATATAGGGCGGTCACACGCCGCGCCTCCAGTTCTCTACCGGAGCCCAGAAGGAGAAGAAAGCTTGGTCTGGAGACCCAAAAGCAAAAAATTTGGGGAAGGAGGGACAGAAATCATGACCTACTGCAGGAACCTCTCTCAAGATAGTACAGTTAATGCAAGAACTTACGTAACAGTAGTTCTTGAGAGAGGCTACTTGCAGTAGGTAATCCCCATATAGGACTGAAGCCGGCAGACATCAGGACCCCACGGAAAAAAATTTCTAGCTAACAGTCTCTGGCGGGGACTGCCCCACGCCAGGTGACCGCATCAGGTGACGCCGGTATAAAGGGGCGGTCCCCACACCTGCCTTCCAGTTCTATCCTGCCAAGGGCCAAAAGGTGAGACGAGAGAGAAGCTGATATTTCCTTTCCTGGAAAAGGAGCTGAAAAAGCGAAGGGGATGGAGGCGGAAGGAGATACTTACTGCAAGAGCCTCTCTCGAAGATCTACTGTTACGGTAAGTTCTTACGTAACTGTACTATCTTACTTTGAGAGGGCTCTTGCAGTAGGTAACTACACATAGGACTGAGTCCCAAGCAGTCTAGAACAAAGAGAAGCACACAGAAGGAGGAAACTACTCATACAAGATTCGCTGGCTGAAGAGGGCTCAAGAAAGGAGCCCTGCAGAACAGCCAACCTCAAGCCGGGCTCTCACGGCGAGAGGCAATGTCCAAACTGTAGTGTTTTGTAAAGGTGTGGACAGAAGTCCAAGTTGCCTGCTAAATGTCAGTTGCTGACACATTCTTGAAACAAGTAGCAGAGGCCACGACACCCCTGGTGGAGTGACCCCTGACCTGACCTGGCAAGGTCTTGTGACACTTGTCGTAGCAGAAAGTGATGCAATGAACCAACCACTTGGACAAACATTGTTTGGAAACAGCGTTGTCTCTATTTTGCTGGCAAAAGAAACAAATAGCTGGTCAGTCTTTCTGAGAGCCTTCATCCTGTTGGTGTAGTATCTCAGAATCTAATGAACATCCAGAGTATGTAAAGATACTCCCATGATTGGGGTGCTGTGTGAAAACACAGGCAGTTCAATGGACTGGTTCAACGAGATTCCACTACCACCTTAGGGAGAAACTTAGGATTGGTGCGCAGAGCCACACATTCCTTATGGAAAATCAAATATGGATTTTGCACATCAAGGCCTGAAGCTTGGAAATTCTTCGAGCGGAAGTAACGGGCCACTAGGAAGAGAGTCTTCCACGACAGGAAATTAAGGTCTGCTGGAGGCTGCCAGCTCAAAGGGAGGCAGCGTAAGCTTCTCGAGATTGAAATTCAAATCCCAAGGGGGCAGAACCGAATGGGGGTCTCAGATGGAGAACCCCTCAAAGGAAGTCTTGACCGCCAGCTGACGAAAGTTCTGTCCCCAAAGGAATATGATAGCTGCAAGAGCCGCCATGTGAACTTTCAAAGAGGAATGATTGACACCCAGGTCAAAGAGATAACACATGTAGTCCAGTAGCCGCCCGACAGGAGAAAGGTTTCTAGGTCTTTGGACGAAGTCCAAATGGAGAACCGCTTCCATTTCATGGCATAAGTGGAATGAGTGGACGGCTTCCTGGCTTCCACCAAAATATCTGTCACTTGTAGGAAACCCAAAGTGGGCTTCTGCTACGCCTGTAGGAGCCAAGCATGCAGCTGAAGGGACTTGAGGTCGGATGGACCAGGGATCCCGATCCTGGGTCAACAGTAGCTGTGCAAGAGGAAGAGGAATTGGAGGTTCCTCCAAGTACTGTTGCAAAAGAGAGAACCAAACTTGCCTGGGCCAGAAGGGAGCAATGAGAATCATACAGGCCCCTTCTAAGCTGAGCCTGTGCAAGATCCTCGAATCAACGGAACTGGGGAAAAGCATAGCCGAATCTGCTCTTCCAGTCGAGAGACAGAGCTGCTCTCCAGAGTCACCCGCCCTGGAATGAGCAAGCAAAAGGTGGGCAGTTTTTCGCTTAGAGGGGACGCGAACAGGTCGACCTGAGGGGTTCCCCAACGAGTAAGATGTCGCCTGCTATTTCCTGATCCAATTCCCACTGTGAGGTTGTGCCAAGGATTGGCTCAAGTGATCTACCAACGACCTCTTTACCTCCGGGACATAGACTGCCGTAGTGAAGGTTGAGGAGGGTCGTACATTCCCAGACCTGCATCACTTCCCGACAAAGAGGGTAGGAACGGGTCCCCCATTTGTTGAGGTACCAGACTACACTCATGTTGTCGGTCTGGACGGCCAGATGACCGGAAGCAGAAAAGGGTGTAGAGCTTAAGAGCGCAAACATCACCCTGAGCTCGAACATGTTGATGTGAAGTGTCTGCTCGAATTTGGACCAAGAGCCCTGGGTCCGCTGGGATCCCAAATAGGCTCCCCAACCTTCGCCCGAGGTGTCCGTTGTCAGCGCTTGGGAGGGAGGAGGAAGACAGAAGGAACTCCCGACAAAGGTTTTCCTGAATCAACCACCAGTGCAAATCCCAAAGCATCATGGTCGAGACTAGCACTTCTTGGTCCAGGTCCACCAATTGATCCCACTGAGACCGAACAGTCCACTGGAGAGATTCTCATGTGGAGCTGCACACGTGGAATTGTCGGAATTGCAGCCGCCATGAGCCCCAGGAGGCGAAGGACCGACCTGGCGGTAACCCGCCTGTGGGAGGACAAGTTGCTTGCATGAGCCTGGAGGGTGGCCACCCTGTCCGGAGGCAGAAAGGCCATGCCGAGGTCGTGTCCAGAATCGCCCTGATAAACTGGAGGCGCTGCGATGGGATCAAATGGGATTTTGCTTGGTTGATGGTAATACCCAGGCTGGTAAAACCTGCCTGGTAAGACAAAGGGAACACAGGAGTTCCTCCCTGACGGGGCCGCCAGGAGCCAATTGTCCAGGTATGGGAAAATCTGAACTCCTGAGTACACAGGTGGCTGCCACCACAGACAGGCATTTGGTGAACACTGGGAGCCGAGGAAAGACCAAACGGAAGGGCCCTGAACTGGTAGTGGTCCTCCTGGAAAGCAAACCGGAGGTATTTATGGTGGGAAGGGCAGATAAGATATGCAGGTACGCTGTCCCTGCATGTCTAGAGCACACAGCCACTGTCCCGGCCGAAGGAGGGGCAGGAGACTCTAAAGGGAGAGCATCCTGAACCTTTTGTACTCCACTGAACCAATTCAGGGAGCTGAGGTCTAGAATGGGCCTCAGGTCTCCTGTCTTCTTGGGGACCAGGAAGAAATGGAGTAGAAACTCGTCTCCGAAGAGGGGAGGGACAGGTTCTATTGCCTCCTTCAACAGAAGAGAAGAGATTTCTTCCTGAACCCTGAGAAGGTGTTCTGGGGAGTAAGATGACCTGGGGGTTCTGGGAGGTTTCTGAAGAAACTCAATAGTGTGGCCCTCTGCTATGAGCTGGAGGACCCAAGAGTCGGAAGTGATCCTCTCCCAACCCGGCAGACGTAGGGAGAATCTCCCAGATACCGTTCCTCTGGATTGACCAGAGGCTGTGGGAGTGGGAGGCAGCACCACGCTGGAGGTCCCGCAGCCCATTTGGGTGGGGAGGCTTGCAGCGAAGGGGCCCGGCGTTTGTTAGCCGCTGCTTCCTTGTGGTTTCGCTCTTAGGCCATGTGCGACGGCGAAAGGAACGATGCTGCACTTGAGGGGCTCTGTACATGGAGTCAACCTCCTGAGAGCAGTGCCTTTCTCTCGCAGTCCGTAATGATGTTCTTGACATCACCATCGAACAACACCGAACCTCGGAAGGGGTGTCCTGGATGGCGGATTGCACTTCGAGGCTAAACCTGACACAGCCAGGCATGTCGCCGCAGAGCTCACGGCGAATGCCAAGTTTCGCCCAGAAGTGTCCACCGATCGTGGCAGCGACAGCATGTGCCTACTGGCCGAACGTGTAGCGGACCAGGTCTGCCACCTCCTGTTTAGTCTGTGACTGAGAAAAGGAGTCCAACTGGCTTCCACCTCGCTACGGATAGCCTTCTGGTAATCCCCATGTGAGCCACATGGTTCAAGGCTCTAATGCCCAAAGTGGAAGAAGAAAGACCTTCTTGCCATACTGGTCCAGAAGGCGGGATTCCTTATCGGGTGGAGACGAGCTCAGGTGTTTCGGGTTAGCGAGCGGCCGTGGGCGGCGCTGATCACGACCGAATCAGCCTTGGGGTGTGACGTAAGAAAGTCAATCCCCTCGGGAGCTGGATACAGCCTATCCGCCTTCTGAGGAAGGAGGCTAAAGCCAACGGTTGTTTCCAGATAGTGGAAACGAGGTTGACGTGAGGCTCGATCCAGGGTGGAACTAACGTGGGAACGACCTCGGCAAATCCAAATGGGCAGCTAGCTTCTGCCTCTGTGGATCCGGCTCCAGAGATTTCCACTGATGAAGAGCCTGGATTTTCTTAGCAACTCCGAGAACGAGGGATCCTCCAGAGGGGACTTCGGAGGAGTCCTGGGCCTGGGCTTGCCAGGAGTGCGAGGCTCGTCCGGATCGGAGCTGTCATCAGAGTCCTCCGATGAGTCCAAAAAGAAGGAGATGAAGACCCTCCCACTGGGAGGAACATAGCCACAGGGCAAGGTGCCACCCAGCCTTAGACCCCGTAGCAGTGTCTCTGGGGTTGGGGAGAGAGGGGTCTCTTGCCCCGCGACAGGGATCCTGGACCGGGTCCGTCATTGGGAGACGGCTCTCCACCTCCCTGATGAGCTGAGCCTTGGCCTCAGCCCGCCAAGAAGCTAGAGTCTCCCTCAGATCCACCGGCAGCTGAGGGGTGGTGGAGGAGGGAAGGGGGAATACAGATACTGGGGTATCCGTGAGGAGGTATCCGTAGCCCAAGGGCGGAAGCCTGGCATCGGGTACTGAGGCACTGAGTACTGCGGCGTCGGGGTACTGCGGGCCGGATAAGACGCATAAGATCCAGCACCAGGGGTTCTACCAGGATAGAATGTCCTGAAAGAGTCTGCAGGCGCTGTGGTGGTTCGCCACGCCAGGTCTGGCATCGGGTGACGCCCGGCATGGGGACGCCGGCCGCGCGACGGGCTGGCGTCCGAGGTCCGACGTCAGGCCATCTGGACCCACGGGAGGAGACCTGACAGAGGTGCCAAGAGTCCCCAGTGGCGTCCGGGGAGGACTGGAGGGATCCTCTGGGTCCAGCTGGGAGATGCAGGGCCTCGGACGGCAGCAGCGAAGGCCGCGGGAGCTGCGCGGATAAGACCAAAGGATCCGCATAGGTTCTGTCGCTGAGCGACCGCGGCGCCTGACCGGCGGGATCCGGTAGGCGCCGGAGGAGCCGACGTCCGACTGATTGGACCCAGCGCCTAAGAAGGCCACGCAGGGGAGGCACCTTTTATGGGCGGCTTGACGGCAGTGCGCTGCCCTAAGGGTCGAAAGCGACTTACTGGCCGTCTCCGATGGATGTTGAGGAGCAGACGCCTACTTACCGGACAGGCTCAACCAGTTGACGCTGCGAGGGCGGCCTTTACTGAAAGCAGATGCCTCCTTTGTCTCTGAGGCTCCCGACTGGCCCGAGCGCGAACCAGCCGGGGAGACCACGCCTGCCTCAGACACCACCAAGACGGCCATTGGGGAACAGTCAAGTCGCCAATGAGTCCTCCTCCTCTGACTCCTCCTCTGAGGTGGAAGCCTGTCGGAGCTTTTTCAGCTCCTTTTCCATGGAGAACACCTTCTTCTTTAGGATGTGGGTCTCCAGGGACTGCTGCCTTCTTCTGCGGGTAGCCGCAATGAACTTCAGGCAGTGCTGACAGGAATCTATGGGGTGGTTGAGGCCTAGGCAGATGAGACTCCGAGAACGGCCGTCCTTGTGCGGAGTTGGGCGCCGCATGTCGCACTTGTTTTTGTGCTCGGGACGGGTAGGGACGCACATACACGGCAGGTAAAAGAATCTTGACGATATATTAGAAAATCGAAAAAACCGACGGTATAACTACCGTGACGATTGTTTGACGAGCAGTGGAACTTAACGGTAAAGCAAACAGCGGGGAAAGAACTGGAAGGCGGGCGTGGGGATCGCCTTTATACCGACGTCAGCTTCGACGCCAGTCACCTGACGTGGGGCGTCCCCCGCCAGAGACTGCTAGCTAGAAATTTTTCCATGGGGTCCTGACGCCTGCCGCTTCAGTCCTATATATTATTTACTGCAAGAGCCCTCTCAAGTAAGATCTACTTTATGGTAAGTTCTTACAAACTATACTACCTTACTTCGAGAGGGTTCCTGCAGTAGGTCACAATATAGGACAGAGTCCCAAGCAGTCCCTCCAAAAAGAGACCGAGAGAAACATGGGAGGAGGAACAAATAAAGACTAGAATGGAACCAGCCTAGGACATAAGGCCCTACAGAACAGCTAGGCCAAACCCGGCCCTTCGCCTAGAAGCAATTTCCAGACTGTAATGCTTGGTAAAGGTATGGATGGAACTCCAGGTTGCTGCTGCACAGATCTCCGCTGCAGAAACATTACAGAGAAAGGCTGCAGATGCAGCCACGCCTAGTGGAATGAGCTTTGACAGACCCCGGCAAGGTTTTTCATACTTCTGATAACAGAAGCAAATGCAGTTGGCTAGCCACTTTGAAAGGCACTGCTTAGATACGGCTTTACCCAAAGACTTGGGAGCAAAAGAAACAAAAGTGCTTGTCATCCTTACACATCTTTTGGTCTGGAAGGTATAACACTGAAGGATACGGTATACATCCAACGTGATGCAACAGAGCCTCACCTCTATTTGCTGGGGCTGGATAATACACTGGAAGCTCGAATGACTGGTTCAGAGTGAGCTCCAATACCATCTTAGGAAGAAACTAGGATGAGTCCTGAGGACCACCCAGTCCTTGTGAAAAATAAGATATGGCTCCATACAAACCAGAGCCTGAAACTCGAAATCCATCAAACAGTAGTAAGGGCAGACAAAAACAGCACCTTCCAAGAAAGGTAGAGCATATTGCAGCTCATCGCTGGTTTAAAAGGGAGAGGGAGAGTGAGCTTCTCCAACACAAAATGAAAGTCCCAAGGTGGTGTAGGGCTGAGGATGGGGAGTTTCAGATGGAGACTCCCTTTCAGAAAGGTTTTGAGATCTCCAACTGGGCCACTGGTTTACCATCTACCAGCACGTGGTACGTTGAAATGGCAGACAAGTGAACTTTCAAGGAAGAGTAGAAAAGCCCTGAATCTGATAGATGAAGCAGGTATTCCATGAGCTGTGGGTTGAACAAGTAAAGGGTCCCAACCCTTGAAGCCGCCAAATAGAAAATCGCTTCCACTTCATGGCATAGTGAATCTCGTGGAAGGCTTTCTGGCCTCCACAATAAACTGAGCAACTCTGGATGAAACCCCAAAGCGAGAAATCGCTATGTCTGCAGGAGCAACATGAAGATGCAGGGTCCTGAGCCCGGATGCACCAGCGGACTCTTGTCCTTGGTCAAGAGGCTGTGCTTCAATGGAAGCAGAACTGGTCTCCCCTGACAACTGAAGAAGAAGGGAACCAAATTTGTCTGGGCCATAGAGGAGCAATTAGGATCATCCATGCTCGCTCTGCCTGAAGCTTGATGAGCACCCTCTGAAGAATGGGAAAGGGTGGGAAGGCGTGACAAGAATCTCCCTGTCCAGGAGAGAGACAACGCATGCCACAAAGCACCATGCTCTGGAACAAGCAAGCAAAAGCTTGGAAGTTTTAGGCTTGGATGGGGAGGCGAATAGGTCAAGTTCTGGTCACCCCCATCTCCGAAATAGTGACCTCCACTTCCTGATCTAGTTCCCATTTGTGCACGAGGGTGAACGATTTCCTTAAATTGTCCACCAGTATGTTTTCCACTCCTGGAACGTGCACTGCTGTAGAGACAGATCATGCTGAACTGCCAAGTTCCACACTCTCATCGCTTCCCTGCAAGGGGATAGGAGCGCAGTGCCTCCTGCTTGTTGAGGTACCAGACTACTGATGTATTGTTCGCCTGATGAGTAGTAGTCCCTTGGGGAGAATGGTCTGGAATGCTTGGAGAATGTACAGAACCGCTCCCATCTCCAAAATGTTGATGTGCAAGGACATCTCCGACTGGGACCAAGGTCCCTGAAGTCTGATGGTCCCCAGATGAGTACCCCAACCCTGACTGGAGGCATCCATGGTAAAACTGACAGAGAGGCCGGAGCCCCAAACGGGAGGCCCAGGGACAGGTTCGAGGATCCTTCCACCAGAGTAAATCCATCTAAAGGGCAGAGGAAATGAGGAACGGTTGGTCCAATTGGTCCTGGAGCTGATCCCAATGAACCCGCAAGGACCACTGAGAGATTCTCATAAGGACCCCCGCCAGGGGACCATGGAGACAGAGGCCACCATCAAGCCTAGAATATGGAGGGACTTCTTTGGCTGGCAGATATCTGGAGGAGGCCACCAGGGTGGCCTGCTCGCTCAGAGTATCCCTCCCGATCCTGAGGGAGGAAGGCTCTGCCCTGCATCGTATCCAAAACAGCCCCATATGAACTGAAGTTGCTGCGAAGGAGTCAACGAGGACTTGGGGATATTGACAGTAATCCCCAGTCTGGAAAACAGAACCAGGGTAATTGAAAGGGCCTCCCAAAGGGACTCCTGGATGAAGCCAAAATGAGCCAATCGTCCAGGTAGTGAAAACTGCTATGCCCTGCTGTCTCAGGGCCGCAGCCACCACCGCTAGGCACTTGGTAAAACACCCTGGGTGCCAAAGAAAAAGCCAAAGGTAAGAGCCTTGAACTTGAAGTGTCTCCTGGATGGTAAACTGTAGGAAGCTGCAGTGACCTGGGAATATCGGGATGTGTAGGTAAGCATCCCCATGTCCAGAGCCAGTGACTCTTCTGCAACAGAGGCAGGAGGCTCTGGAGGGTCAGCATCCTGAACTTTTTGTACTGGATGAACAGGTTGAGCCTGCTGAGGTCGAGGATGGGTCGTAGGTCTCCTGTCTTTTGGAACCAGGGAAAAATGGGTAGAATCACCCTCTCAGTGCCGAAGAGGACCGACTTATTACTTCTTTGACAGAAGAGCCTGTACTTCCTCCCTTACTAGAAGAACCTGGTCTTGGGAGTAGGCTGACTTTCAAGGAGGAGACTCAAGGAGGTTCCAGAAACTCTAAGGTGTACCCTTCTGACACTAACTG
Source organism: Neoceratodus forsteri (assembly GCA_016271365.2). Taxonomy (NCBI): domain Eukaryota; kingdom Metazoa; phylum Chordata; order Ceratodontiformes; family Ceratodontidae; genus Neoceratodus; species Neoceratodus forsteri. The sequence goes on from CM057452.1 coordinate 458,722,055, forward strand.
CAGGACATATTTGTCAGAGGTGATGCTTCATCACTCCTGCATGTGGCGGGCAAACCTCCCCACCAGCTCCTCGCTCTTGGGCTGAGGACAGGGTGGGGCGAGGAAGTCAGGAGGTGGCAGGATGGGCTGGGGAAGGACCCCGGACCGACGCCGAGTTCTGGAGGCAGGGGCATGGACACCGCCCGCGCCTTGCACTTACCCTGGTGATACTGGGTACATTTATGCTGCCTCCAGGTCCACTTTCGAAAGGGCTGCTGAGGTTGGTTGCCCAATCGATACATGGACCTCACAGACCTAAGTGCCTGGCCATGTTCTTGGAGGTCTGTGATGATGTCCTTGGTGTCACCGCAAAAGCACCGAGCCCAAAGGGACTTCCTGAATTGCCGACTGGACCGCATTGTTGAGGCCCGAATGTGGAGCCAGGCATGCTGCCTAAGGGAAATGGTGGTCGCCAAGGTTCGAGCTTATCGAGTCGACCGAATCGTAAGTGGCGCAAAGAGCATGCCTACAAGAAATCTTTGACTGGTGAATGTCCCGGTGAGCTCCTCCTTGAGTTCTGAATCAGGCATTGACTGGATACAGTCCTCTGGCCTGGCCAAGGTGGCTTTCTGCAGAGACACCATAAGTGGTACGTAATTCAGTGACCGCAACGCACACGTAGCCAAAGAAAAATGTACTTCCCAACTGGTCAAACTGCTTCAACTCTTTGTCTGGAGGAGAAGTGCTCATGTGCTTAGGTACGTTAGAGCAATCCTGAGCAGCCGAGATGACAACAGAGTCCACCTTGGGTGCTCCTGACAAGAAAGGGGCCTACTTAGGCACCCAGTAAGTCCAGTCCGCTCTCTTAGGGATGGCGGGATGGAGTGGGCAGTTGCCAGACGATCACAGTGAGATCTTGGTGAGGTCCAATCCATGGAGGAACTGGAATGGGGACAAGATTCTAGGTCCAAATGCTCAGCGAGCATTTGTCGACTGGGTCCTGTTCCTCCAACTCCCACTCACAGAATTTCTGAATGGACCTCAAAGGTACAAGAAAGAAGGATCCTCGGCAGAGATTTGGGAGAATCCTTCCCTATAGAAACCGGATTCACGTACCAGATAAGTTCATAGGTATCATAGGTGATTTCAGAGCAAAGAAGACTTCGTCCATTGTGCTTGCTTGTTAATTCAAATTTTGAAACCCCTATTTTATTTGCTTTGCAATACTTATCCAGTTTCTTCTCAACTCAACTGTCGCCTTACTTGTGACTACCTCCTCAGGTAGATTATTCCATACTGGAATAACTCTAACACTAAACCAGTGCCTTCTTTTCGTGGTCTTAAAATTATGCCCTTAGTTGCCATGAATGGACCTAGTGTCATATCACTGTTCCCTCAGGGTAAGTCCCAATTTGACCCTTAGCTTTGCATCTTTAGTGCATTATACACCACACACATATCCCCTCTCAGGCGCCTATACTCCAATGTGAACATCCCTAAGTCCTCCAATCGATCCCCACAGTCCTGGTCCCTAACATCCACTACTAACCTGGTAGCCCTCCTCTGAACCTCTCCAATCTTCCTATGTCCAACCTGTAACCAGGTGACCAGAACTGTGCACAATACTCCAGCTGTGGCCTCACCAGTGCAATCAAGAGAGGCATAATCACTTCCTCTTCCTACTCTTTTATGTGTTTCTTGATATTTATAAGAGTACTACTAACAGATTTTATAACCTGACTGCAATGTTGGTGGAACTTGAAATCACTTGTCACTTTAACCCCAAATCTCTTTCTCCACTACTTTGCCCAATTTCTGTCCATTTAAGAAGTAGTCAACTTGATTATTTTTATTCCCAAAGTGCATCACTACACATTTGTCGGTGTTAAAGGATAACTTCTTATCCCTTGCCCAGCTTTTCATTTTGAGTAAGGCTTTTGCAACTTTGTCACATCTCGCCATTTCTGATAGTAATGCCAATTCTAGTGTCGCTTGCAAATTTGGTTTCCCAGACATCCTCCTCCTGATAATGAGTGTATAAAGATATTAAACAAGCAGGGCCTCAGAACAGATTCCTGGGGAACTCCACTCTCCACTCCCAACCAATCAGCGTAACTCCCTTTTAAACAGACCCTCTGCTTTCTCTCACTCAGCCATACCTTAACCCACGTTGTAATATACCCGATATTTTATGTTCAATCAGAGCATCAATCAATTCACCATGTGGGACCTTGTCAAACGCCTTTGAGAAATCCAAGAACACCACATCCACAGAGACACCCTCCAAAGAGACGAAGTTCTCCAAAGATTCCGCCCGAGTCCGGATTGTCTCCTGGTTCAAAATCCAGAAGTTGAATATTCTTAGGATCTGATCCCTGACATGGACCGAATCAGACAGAGTCCACAGGGACGAGAACCTGGGAGAACAGTGAGGATGTGGGAGTCTACTCTCCAGGTCTGACACCAGCTTGGACCATGCCTCCTTCCACCAGGGCTGAATAAAAGTCCTGATATCCGGTTGAGGAGTTGGAAGGGTGGAGGAGGGGATAAGCCTGGAGTGGCAGGTAGTGGTACCGTGGTATCCCTGGGAGGCACAGCCGGGTATGTGTTGTAGCCGGGAAAATAATGCCTCGCTGGAATGCCAGTCAGGCAAAGGACTAGCCAGGGGTATGGTCCAAGGAAACCCTGAAGAGTGGTGGGACATAATGGGGTCTCAGAAAATCCCTGTCCCTGATAGGCTGGCGGTAGAACCTGTCGCAGGGTAATAATAATATTCTTAATTTATAATGCGCCTTTCAAATTTCAAGGTGCAGTACAGGTTAAAACAGTTGAAAACAGTAGTACACCATAATAATAAATGTACAATACTATATACTTAAAACTATTTGTCACATCACAGATGCCTTGCTCCACAAGACCTGGGTCTGGCAAAGGTCTGGTGGAGGAGGCAGACTATCGGGTTCGCAAGGAGACAGTCGCCGGAGGGCCCGGGTTGGAACCAGGTTGCCGAACCGGTGAAGGAGGGTGATCCGCGTAGGGTCGCCGACCCGCTGGGAAGGACTCTCTGGCGGGACGGGAGGCACCTCCTGGGCAAGCTCCAATGGAGGAGGATGAGGAACCTCCTGTCCCGAAACCCCGATGGGGAGCGTGGCCGATCCTGGGTGTGCTCCACATCCAGGAAATCGGGCGCTGTCTCCTCCCGGGTAGTGGGCTAGAAGATTGTGCTGTCCGCGGAGGAGGGGGGAGAGGACCATCTTCTCCAGGCTCATCTGGACGCTGGGTGGGCTGACTATTGTCCCTGACAGAAGAGCCGCATCCATGTGACCCCAGGAGAGATCTTAACGGACGGAAAAGCCGGGCAGGAGGGGAGGAGCCCCATACCGACTTAGCTCCGGCCCAAGGGACCCCGAGTAGGGGGGAACCCACCTAACGGTCTCCCCAAAGGGAGCCGGGGCCGACTCAGCAGCAGAAGCAGCTGGTCCCGGAGGAGCCGGGGCCGACTTAGCAGCAGAAGCAGCGCCGGTCCCGGAGGAGCCGGGCAGATCACCTGCTAGAACTGGGAGCAGGGTGTGGTTTCACTGGAGTCCTCAGACACTGCCTGACAACTTTGATGGAAGGCGCAGGAGAGGCCTTGCTGGAAGCCGACCTGGAAGTCTCGCCCTGGAACCCTCCGGATGATGTTCCCCGCCCAATGTTTCTCCTTCTTCTTGTGCTTGGAAGGAGAAGATGAAGAAGGTGATGCTGAATCACTGATCATCTCCATTTGCTTCTCTAGGGAGGCTAGACGAGTCTTCAAAGATGGGCCTCCAGAGCCTGCTGCCTCCGCTTCCGGGTGGCCTGGTTGAACGCAGGCAATCTGGGCAGGTGGCCAAAGGGACGGTCTGGGCCTAAGCAAATGACACACTTTCGGTGACTGTCCTTGGAGGGATCTGGGCACCACAAGTCTCACACTTTTCTTTGACGAGGAGAAGATAGAAGTGCTTACGCCACAGAAAAAACGAAAGGATTTTTGAAATAAAGAGAAAACAGTGATCGCTGTGTAGGTCTACCGCAAGGTAATTGCAGGAGGTGACGGGGAAAGAACTGGAAGGCAGGCGTGGGGACCGCCCACTATACAGGGTCATTGACATCTTCACAGGACGCCGGGTGGGTGGTCCCCGTCGGGCATTGCTGAAAAGTCTGCTGTTGGGTCCTGACACCAGGTGCGCTTAGTCCCATATGTCATGACCTATACGCTATGACCTACTGCAGGAACCCTCTGAAGTAAGATCTGCCATTACCAGTTCACAGCCCTTCTTTTCAGCGTAATCTCAGCTCCAAGGGTTTTACAAAGTGCTTAGTGGTGGTGGAAGCACACCTCAGAAGGCAGTGTGGTGGTTCTCTCATCTGGACAACTCATTTGTATCAGGTAAAAACAAAGCAGGAAGCAAAGTTCTCTATCCAGCAAACAAAGAACACACTAGAGAATTTCTGCTTCATCATAAACCTTCAGAAGTCACAGATAGAACCAGCTCAGGTTCTGAACTTGATCAGTGCAGAACATGATACCATTCAGACGAAGGCTTTTTCTTCCCAACCAAGGGCAGGCAGCAAATCTGATTTCAACTATAGAATCCTTCAGGGCAGTTCAACCACGACGTGCAAGGGATTGTCTACAGTTACTAGGATACATGGCCTCATCCACTGCAGTGGTACCAGGAGCCAGGTCCCAAATGAAGACATTCAGTACTTATTTATTTAAAGATTGGTAACCAGGAGGCACACTGAGCCTTGGCTTGTTTCCCAGGTGCAACCTGGGGAGGGGAGAGAAGAGGTACAAGTACAGAGTACAATAATACAGTGTTTCATTCATAAGTGCAAAAATACAGGAAGGTTACAGGTTATACAGCAGGTACAGGCAGGTATAAAATGTGTATATAACAGAGTTTAACAACGACACATGAGCAGTGTGGCAGTGGAAGATTACTAGCAGTTACCGAGAAAGAGCAGAGGACCTTGCACATGGGATACAGATGACTAAGAATGGCTAGGCAAGGTACTACCAAGAGGTTAGTCGGGTAGTGGGCACGAACAAGGTGTAGGAGGGAGAGGTGGAGGGTTCGTTTAAAGAGGCTGAAGGATGGCAGCATGCACAGTGAGGCATGCATGGAGTTCCACTCATGGGGACGTGGAAAGAAAAGGCAGCCTTGCAAGAGTTTGAGTGAGAAGTGAGTAGAGTAAAGGAGCATGGGTCACAGGAACAGAGACTATATAGGAAATGTGGGCAGGGGGATAGGAAGGAGGCTAGATAGGGAGAGCAAGCTTGAGGTGTGGAGGTTTCAGCAGGAAGTAAGAGTGCAGAGATATATGAGGAGTAAAGGGTGCAATGATGGGTTATGGGGTGGGGCATCAGAGTGTAGTGACAAAAGGTGTTGAAAAGAATGTCCAGTCTGGAGAGGCGAATACAGAGGCGGACCTGTACACAATGCTGGCACAGTCAAAGAGTGGCGGATGGTCTTTGTAAGGAGTGTCCAGTGAACAGGGAGGGAGAGGGCATCTGTGTTTCTATAGAGGGCTCCAAGTTTAGGGCGGAGCTTGGAGCGAATGTGGTTGACATGAGAAGAGAAGTCCAGGCAACTGTCCAGCCAGACTGCAAGATATTTATAGGGCGGGACGATGTCTAGGGTTTTGCCATCAAGGGTAGTGAAGGCAGGGAGTGAGAGGAGTTTGGCTAGTTTCTGGGTGGAACCAAAATCCATGGAGACAAGTTTTGGAGGGTAGACCTTCAGCTGATTTGCCTCAAACCAGTACAGGATTCAAGTGAAATCGGACTGCATTTGGGAGGTCACCATGGAGGCAGAGTGGCTGGAGATATAAAGGATAGTGTCGACGGCACAGAGATGAATGTGGGAGGAGAAGCAAATGAGGGATCACTGGTCTCTGAGGGGGCCTTCGTCTAAATTGGTGCCTGTTATTAAAACTTTTCTAGGGGCACTACAGTGGTGGAAGGAAGAAGATAACCTCTGAGACAGAATTCCTTCCTCCAGCAATCCGCCAACAATCATTTCACAACAAATGCCTCTCCCTAGAATGGGGTGCTCACGTGGAGGACCTCACTGTAAGTGGTACCTGGAGCATACAGGAGAGTCAGGAACACATCAACCTCCTGGAGCTCAGGGCAGTGTGTACCTAGCAATGCAGGCTTTCCTCCCAGATCCAAGGTCAGTCTGTCCAAATCAGACAGATAACACCACAACAATACATTATACAAACTACGGAGTATTCTTTGATTCTGTCCTACATGGCTATGGTTGGAGGCCAAGTCAGTTAAGAGGGTTTCATCATGGATTTAGATCTTTTGGGAATGCGGTCGTCAGGACTGGGGTTGCAGTTTTCTATAGTTTTGTCCTAATCCTATCTTTTGCTATAGTTGAGGATTATTTCTGGTGGGGATGGTGGGGGCTATATAAATCTGGGTTGTCCTTCTGGGTTTGGTGGCACTCTACATGGTGTTTTGGTATCTAACACTTCTATTTTTATCTGTCAAACCCTCTTTTTGATTTCGTTTATTGTATTATAATTCTGAAAAATATGATCCAGAAACATATGGTTTGATACATCTATGTTGGTCCAATAAAAGGTAACAAAAGAACAGTGCTTAAAGAGCCCCTGACAGCATTAGGAAAACTTTGAGAAAAGTAAGATTTACATTCAACTCCATCCCATTTTCTTTATTACTTCATATATTTTCAATAATTAATTCCCCATTTATTAATGAAAACAGTTGCATGAAAACAAGATCCCTGTCTCCTGGACTATATCTACTCTGCCTGCTTTCTTACTCATGACATCACAGTCCGTTTATGACATCATAATTATCTCCGCAGCAACATATTTTGATGTCATAAGCAAAATTATGATGTCAAGTGTAGGCAGACAGCCAGAATTAATAAGGTAGAGATACTTTATTCATGCCAATACCCTTAGTAATAAGGAAATAACAGTGAGAATTACAGAATAAATTAAGAAATATGAGCTACATTTATACCTAAATGTTATATTTTTTCAGAGTTGTCTCAGCTGTGTCAGGAGCTCTTTAAAGGACTCATAAATAGGTGCATGTAATTGCAGCCAAAAACCACAGCACTTTGGGTTGGTGGCTACCTACAAAAGCGCTGTGGTCCTTTGTCCGAAATGCTTGTAATCCAGAGTCACTTGGGTCCAAAGAGCTCCATGAGAATGTAAACAACCCCAGTTCTGTTTAAGCGTGCAGCTACTGTAGCTGCCCAAGATGGCTGACTACGTGCGTCGTGATGACATCAATGGAATGACAGTGCTCGGAGGTTAATAAAGGCTATATGGGGACCTTATTAATTACATGTTAAAATAACATTAACAAAGCGCTTCAGCATCAAATCCTTTACTGTGTAGGTTTGATGTTTGTACATCTGCACAGTAAAGGATTTGGTGCAGAAATGCTTTGTTAATGTTATTTTAATATATAACTAATAAGGTTCCCATATAGCCTTTATTAACTCGCAGAGCACTTGTCGCCCAGTGATGTCATTGTACGCATGTAGCCACCACATTAGCAGCTATAGGAGCCGCATGTTTAAACAGAATCGGGGAGGGGGGTTGGTTTACATTCTACAGAGCACTTCGGACTCTAGTGACTCTGAATTATAAGCATTGAGACAAAAGGACCACATCATTTTGTAGGTAAGCTACTAACCTACAGTGCTGTGGTTTTGTTGGCCAGATTAGGACTCTTATTTATGAGTCCTTTGTTGTTGATCAACTAAGTCATTCCTTCTGAAGCTTACGGTGTTGTTTCCAAACAACTGCCATAAGCTTCGAGTAAGGACTTGTTGGTCCAAAGCTTAAGCAATGTTTTCTTTTGTTACATCTATGTTGGTCCAATAAAAGGTATCAAACCATTTCTGGATCTGTTCTTACAAGGACCAATACGGCAACTATTTCTGTGCTAAAAATATGAGCAATGTTATTAAATAGGTTACCTGGAATGTGAAAGGGCTCACCTGGGTTAAACATTATCAAATTCTTAAACATATTAATCACTTATATGGTAAGATCATTTTTCTTCAATAAATGCATCTATTATCCTCTGAGGTTCACTTTTTCATAAATCTGGAATTCATTATGTTTATGAGGCTGGGGACGCTATTTGTCACTTCAGCAAACCGTTACAGGCCCAGATGGTCATTATATCTGCATTTCTGGCTTACTTGATAATACCAAAGTCCTTCTGGGCTGTGTTTATGGTCCGCATGTTGATTCACCCTCTCATCAAATTTGTTAACCCCTTTGTCCCTTCCCATTATTATGGGTGGGGATTGGAATTTAACTCTTACTCAGGATCTAGATAAGACTTCTAGAGCCTTTGTTGGTTTAACCCTGGGACAACATGCTTTATGTGATTTTACCAATTCAACAGGTTGTGTGATTCATGGAGAGTTCTCAATCCTAACAGCAAATAATTTACTTTTCATTCGGTGCCTCATCGTTCTTATTCCAGGATAGATTATTTCCTAGTCAGTAAAAAGCTCTCCGAGGTATTTGTAGTAGAGGTATTGCCCTGAGGGTCATATCAGACCAATCTACAATCTGGTTACAACATACTTTAGGTTCGATAAAGCACAAAAACTATCTGGAAAATTAATAATCAACTGTTGAAAAGATGAGATTACAGTGACCCAACTTAAAGAAGCAATTAAAATGTTTTATACTGTTAACAGAGGCTCTATAGAAAAGCAGATCAAGAATGGGCACCTTTTAAATGTTTTATTAGGGGACAGCTTTTTGTCTAGCCATAAGCATAACCGCAGAAGCTAGTGAGGGCTACCCAACTCTTGTCCGAGATAAGGATTTGGAAAATAATTTGACCTCCAATGTTCTAGAATGGGTATGTTGTGAACTGGTTTATTTTGGGATCAATATGTGGACCGCCTCTGTGATCAAGTGGAGTACACCATATTTAGGATACACTCAAAATATGCAGACCAGGGTGAAAAGGCCATCCGTTTACTGACGCCATGCCTTAGAAGGCTGGAGGCATCCAGAATCATTCCATCTATTATTTTGGATGCAAATACTAGTATAAAACAGAACCTATGGATATAGCCATGGAATTTGAAAGATTTTACCATACCCTTTGTGGTCCTCCCAAGACCAGTTTCTTGAGAAGAAATCCAGCAATATTTGAGCAGTTTGGATTTCTAGTTCTGATGTCAGCTCAATGTGAAGCATTGCCCAGACCTATAGACTTGTCTGAGATACTTACATACATACTGAACATACAGAGAAGCCAGCAGAAGAAGGCCATTTGGTCCATCTAGTCTGCTCATATTGCAGGGTCCACAGCTTGAGTTTCTGTCCCTGCCCCCACTCTCCCATCCTCCCTACCAATGATCCTTACCTTTCCCTACACCTATCCCAGCCTCTCTTGAAGCTGGCCAATGTCTTCAATGAGACCACCTCTTCCAGCAGCGCATTCCAAGTGTCCACCACCTTCTCCATGAAGAAGTGCTTCCTGACCTCCTCCTAAACCTTCCCCCAGCTTAAGACTGTTCTCCCTCCCCGTGTTATGGATGCCACTCAGCTTAAAGAGACCATCCTTATCCACCTTATTTATCCCCTTCAAGTACTTGAAGGTCCCAATCGTGTCCTCTCTCTTCCTCCTATCCTCCAGGGAGTACATGTTCAGTGCTCTCAACCGCCTCCTTATATGCCTTACCCTGCTAACCCACTATCATCTTTGTAGCCCTTCTTAGACCTTTCTCCAGCAGGTTAACATTCTTTTGAGGTATGGCACCAGTACTGAACTCCATACTCTAGATGTGGCTTCACCAGTGACCTGTACAAGGGCAGTATAACCTCCTCTCTCCTACTACTGATCCACCTGTCTATGAATCTCAGCATCTTGTTTGCCCTGCTGCTGCTTTCTTGCACTGCATGGAGTGCTTCATCACTCCCAGGACCTTCTCCTCTGATGCAGATACCAGGACTCCACCTAGGAAGTACTCCATCCCGGATTCTTGGCTCCAATGTGCATAACTCTGCATTTCTTGGCATTGAAGCCAAGCTGCCAGATCCGAACTACCTCCCCAGCTTTTCAAATCATCCTGTAGGTCATGTATCCCTTCAGCTGTATCCATTCTCCCACAGAGCTTGGTGTCATCTGCGAATAGGCACGCTTTGCCCTAATGCCATCCCCAATGTCACTGATCAAGACACTGAACACCACCAGCCCCAGCACCAAGCCCTGCAGGACTATGCTGGTGACCTCTCTGGTGCCAGATAACTCTCCCCCCACCAATCACCATCTGGGTTCTGACCTCAGCCAGTTTTCCACCCATCTGGCCATCTTATCCCCAATTCAAGATCTGCCAACTTCCTGATCAACTTTTGTGCAGCACAGAAGCACAATACTTCTTTTTGGGGTACAATAGTTCTTTTCTTTTTCCATTTTTAGAGGCATAATACTTGCAGCTATTCAGAGTCTAGTTTCTGATAAAGCACCTGGTCAAGATGGTTTATCGGCCAATTTTTAGAAAGTTTTCACAGAGGAACTAGCCCCTATGTTGCTGAATTTCTACTCAACTATTTATGTCCAAGGTTTCTCTGATAATACCCTTCTGGAGGCTATGGTTATCTTATTACCAAAACCAGGTAAAGATCCTAATAGGGTGGCTAATTATCACCCAATATGTCTCATGAATTACAATATTAAAATCCTAGCTAAAATGTTAGCTACGAGTCAATCAGGTTATTTAAAATGCAACATTCACCCTCTCCACACTGTGTACAGTATGGTGAGGATGAAGGTACACTTATCATATCTTTTGAAATGCCCTAGGGTTCAATCTTTGTGGAGTCCACCAGATCCTCAGATAACCTGCTTTTTGGCACAGATCCTTTTACTCCTGAGGTCTGCCTTGTGAGGGACTATGAAGGTATTTCTGTTAAGCAGCATACTTTTTTATGGCTATGATCCCCTGTCTGTTAAGAGATTCGTTCTTAGACACCTTAGGTAAGATCAACAAGATATGTCTCATCAATAGTGTTTACATTACAAGAACTTTTATTCAATCTACATCTAGAAAAAATGATTGCTAGTCTTCATAATGATCTTTCTTCACATTTTGAGAAGTGGAGCAGGCTGTATTCATCCTTTTCAAGGAGATATCCCGGAGCAAGCCTCTTTACTATATTCTTTATTAACTTTAAACTTAATTGTAGTTTAACGCTCACATATCTACTTTTTTTTCCGTTTGCTAATCTTACTTGTTAAAGAAAGGTATTGGGATCCCTGCAATTTATCTCACCAGTAACTGTTTTTCTATGATGCTGGACACTCTAATCCTGGTAGTTCTTTTTATTGTTGTACCCTATGTACTGTATATAGCCCTTTTTAGCGATCACTGGTTTCCCTGTGGAGTGTTTAGAGGAGAGTTTAATGGGGACAATGGAGGGAGGGTTATGTTTATGTTTGGTTGGTTAACGTAAGTTTAGTTTTGTTATTGTTATTTTCTTGTCAATATTGTTTTATACTTTATAAATAAAACAACATTAAAAACCCTGAAATCTAGGTAGGCCATATCCACAGCTCCACCTTTATCTACCTCCCTTGTCATCCAGTCAAAAATCTATCCAATTTGTTTGGCATGACCTCCTGTTGTGAATCCATGTAAGTTGCCTTGGATCCTGTAAGCCTCTGGTTTTAAGATATTCCACAATCCTTTCCTTCAATAGTGATTCCATTAATTTCCCACCACCAAAGTCAGGTTCATTGGTCTGTAATTTCAGCCTCCTCCCTGCTACCACTTTTGTGAAGTGGGACAACATCTGCCCTCCTCCAGTCCTCTGGAACAACTCCTGTCTCCAGTGAGTGGCTGAACAGGACAGTTAGAGGTGAAGCTAGCACCTCCCTGAGCTCCTTTAATATCCTAGGATGTATTGGCCCTAGCCTTGTCCACTTTTAAATTTGTAAGTTCCTTCATGACTCTCTCTACTGTATATGGACTTGTGTTCACCTCCCTTCCCTCGATGCTCCTGTCCCAAATCTGTGGCCCCTTACCTTACCTTTCACTGTGAACACTGAACAAAAGCATTTGTTCAGGGTGACTACTTTTTCTTGACCCTTCCACACACTCCCCTAATCTTACTATCCTCCCCTGGTCTTTTCTTTCCGCTTACATACCTAAAAATGTATTGCCCCCTTTCTTACTGCCAGGGATATTTTTCCCGCTTGCACTTTTGCGCAACTGACTGCTTCCCCGCCTCCCCTGCTTCGATACACCTCCCCATCCGCCTCCCTCTGACTCCTTATAGCTCATAAATGCTAACTTTTTGCCCTAACCTTTCTAGCCACCTCTTTGAGAACCATAGTGGCTCTCACAGTAACAACTTACTCCTCAGTCAAACACTGACACTACTAATCCTGCCCACCAGACAGTAACGTCTATCACTAAATTCTGGAAACATCAAATTGCACAATTGGGATGGGGACATTTAGAGAGTTAAACATTCACTGCAAAGAGACTATACCCACTACTCCACCTCCCAACATAGCCCACCTAGGTTCCTTCTACACACAGCAAGAACGCTATTGTGGTTTGTGCATGTTCCCAAGGCCAAATCCTGCTCTTGGACTATGCCCTTAACTCTCTAATGCAACTAGATAATAAGGAACTAAAACAAACATGCTGGTGCTTCAACACAACACATCTTAAAGACCCCAAATTTCAGCAGCTAATACAAGACAGTATCCCATGAATTCTGCAAGAAAATTCTGATTCCAACACTTCTGCAGCACTCTTATGGGTCATTCTTAATGTGGTCCTCAGAGGCAACATAACCAGCATACACGACACAAAAGAAAGCCACAGAAGAAAATTAATAATAATAATAAGTTTATTTGTATAGCGCCTTTCAGCATACCAAGGCACTGAACACATTAAAACCACAACATCAAATATAAATCAGTAATACATATAAATAAAATCATATCATAACAACATCAAATATTAAAATCAATTAATAAATACAAAATAAGATCTCAGCAGAATAAAATTAACTTAGCCATCCAAGAAGGCCATTTGCCAAAGATGAGTCTTCAAATTCTTCTTGAATCCTCACAGAGGTGCACTCCTGTAACCGCGGTAGAAAATTCCAAAGAGTGGGAGCAGCATGAGAAAATGCTCTGCTGCCAGAGGATTTTAAACTCACTCTGAATCTCTAGCAACCCGTCGGCTGAGTGAGTGATCGGGCGGGTAGTAAGGCACCAGAAGTTCTTTCAGATAGGCCGGACCCTGATCCTGAAGGCTTTAAAGTCAATAAATGACTTTAAAGGTGATCCGCCACCGTATAGGAAGCCAGTGTAGTTCGCGCGGCACTGGAGTATGTAACAGGACCTAATTGTCCCAGTCAGAACCCGGCTGCAGCATTCTGCACCAACTGTAGGCAGCTGATTTCAACCCCAGAAAGCCCAAAGTAAAGGCGCTGCAGTACCAAACGCAAGGACACAAAGGCATGGACCAACATTGGCAAAGAGTCAGACGGAACAAGGTGCCTAACCCTGGCGATATTCCTAAGATGGTAAAAGGAAGTCCTGACAGCGGCTGACACTTGAGATTGTAATGTCAGCCTGTCATCTAGAACAATCCCAAGGCTACGCACCAGAGGTCGAAGTGACACGCCACCAAGAAAAATTCCAGAGGGGCAGCATCGCATGACCTCTATCTGACCACCGGTCCACAACCAGAACCTCTGTCTTCTCCGAGTTCAACTTTAACCAACTAGAATCCATCCAACCCTGGATTTCTTCCAGACAGTTAAACACCGCAAGAGCTCCATCCTGGTTGGGTGCAAAAGACAGGTATAGCTGGATATCTTGCATAGCAGTGAAACCTCAGCCCATACCATCTTATAATGTCTCAGAGGTGCGGCATATACACTGCAAATAAACATGGGTGACAATTACAATCACTCACACAACTAGTTAAAGAAATGCAGACCAAGCACAAAGTAGTAGATAAGGACTCATTCCACACTCTAAACAGGGCTACCAGAGCACTACAAGACTTACACAAACAATGCACAGAGACAGCCCTTAGTTTCCAGTATACAAAGATACTATGACGGGGACCAAGAGCCATGAGGCTCTGACTCACAAACTTCATAAATGATGAACTCAATTATTTAGTAGTAGCGATGTGACCCACAAATGCAGAAAATGATACACCCTTAAGGAGATCCTGTAGGTCCTGAAAACCTATATTCCACAACTGATTACCAACCCAACTCAAATAAGATCTCACAATTTCTTCAGACACTAAAGCTACTCAGTCACTGAAGAGGATGCACAACAACTCACTAAACCTATCTCATATCAAGAATAGAACAGCACTCTCCATATGCCAAACATATAAATGCTCAGCCCAGAGGAGTACTCACTGAGTTCTACAAAATTTCAAAGAAGACATCCTCACCCAGGCTTATAAAAACTTATGTACAAACCTCTAGATAAGCTCCTGACACATGGAGATATGCCACAATCTTGGCGATTCCATACCAAACAAGGATCAAACTAACGGAGGATCATAAAGACCAAATACCGTATTAAACACGAACCATAAGCTATTCACCTCTATCATAGCCAGAAAATTAGACAAAATACTCCCCTCACTCATAAATTACAACTAGACTGGGTTTGTCTGTACCAGACAAACACAAGATAATATAAAACACACACTGCAACTCTCCAGCACATATGCACTAATAACCAGTCTGCTTTGCTTTACTTGGTATTACTTGGTATGAAAGAACAGAAGAAGGCCAGAGCCCATCGAGACTGTTGCCCACACTATGTGGGAAGTTATTTATCTATTATCCTCAACCAAACATCTAATTTGTTTTTAAAGACAGTGACACTAATTGCCTCTACCAATTCTTGTGGCAAGGTGTTCCATACAATGGATGCTCTTATTGGAAAAAGTTTCCCTTTTGCTGGTTTTATAAGTTTTACTTAAGCTGTTTATTATGCAGTCTCGAACATGTCTCCTTTTGAGAGTGTTAGACCACATTTTTCCATTACATCTGGTGAATTTATTAAATTAAAACCATAAGCATATCACCTCTTAATCTTCTAGTTTGAAGAGAGAAGAGACCAGTAGCTTTTAATCTGTTCTGATAAGTCCAAGTTTGTTAATCTTGAATCATTCTAGTTGCTCTCCTTTGAACCTGTTCAAGAATTGCTATGTATTTTTTGGTTTGGATTCCAGAAAGGGGAGCCATAGTCTAGATATGGTCTAATGTATGCCCTATACAATGGAATAAGGCATTGTTCAGTGCGATTAACAAAAGTGCGTTTTATTTGCCTCAAAAGTCTGTTGGTCATGCAAGCAGTTCTAATACAATGATCATTTGATGTAAGTTTATTATTAACATATATCCTAAATCTTTTTCACAATTTGATGAGTGAAGTGGTAGTCCGCTCATATAATATATCGTTTTGGATTATTTACACTGAAATGCACTACTAAACATTTGTCTTGATTAAACTGCATATGATTTTCATTTGCCCAAAGTGTTAATTTTTCCAAATCCTTCTTTAATGCAGAAATATTTTCTTGATTATTAACCTTGCCCCCAATTTAGTATCGCCTGCAAATTTAACCATGAAGTTATTTGGCCCTGTTTGTAAATCACTGATAAAGAGACTAAACAATGGTGGTCCCAAGACCGACCCCTGTGGTACACCACTTGTCACATTACCCGAATCAGACAAGATATCATTAATTCTGACTCTCTGAGAACGATTTGTCAACTAGTTTAAAGTCCAGTTGACAATATTAGGTAACAAACCTAGATTAGCATTTAGTAATGAGTTTTTCATGTGAGACTCTATTGAAAGCTCTACTAAAGTCCAAAAAATTACATCAGTAGGGATACCCACATCTAGTAGAGTACTTATACTATTGTAAAATATATCAGATTGGTGGTGCAGGAATACTTGGGAGTAAACCCATGCTGATTTGAATCATAAATTCTAATTTTTACAATCTTGCTGTATTAAAGACTTCATTACTGCTCCATTAATTTACCAGCCACTGAGGTCAGGCTAATTGGACAATAATTTTGCACAGAACCTCTATTGCCTTTTTTAAATATGGGAGTAACTATTGCTGAATGTCAATCATTTGGTACAATGCTTTCTTGTAAGGATTTGTTGAAGATAACTGACAAAGGTATAGAAATATTTATAGAGGTTTCGATCAGAAACCATGGATGAATACCATCTGGGCCGGACTAGTATTTTTTTTTTTAGTTTTTGATAGCCTGTATAACGTCAGTTGGATAGAACCTATGATAATCTATGTGGTGAACTTTAAATGTACTAACAGGTGATTTTTGAGAGAAGACAGAACAAAAGCACTTATTAAAGAGATTCTAGATTTCTATATCACATAGAGAAGAGCCACTGGTTATAATGGGACCAATGGTACTTGATACACCTTTTACTATTTATATAGGAGAAATGAGATTTCTGATATTCTTTGTGTGAGCTATTTTAAATTCTAGCTTTTTTGCCAATTTGATAGAACTTTTAAGTTTTTCACAGATAGTCTGTATTTATGTAATAGAGTAGTTTTAATGGAACAGAACTATTCTTAAGTTTCCTAAAAGTTTAATTTTTATTTTAATCTGATTTTAATTGTCTTGTTGAACCAAGGGGAATTTTTCCTTTATTATTAAATTTCCTCTTAGATGGAATAAAGGTATTTTCCAAATAATGTACAATGTTTTTAAAAAGTCCCAAGTTTGTTGTGTTGTACAATTAAGACGATTAGATTCCCAGTTTATGTTTTGTAAGTATTCATTGATTTTAGAAAAATTGCTTTATTATAATTTTGGCACAGTATAACTTCCTTTGTGTAGTTTTAAACTGTTGAATTTCAAAAGAATAGATCAATGATCACTGGTCCCAAGTGGATCCCAAATTTGTAAATTGCTAATTTGTTGCTCTATGCTAGTAAATAATAGATTCTAAAATATTAGGACCTTGAGTGGGTTCAGTAACAATTGCTGTAATGCAGTACTAACTACCACATCTATTAGTCCTTTCTCGGCATAGGACTGTCCTGAGAATGAGTCTCAGTAAATATGAGGGAGGTTAAAGTCACCAAATATTACAGTATCTTGAGATTCTGAAAATTTGTAATGTCTTTAGACATATCAGTTGTGTAATCTGAATTTGCAGATGGAGGTCAATAGATGTTACCAACAGTTACATGGACTGCTCCTTCAATAAGATTTAACCCATATGCTTTCCAAAGGAAATGGAGAACACACTTCAAAAGAAGGAATATCATTTCGATGTACGTATAAACTCCACCGCCTTGCTTATCTAATCTGTTTTATGATATAACTTATAACCTGGAATTTCTCTGGACCAAATTGAGGATCGTCCACCAAGTTTCAGTTACTCCCACCACACCTATATTTAAAGTTTTACATTTGGCTTCGAGTTCTGCTAATTTGAGTTGGTTTAAAGATCTTGCATTCAAAGCTAGGAATTTACATTTAGTTGTAATAATATTTTGGTAAGTATTCAGAGACTTGGGAATAGACCCATTCTCCCCATTGTTTTTAGTTTAAACAATGATTTATGATTTTAGTGATACTTTTCCCCATAAGTGTACTACCCCTACGACTGAGATGTAAACCATCCCAGCAAAACAAGGAAGAACGATCTGAAAATGATTCCCAGTGGGTAATACATGGTATATCCTGCTTAAAACACCACTTTCTCAGCCATTCATTTAGGATTTGATTTTCAGGCCATGGTAGATGTTGCTCTCGGGACAGGTAGAATTTCAGATATACATACACAGCATCCCCTATCAAGTAACAGGTTACATAAGCCACATAGTCCTGTTGTAACTGATTAAATGGGGTGTTGTTTATATCATTAACACCGCATGTATGATAACCAGTGGATTTTCCCGCATTTTGTAAAATTTTAGGCATCATGGAGGTAATGTCAGATACCTGGCCCCACGGAAGCTAGAACAAGTGCGGTTGCTTTTGTCACTATTGCATACCGACCTGTCAATGTTCTTAATGATTGAATCTCCCAGGACTAACACTTGTTTTGAGACAGTAGGGGTGCAATAATCAGAAACAGGTGATTGTGTAACACACTCTGGAGCGATTAACTTAATAGGTATTGATTTGGTAGCTTGAGACTTACTAGGACAAATATTCATGGGCATTAACTCCTGATTGAAAAGTGTTTTTAAACCATTATTATCAACAGAGGGTGATGCAGGCTAAATCATGTAGCACTTCATTATTTGATACAGTCAATTGCTCAAACCTATTCTGAGGTTTCAATAGGGGCACTATTGTGTATTTGACCGCCCTTCCTTTTTAAGAGGCTCTGTGACAATGGTCCAGTCATCATTATCAAGAGAAGAGGCGGATAATCATCCACCTTATAAGAGGGGCAGAGGCAACAGGTATACTAGTACTAGTCGTTACAATTGTCTCCTCATCAGGAGGCATAGAAATGCTACCTAAATGTGAAGGAAATTGTTCATTAGAATGAAGTTGTTCATCCATAAGATCAATGTAACTTTCCAATTCCCTAATATCAGTAGAAACTGGTTTAATATTAAGCAGAAACGCTATCTGTGCTTCAAGAGTAGTAATCAGATGGCATACTAGTACATACATACCGCTCCCATACTTTCCTCACTATACATCAAACATTGCATTCACTTACTAAGTTATTTTTCCATTATTAAAGATGTATATTTACTAAGTAGAGGATATGCTAAAATTATCTTATCCAAGTTTGTCTAATGCCAGTAGTTTCAGCGTGCCCAGCGGACACAGCAGACACATGCAAATGCAAATGTAGCTTCTTTTAGTTAGCTGCTTTCTGCTCTACAAGCAAGGCTAGCAACAGTTAGTTTAATTTAGGTGCAGAAAAGCATTTGTTAGGTGGAAATGCTATTCCTACAACAAACCCTCCATAAATTTTTCTTCCTCGAATTTGGTCCATGGATACACGCCATCTATATGCAACTAAGAACCACTGTGAGAGCTCTGGAACATCTCTCAAATCTTTCCATTAGCCAGAGGCACACTAAAAGGCAGGCTGCCCGCACTATCCCCTCTTCACCTTGTATATAGAACCTCTAGTTGAATTGATCTGAGCCAACCCTAATATTGCTGTCATTGCTATAGTCACACAATACATAAACTATCCCTCTATGCAGATGACCTGCTGATTTATCTGACCAAACCCAAAACCTCACTCCCTCTCTGTCGGACACTAGAACAATTCGGACAAGTGGCTAAGTACAAGTTGAATCAGACAAAACACAAGTGCTGGGTACAGCACATCAGCCCACATCCCATCCCATACTAAACAGCAATTCCTTTTCGAAGGATCCAGATTTCTTTAAATATTTAGGAAGAAATCTATCAGAGCTGCACTGCAGTTACACGATTAAACTACACTCCAATCACAAGACAAACTGCGACAAGGCCATATCCAGATTCATGCAGCAGGGCAAACTGCAACTCCCAGGCAGAGAGGTGGTCTCGCCTCCCCAACTTAAAACTATACTACCAAGCTGCACAACTATACATTGCCTGCTACTGGCTGTCCCCATCATATGACAGCTACTGAAACAGGCAGAACTAACTCAAGACCAATCACAACCCTTCGATTGCATCCTCTCTGGCTCACCAAAACATGCCCCCCAGAACAGCTACCATACATGTACGCTACCCAACACTGCTGGCACAGAACCTGTTGAGTTACTCAGAATAAACCACAACTTTCCTTACTACTGGCCATATCCCATACAGCCAATTCCACCCTCCTGCATAGACCCATGATACTGAAACTGGTCATGACTGGGTTTAACTTATTTCCATCAACTCCTAAACAATGGACAGGAACTAGACTTGCAACCCTAAAGACAAATATCAACTCCAGAATACATATCACTACAGATACCTTCAGGATGCACACTATCTGCAGCAACAACTAAGACATAGACAAGAACAAAACCAACCCTCAACACTTCTGAAACTAATAAAACAGACACTCACATCACACCATCCGCTCATCTAATTTCACTTCTATGCCAAGCCCTACAGGATCAACAGCCAGATACAACACCCCAATACAGACAAAATGGGCACAGGAGAATAATACACCCATAACAACACTGCAGTGGGAAAGGGCAGTAGTAGAGTCCCAGAGAGCCACATCCTCCCCCTACTCATGGAGTTCTCATGGAGAAGTACAGTTCACGCTGAACTTACCATAACAGTAGACCTTCGAGAGGGCTCTTGCAGTAGTATTAATTAGGACTGTGCCCCCATGTCAGGACCACATGGAAACCTTAGCTAGCAGTGTCTGGTGGGGGACCGCCACAGATGTCATGTGATGGATGTCAGTGTGACTCTATATATTGAGCAGTCCCAGCCCGCCCTCAGTTCTCCGCTGGAGACCTCTGAAACAGCGACAGAAGAAAGAGTGGGCTCCTGGAGCCAAATAAAGCTTAGAGGAAAAGTAGTAGCAGAAGCTGGGGAAGAGTGGGAAGAAAGCTACCTACTATAAGAGTCTCTCACAAGATCTACTATTCACGAGTAAGTTCTTGTGTAACTGCATTATCTTACTTTCAGAGGGCTCTTGGAGTAGGTATTAACCATTAGGACTGAGTCCCAAGCAGTGGAAATCAGACAGGTCTGAAGCACAGGAGGCAGGAAAGATCTGAAGAGACACAGGAGTTAAGCAAGGAGGCCCTGAAGGGCAGCTAGTCCAAAGCCAACCCTGCACCTAGAGGCAATGTCTACGCTGTAGTGCTTAGTAAAGGTGAGGACAGAGCTCCAAGTGGCTGCTGCACAAATGTCAGCAGCAGACACATTCTTGAAACAAACAGCAGATGCAGCCATGCCTCTGGTAGAATGCCTTTGAATTCTCCTGGTAAGGGTTTATTGTACTTCTGGTAACAGAACAGAATGCAGTTTGCCAACCATTTGGACAAACACTGCTTAGAAACAGCAGCACCCTCTCTCTTGGGTGCAAAGGAAACAGAAAGCTGATCTGTTTTACGGACCGACTTCATTCAATTTGTATAGTAATGCAAAATACTGTGAATATCTAGGTGTGTAGAATTGTCTCCCCTGGTTAGAGTACTCGTAATAAACTGATAGTTGAATGGTCTGATTCAACATAAACCGGAAACCACTTTTGGCAAGAACGTAGATTTGTACGCACAGCCACCCAGCCTCTGTGGAAAATTAAATAAGGCTCCTAACACACCAGGACCTGAAACTAGGAACCTTCAAGCAGAAGTAACAGCAAATAAAAGAGGGCTTTCCAAGACCGCGCATGTCACAACTTGCAGCAGGTTCAAAAGGAGGCAAAGTGAGTTTCTCTAAAATAAAATTTAAATCCCACCGTGGAGCAGAGCTATGCATCGGGTTTCGGGTGGAGAATTCCTTCAGAAAAGTTTTGGAAACCTCCAGCTGAGCAACAGTTTTTCCTCCACCGTGGTAGGTGGAAATGGCTGAAAGGTGGACCTTCAACAGGGCAACTCAGGCCCAGGCCTGAGAAAATCGCTTCCATTTCATAGAATAGTAGTCCTCATGGAAGGCTTTCTGGCCTCATGAGGACTTGGCTACCCTAGAGAAAATGCCATAGCGTGAAGCGACTATGTCAGAAGGTGCCACGAGTGAAGGCTAAGGGACTGAGTCCTGATGCGCCAGAGTAGCCCCCTCCCTGGATCAGGAGGTTGTGACAGAGTGGCAGGGGAAATGAAAACACGCATCTACCGTAATTCTTGATCTTCTTGGACGAGTCTCCACCACTCATTCACACTATTGGGATCTGCGCCGAGGCACTAGGAACCCATCGAAAACTTTTTGCTGAGGGTCGGCGCCAGAGATGGCGCCACAGGAACGGCGCCTGTGAGCCCTAGCTTCAGCGGTAACGACTATCTCAGCTGTCACCCTCCAACCGCCTCAGTACCTTTTATCAAGGAGGTGCAGAATAACTTAACCTAGAAGGGTAGCCTAACCTAAAAAATGGACATAAGATAGTCCGGCGACCCGTGTAAGAAGGGTCAATAAAGAAGTCTTCACGGCCTAAAGATTTGAGGAGTGAAGATCAACAAGAAAGGTGAGCTTGGGGATGGAGGGTGGGAGTGATGAGTGGTGAGACTCTTCCAAGAAGATCAAGAATTGTAGGTATGTAATTTTCATATCTTCCGGACATAAGTCTCCACCACTCATTCACACTATTGGGAGAGTACCGAGCTAATAATCCCCAAGAGGGCGGCAGGAGAGACCAAGAGCTCACATTTTAGGACAGAGCGTCCACTGAGGATGGCTCTGCCAAGGAAGAATGATCGTCTGGCATGGACATCTAGTGCATAATGTTTACTGAAAGTATGCGCTAGAGCTCCAGGTGGCACGCAATGCAGATGTCTGTAATAGGCACGTTATGGATTTCCGCTAGGGATGCCGCGAATCACTGGTAGGAGTGAACGTAAACTTGCCCTCCAACTTAACTTACGCCATGGACTAGCAGTGATCAAGGCACGCCACTAGCCATGATGAGATACATCTGATAGCGACAGGTTTACCCAACTGGGTCTCACTGAAGGAAACGAACAGTTGCTGAGCTTTTAAAATCCTTGGTTCTATCTAGATAGAAACGCAAGACCCTCTTAACATCCAAAGAATGAAGAGAACGCTCCCTTCATTTTGGAAGTCCGAAAATAAGAGGGAAGGACCAAAGGTTGGTTTAGATGAAATTCTGACACAACCTTAGGAAGAAATTTAGGATGAGTACAAAGAACTACTTTGTCCTTATGGAACACAGTATAAGGAGGGTCTGTGACCAGGGCATGCATCTCAGAGACCCTGCCGGCTGAGGTAATGGCCACTAGGAAGGCAGTCTTCCAAGTGAGAAATTTTAGCTCACAGGTAGCCAGAGGTTCAAGGGTTTCCGAGTGAGCATGTCTAGCACAAGACTAATGTCCCAGGCTGCACTGGACGCCTAGGAGGTCTGGTATGCAGAATCCTTAAGAAACCTCTTAACCATAGGTAACTGAGCTAGGGTTAGGGAAATAACGGGCTCATGATACGCTGAAATGGCACTAAGATGAACTTTGACTGTAGAGTACTGCAGACCCGAATTCGAGAGGTCCAAAAGGTACTCCAAAACCTTATCTGGTGGACAGGAAAGGATTCAAAGAGGACTTTGCACACCAGAGTGAAATACGCCCACTTGGCTGTGTAAGTTTTCTCAAGTGGCTGGCTTCCAGGCAGCCAGAAGAATATCTGAAACTCTTCGAGACATTGAACCGGTTTACTTCGACCTCTTCAGGAGCCAAGCGTGAAGGTGAAGTGATCTCAGGTTGGGATGGACCACCGTCCCTGAGTCAAAAGGTTCATCTGCAGGGAAGTGGTCTCAGAGGAACTGCCAACATATTGTTGAGCAGTGGAAACCACAGCTGCCGATGCCAAAAGGAAGCAATGAGAATCATTTTGTCCCTGGGATTCGAATATGGGAGTACCCTCTGAATTAGAGGAAGAGGCGTAAAGGCGAAGAAAGCATTTTGTCCACTGCAGCCTGAACGCATCCTGACAGAAAATGCCAGGCCCTGGATTTCTGGAGCAGAAGAGAGCAGTTTTATGCGTTGAGTGGGGATGCAAAAGGTCCAGGTCTAGAGTTCCCCACTCTTCGAATAGTGACTGAACTATGGTTGAGTCGAGACCACTCGTGAGGGTCTGTCTCTGTTCTGCTGAGACGGGTCGCCAGTTCGTTCTGAACATCTGGCAGATATACCGCCTGAATTAGAGCCTCGTGCTCCAAGCACCATTCCCATACCTCATTGCTTCTCTGCATAAGGGGTAAGAGTGAGCCCCGCCCTGCTTGTTGATGTAATACATCACTGCTTTGTTGTCCATTTGAAGGAGAATGTTCTTGTGACACAGAATGTCCTTCAAAGCTCGGACACATAAGGATGGCTCTCATTTCTAGGACGTTATTGGAGCTGGGACTCGACTTGAGTCCACGCACCTTGAGTGTGGAGAGCCTGACAGTGAGCTCCCACCCCATTAGGGATGCATCCGTGGTAATGGAGATCTGATGGTCCAGAGGAGCAAAGGATACCTCCAGGAGATTGCTCTCTTGAGACCACCAGGTGAGTGACCTCCTTAAAGGTTCTGTCACCTTGATGAGATAGGACTGCAGGTGAGTGGTTGGGGACCACTGAGTACTGAGCATCCACTGGGTGGTTCTCATGTGCAGACATGCTAGGGTACAGTGAACACTGAGGATGCCATGAGGCCTAGCATCCGTTGCATTGAGAGAGCTGTGACTGAGCTGTTTTCCTCGATGTGACGGGCCATCTGAAGGACATCGCTCCTCCTGTCTTCTGGAAGAAAAGCCATTGCACAGGAAGTGTCCAGAAGGGTCCCATAAAAGGAGCCTCTGGGAGGGCTGCAATTGCGATTTCTTGAGGTTGAGCAGCACTCCCATGGACGGAGGAAGCGCGAGGCCGCCTCCACGGCCCAGAGTCCCTGCCTGGAAGGACTTGCTAGAAGACAATCGTCCAGATAAGGAAACACCTGAATTCGACCTTCTGAGGTGCGCCTAGAGAACTGCACAACATTTTGTAAAAATCGCTGGCCGAGGATAGCCCAAAGGGCAGGACTTGAACTGATAGTGCTGTCCCACAGCCACAAACCTCAGGAATTTGTGATGCCTCGGATGAACAGGAATGTGCTGGTGGCGTCCTGCATATCCAGGGAGGCTAACAAGTCGTGTTGGTGGAGCAGAGGTAACAGGGTTCCCAGAGAAATCATTTTGAATTTCTCCTTGGGGAGAAACTTGCTAGCTTTCTGAGATCTAGAATGGAGCATTCCTACCGACTTCTTTGGAACCAGAAAGCAATGGGAGTAGAACCCCTGTTTGTGGTGCAGTGGCACCACTTCTACTGCCCTGTTGTTCAGAAGGCCCCGAACTCGCGGCAGAAGGTCTGACTGAAGGGTTGACAGCCTGGGCTGTCGTTTGGGGACATCCGAGGGGTCTCCACAAGATTTAGTGAATACCCGCTAATTATCCGAAGGACATATTTTGTCTGAGGTTATGGACTTCACTGGTTGTAGAAGTGCATCAGACGACCTCCCACGGAGAGGAAAAAGTCCACCTCGGGCAGCTGAGATGGAACTTGGGCCGCAACTATAAGGTAGCGCTGGCTTTGTGCCTTGCGCTTGTTGCGCCTCTTTGAGGTTGGGCAGGTTGGTTCTTATGAAAACTTCCTCTGCCTCGAAGGACTGGCGATTATGAAACTGTCGCTACTGGCATGCCCTCAGAGGGGGCAGGAGGTGGCAGAGCCAACTTAATGGCTGACCTAGTCTTTTGTGTAGCTTCTAGAGCTTGCTCTACCTGAGGACCAAAAAGATATGCACTGTCAGCGGCAATGCCATCACCTGCTGCTGCGTGTCATTCGAAGCCCGGCGCGAGCCAGGAATGACGCTGGTGCAATACCAGCAGCCGCTGAACGGAAGCAGTGTCAAAGCATCCATGGCTGCTTTAACCTGCTGGTTATTAGATTCAATACCTCTGGTAATGGTTTGAAGAAGCTCTGGCTTTGAATCCGACTCCAGTAGGGCTTCAACCATCTGTTTAATAGAATGCCACAGGATATACTCATATTGAGAAAACAGCCTTGGTAACTGGCACATACGCATACTAGAGTAGAAGCAGCAAAGACTCTCTTACCTAAGGTGTCTGTCTTACGAGATTCTTTGTTAATAGGTTGAGCTGTAGTAGCTTGAGGAAGAACGACCTTATCATTCTCTGCCAGGACTACAACAGGATCCACAAAGGCTTGAGATGCCAAAATGGAACGATCCTTGGGGACTGAATACTTCCTATCAATGGATTTAGCCACTCAAGGGGAAAGAGCAGGATTATTCCAAACCATTTGAGACAGTGTCTCGAATGAAGGCTGAATCGAGGAGTCAAATCCATAGGGATCTCCGAGGCATGAAGATATTGGAGTTTCAACAATTTCCCAGGATCGATGTCTGTAGTCTGGAGAAAGTGTGAACTCAGATTTTCAACAGAGACTTAAAGGATAGGTCCTCGACCACAGGCTCTGTGACAGTAATAGATCCTGCTCGTCCACTTCATCACCAACCCAAGGTCTGGGTCAGGCTCAACGTCATCTCCTGACAGTCCAGGAGGGACTGTATGGACAGGAAAGGAATGAAATTCAGAAGAGGAGGAAGAGGAAACAAGTGAAAAGAAGAGTCCCCGAGCCGCTGGCGCCAAGGAGGTGCACGGCACCAAGAACGACACCCGAACGGCGCGAAACTGCACGGCGCCGAGCACAGCACCGAGGACGGCGCCGAGAGGCAACACGCCGAGGGCCAAAACACTCCCAGACCAAAACAGGTTTTGAAGGAAGAAGAGCAAGAGATAAGGGCATCAGCATGGCCCCTGCGCGCCGCAGCCATGTGGGGAAGACACCTAAGCACGGAGTCGACGGCATCAAGAAGGTGCTGCCGACCAGGAAGTTCCAACCGCCTCTACCTGGTTACCCAGAGAGCCCAAAGGCCCACGAGCCAAGCCAGGTAGCCGAACCAACCTCCGAGCCCATTGCTCCATAAGAGCGCCCACTGATGAAACTGCTCATCGGAAGACCTACCGGGGCGGGTAGGGCTCGATGTCGGCTGCCGGCTACCAGGAGCAGAAGCTGGCGACCCGAAGGAGGAGACCGCAACTAGCCCCGATAACCGAGCTGCCTACGCCAAGAGATGACATCAGAGGGCCACCTCGAGTGATGCCTTCTTTAGACTCAGGGCCAAGAACAGCTTCAAGGCCGAACGGTGCCGAGAGTGCGACTGCTTATTTTATGCTCTGGGACCGCCCATCCCCTGGCATTGGACTGACCATTGTCAGACCCTCCCTCTGGAGAAGGCGGAGGACCGGACCCAGCCCCACTGACTGAACAGCTTACATGAAGTCTCCCACCGCCACCTGACCTGCTCATGGTCGACTCCGCCAAGGTAGGCTGAGACTTCTTTATTGTATTTATTTTAAAATAAGAATAAATTTAAGCGATACTGTATCGAGATAATACTACAAAATAATAAAAACTGAAAACTATGCTGCTAGTCTGAAGTTTGACTCCCGACAAATGACAGCGTCGTCACTGAAGTGCACTCGATGGCGGGAAAAAAGGAACTGAGGCGGTTGAGGTCAACGCCGAGATAGTAGTTACCGCATGAGCTAGGCTCGCGGCGCCACCCTCCAGCAAAAAGTTTGCTCCCCGATGGGTCCTAGGTGCTCCGGCGCAGATCCCAATAGTGTGAATGAGTGGTGAGACTTATGTCCAGGAAGATCGGGGCTCCACTACCAGCTGCTGAAGAAGCAGAAAGCATATTTGCGCGGCCAATGTAGGCTTAACAGCATCACATGAGCCCTCCTTGGTAACTTGAGCAGCACCAGCTGCACAACTGGGAAGGGAGGAAAGGCATACAAGAACCTCCTTGTCCAGCAAAGAGATAGTGCATCTTGCCAAAAACACCAGGCCCTGGAACGAGCGAGCGAAACTTGGGAAGTTTTCGTTGGATGGGAGGCAAACAGATCGAGATCTGGATGGCCCCACAGGTTGAATACGCTTCGACTACTGACTGATTTAGTTCCCACTCGTGAGTCTTGGCCTGGGCATGACTGAGACTGTCCACTACAACTTTCTGGATGCCTGGGACATGAACTGCAGCAAGGGAGATCTGATGTAGATCAGACCAGACTCACATCGCTTCCCTACAGAGAGGGTAGGAGTGAGTGCCCCATTGTTTGTTCAGGTACCAGACCATGCATATATTATCTGTTTGGATCAGCAGTGAGCCTAGACTGAGCAGGTGCTAGAAGGCCTGTAGGGCGACAACACCGCCTGCATCTTCAACATATTGATGTGCAGAGAAAGTTCTGACTGAGACCATATCCCTCTGGTCCTGAGGGCCTCCAGGTGAGCCCCCAACCCAGCATCTGTGGTCAGGGTCTGGACAGGAGGAGGGGGCTAAAAGAAACCCCTTGCAGAGATTGTTGAGATCCTGCCACCACAGGAGATTCTGACGACTGATTCGGAGATCAGGACCTTGAGATCGAGGTCGCCCAACCTCTGGTCCCACTGAGCCCTAAGTGTACACTGTGATATCTGCTTGTGGGGCCTGGCCAGAGGAACTGTACAGATGGCCACTGCCAAGACCAAGGAGGCGCAGCACTGATCTGGCTGAAATCCAGCAGCTGGCAGCCACCAGCTGTGCCTGCCATTGCAAGGTTTCTGCCCTACCCAAAGGGAGGAAAGCTCGACCCTGGGCCATATCCATCACTGCCCCAATGAGCGGCAGTCACTGGGAGGGGTAAGATGAGACTTGGGGTAGTTCACTGTGGCCTCCACTCGGCCAAACAGGTCCAGGTAGCTGAAAGGGAAAGTTCCAGTGATCCCTTGACAGAGCTAAAATCAGCCAATTGTGAGAACGGGAAGATAAAGTGGCCCTAATGCCTCAAGGTCAGCACTACTACCACTAAGCACTTGATAAAAACCCTGGGTGTCGAGGATAGGCCAAAAGGGAGGATCTTGAACTGATAATGCTCTCCCGAGAGGAGAACCTGAGTAAGTGGCAGGACCGGAAAGACTGGGATACGAGGTAGGTTTCCTGCATGTCCAACACGCAGAGCCACTGTCTCTGTGTATCAGAGGTAGCAGGCCTGAGAGTCAGCATGCAGAACCTGTTGTACTCCTCATACAGATTTAGGGTGCAGAGGGTCGGAGTATAGGATGCAGGGGTCCTGTCTTTTGGATACCAGGAAGAAGTGAGAGTAATACCTCTTCCTGCCTGGTCTGGTGGGACGATTTCTATGGCTGCTTTTAGCAGGAAAGCCTCTATTTCTTCTCTGATCAATGGAATGTGTGCTTGTAATGAGATGAATCTGAAGGTTGTCTTGTGGGGGGTCAGGAGGAAGTAGGCTGGTGATTAACTAGGATCTGCAGCTTATCCAATAGGTAAGGAATGGGCAGACTAGGTGGGCCAAGTGGTCCTTATCTGTCGTCAAAGTCTCTGTTTCTATGTTTCTCTCCAGAAACTCTTAACGTGTGGCCTTGGGAAACTAGTTGAAGGACCCACGGATCTGTGGTAATCGCTTCCCACCCCTGCCAGATGACCGCGACCTTCCGCCCACTGTTTCCTCCGACAGAAGAAGAGGAGGAGGGGAGGCAGACTGTGAGTCAAGAGGCGGACGGAGGGTTGAGGAGGGCCAACCCTGAAGCTCTCTGGTTCTTGGCTGGAGGGTTGGCCCAATGTTTGGTCTGACATCTGGCCTGTTGTTGTTGCCATTTCGCCTGCTCTCTGTTGACGAGAATAGGTTGTTTTGGTTTATAGGCAGCTCAGTACAAAGTCTGCATTGAACGTAGAGCCTGAACCTATTATGGAGCTTTGTGATGATATCCTGTGCATCCCTCCGAAGAGGACAGAACCCGGAAGGGTGCATCTTGGATAGCAGCCTGAACATCAGGTGCCAGCCCA
Organism: Neoceratodus forsteri; assembly: GCA_016271365.2. Lineage (NCBI taxonomy): Eukaryota > Metazoa > Chordata > Ceratodontiformes > Ceratodontidae > Neoceratodus > Neoceratodus forsteri. The sequence goes on from CM057452.1 coordinate 458,751,671, forward strand.
GAAACCCTGAGCTATGAATACCTCCTCAGACAGATGGTAATGGCTGTGCTCTTAGCTGAGGAGTCCATGGCGTCAGACATTGCCTCACAGAGTGGTGAGAGGTGCCTTAGCAGATCGAATGGTGTCAGAGTGTGTTTCCTTCGCTTCAGAATCTGGCATGATTTCAATAATGGTCTCTAGCTTGAGAAAGACAGACTTTTGGTATACCAGCATGTGTGCCACATAATTTAGGGCATGCATGGTGAGAGTATAGGACGAATAAATTTCTGCCCAAAATGATCAAGCTGCCTCAACTCCTATCAGGAGGGAGGTGCTCATGTGTAGGTTTAGCAGACCTGTCAAGTGCAGCGTTAATGACCACCGAGTCCACTTTAGGGTGGGCCATGGTGATCTTGCTCTCTGGCATATGGTAATTCCCATCCACCTTCTTTGCCTTGGCAGGAATGGAGGAAGGCATTAACCAAATGGTAGAGGCTAAGTCCTCATGAGGCTCTAACCAGGGAGGCATGAGGACTGGAGACAGGTCTGGCATGTCCAAATGCTCAGCCAATCTCTTTGTTTAGAATCCTGATCATCAGTTTTCCAATCACAGGCCTCCATAATCTTTTGAGGAGATCTGTGAAGGAAGGATCTTCTGGCAGAGACTTCGGGACTCCTTTGCCATAGGCTCGCCTGGTGTAGAAGTCTCAAAGCCAGAGACTGAGGAAGAAGAGTTAGAATCAGAGTCCAATGAATGAGATGGGACTGGGGGGCAACCCCCATGCGGAGAACTTCTTTAGTGGGGATAGGGAGCCTATCTTTGTCAGTGTTGGCAGACAAGTCCATCGTCAGGCCTGGCAAAGAAAGACGAGACTCCACAGGTGAAGGAGACTGATGCGTCCAGAGCTGGGGTAGAGGCCGCTACTGGATGATGGCTGTCCAACTCTGAGACCAATTGAAACTTGTTTTTCCCCACCAAGACTGGAGAATGGCCCTGAGGTCTGCCTGACGCTGAGTAGGCGGCAGTGGAGGTGTGCTGACCGCACAGTGAAACCCCGATGGCGAAATCCTCACAGCAACAATATCGACAGGTTTTGAGATTGTTGCTGTGAGGGACCAGAGGGCAAAATTTGCCCTTTCGCTGTCCCCAAAAATCAACTCTGACTCAGAATTCACACCCCTCGAAAGGGAACACACTGAATATCAGACAGGCAAAATTCTCATTTGTCGACATTGGGATGTTGTTACGCTGGAACATCGACAAAAGTGTTGTCGATTCAGCATAAGTAAACCAGCGGTGGAGGCTGGTAGACTGGCTGAAAACCAGAGCAATAGCCAGATGTCGGATATCCTGATGTCTGGTACCTGGACGGAGGGTAGTCTGGCACATGGTAGTATGACACATAGCCTGGTGGTGGATACCCCTGCAACGGGTGTCCTGACGCTATACCCGCAGCGGAAAGTATCCGGGGTATGATAATGTGGCATATGGTAACCGTGTGTCAGGAAGTCTGATGATGGCCCAATAGGGGACCCTGCAGAGGCCTGAAAAAGTCAGGCGTCCGACCGTTAGGGGTGTGTTGGCATCGTCGTGGGGCCCTGCCGGTGTGCCTGGGGTGAAGGATCCCGAGGGTTTGCTGGGAGGTTCGGAGATGGGGCCCAGTTGTGACCTAGTAGTAATATCATCAGGCAAACATCCCCTAACTCCCACTCCTGATGGGGAGAAAGCATACCAGAGTGTGGAGAGCCCTCAGGGGTAGGCTGCGGCAGAATTGGCAGTGGGTTAAGGGTTCAAAGTCCGGACCCTGCGTCGGGCCCGATGGAAGCACCCTGGGCTGAGTGGAGTAGGGGAATCCGGCGTCCAGCGTATCAGCCATGGCTGGGCGATCCGGAGACACTGGCATTAGACTTATTGGCCTGGGTTAGGTGTTAAAGAATGGAACGACTTGTAATACGCAGGCGGTCCATCCAACACAGCAGAGCATGGCGTAAAGGGGACAGATCAGAGCATTTGTTCCTATTAATCCATCAGCTGGTCCCATAGCACCGAACAGTCCAATGCAAAATGAGCATATGGAGGTGGGCAAAGGGACTGAGATGCAATAAGCCCCAGAAGACGCAACATTATCTGCACTGACATAATGACTCCTGTGTCTTAGTCAGGCCTGGGCAACAGGCACCTCCACTCTGCCTGCACACAGGAAGGCACTGACCACTGCAGTGTCCAGCACCTTTCCAACATATTGGAGGCACAGACAAGGAATGAATATGGATTTCAGTACATTCACAGTGACACTCAGTTCCTCGAACAACTGCCTCCTTCTGGACAATATGCACAAAATGGCTTCCTGGACGGGCATTAAGTAGCCAGTCATCTAGATAAGGGAAGACTTAAAGCCCTTCCTGCCAGAGGGCTCCTGCCATAATCTAAGGATCTGGTAAATACCCACAGTGCCGAGGAAAAGCCAAGGGCATGACTCAGAACTGATAATGGCTGACCTCCAGCATGAAGTGAAGGTACTGCCTGTGGCACTTGTGAATCTTGATATGAAAGTATGCATCCTTCATTTCCAGGGGACAAAGCCAGCCCCCTTTGGTAGCATGGGGATGAGGACCTGAAGAGACACCATTCAAAATATTTCGCACTTCATGAACGGATTCAGGTCTCTGAGGTACAATACTAGATGCCGATCTCCTGTCTACTTGGGAACTAGGAACTTTCGGGTGCTAGGGACTTCAAAACTCCAACAAGCTGCACTGAGTAGTCATCCTCCTCTACAGCAAAGCAAACAGCACATTGCATCTGCCTTAGTAATGCCTGAAATTAGGCATCCTCAGGTGGTGACCTGGGTGTATAAACCTGAGTCCTCACTAAAAGGGACAGAGTTAAACCCGAGGCCCTACAACCCTCAAAGGGATCATATTCTCCTTCCACAGCTTTCAAATCCTCCTTCATGTTAAGAAAATCTGCAACGATGGGGAGGGGTACAGGCACAGCTGCCAACAACGGCAATAGCTGGGAAGGAGGAATGACAAGCCTACTTCGTGAATCAATCGATGAAGATGATGCCAATGGGGAGACTCCATCAGCAGTACAGTAGTTACTGTCAGTGGAAGTGACGGAACAGGTGCTGAAACAGTTCTGAGACCACTGCCATCACAATCCGACACTTGATGGCACCCTATTAAGGGTCCGGGACCACTGGTGTTGATGGGGTAATATGGGGCTGCAAACCATCCGTAGTAGGTACAGCAGTGCCTAAGCCAGACGTCAACCTTGGCATCCCCTGCACGGCTGGGGTAGTCTTCACCACCAGAGTGGATGATGACGACTTACCTTCTGAATAGAGTGGAGGCCTCAACCTCAACCAGGAAGCAACATCCTTGACCTTATGCTCGTGGTGATAGCTGGAATAAAAGGATTTCAATGACTTGCCCTTTCCCTTGTCTTCAGTGCATCTCAATGACCACATCAACTAGCACTGTCTAATGCCAGGAGACTTTCTTGAGGCCGCTGTTGAGCTAGATGGAGAAGCTGCTTGGAGCCCGCAGCCTTGGCAGCAGTATCCATGGCCTTCTTGGTGATGAAGTTCTCAGGGCCTTCTTACAACATCTCCTTGGGACTTGGCTGAATCCCATGCAGACAGCACAAACCCTCACATTGTGGGATAACCCCAAAGAGCAAACACAAACTGTGTGAGTGTTGTCTGGTTGGGGGTGGACCGCCTCCTCCCTCCAGACAGACACATCCAGACGCCTCCTGATCCTCAAATGGCAGAGCAGCCCACAGGGAGATAGAGAGGGTTTCATGTAGCCCATCTTCCTATTTTCCATTTCTTCCCTCCCCAATGCTGGGGTGCACACATCCAGATATGCACGTGAGGCATGCACACCTCGCAGAAGTCCCACAGCTCCCTCCCTCCCTTCGGTGTCACTCACTGTCCTGTCCTGTCCTACCACCAGGCCTCATGTGGTGGCAGTCACGTGGCAGAGTCAGCATCCATCCTCCCTGGGACAGGAAAGCAGTCCCTTAGACGCTCAGTCCTCTCCTGCCCCAGCTGACCCCGCAACCACAGTCCAATCTAGTACCTGGGTCGCTGTGGTAAGAGGTAAGGCGTCAGTATCTCAGCCTCTACACCACTGGGCTAGCCCCATTTTGTGATATTTTAAAGGAAATCTCTGTGTTGGCTATACAGAGGTACTGCAAGCAGGCAGGAGATTTCTATAGATATAAAAGAAATTTCTGAAATGGCCTAAATGTTAGAGGCAGTACCTGGAGATGTGACTCAGAGTGCCTTTCCCAGTCAAGAAGATGTAAATAAAACATAAATCCATCTGACAGCACTATTTGTTGCTGTGGAAATCACTGTGATACCACATGCAGGAGATACTATATCTTTAAAGACTGATTTTATGATCTCTATTTTGTTTAAGATCGAAGTACAAACAAGATTTCATTTACTACAAATATTCTGCTCTACCGGATTTAAAGAGATACTGACACATCAAAGAAAGCTTTAAAAAACATAATAATTAGGTACAATTCTAGTTGTACTCCATTTATATTTTATATATTTCTCCTCTCCATAATTTATTACCAAGGAAATGAATATGAATATATGATCTTTATCCTCAGAGTTCATTCTGAGTTCATCTGTCTCTATAGCTTACTCCCTACCTCAAGTCATAATCCTCTGTTGTGACATCATAATCTGTTGCCATGCGAGTAACTGTGAGGTCACAAGTAGTGCTCTATTACTTCAGGTAGGGAGAAAGCAGCAGGAATAGATGAACTCTTAAGAAGCAAAGATCCTGTTTTCATGCAAATGACCCTACTACTAAATTATGGGGAGGAAGAATACAGAATGAATGGGAAATGCATGCTGGACAGTGCCTAAGTATGTTTTATCAAGGTTATCCTGAACGTGTCACCAGCTCTTTAAATGTATTACAACTAAATGGCCGAAGTTCTTCAGTTCTGGGAATACTTTTTCACATTTGATTTTTTAAAGAAGTCTGAAGCAGCAGATTGGCTCAAAATACTGCCACAGCCATCCAAAGGGATTACGTAGGAAGACAGACGAACAGCATCAGTAGCCAACAGGAGGGAAATGTCACCCAGTAGCAGTGAGTCAAAGTTCTCAAGAATACACAGAGTAGGAGGGCACTTCAGCAGGAAGCAAAATAAATCAGGCATCAGCTCCTTCTGTACAAATATACAGATCTTCAAAACTTCCTTTTGCATAAATTATACATTATGTTACAGAAGTTCTTTATATTTCAAAGAAAAACAGTCAAAGCAAAAACAGGCAAATGACCATTTTCTTACTTTGGAACAAAGTTGCAAATCTCTTATTTTCCCCACCCAGTGTTTATCCTCATGTTACACTGACCAGGACCACATTGGGACTGGTCCCCAGTCCAGTCACCTGACTTCTCTTGGATGTACTTTCTCTGCTGTGGCCCTGCCACAGGACCCTGGCTGAAGGTGCCCAATTGTTGAGGTAGGGCCTGCAAGGCACCGGCTGTCACCGCACATCAGTCAGAGTGTTGTTCTTCCTTTTTCTCCCAGAGGCCAACGCACATGCAATGTGCGTGCTCTGCCTCCATGCAGAAGCCCCTGTGTCCGGACTTGGGTTCTCTTCCTTAACTATTCCACGGTGCTGCTAACTAGATTCTTCTAGGTGGCAGTCAAGCCCTGGGACAGATGTTCCTCCTCCCTGATGGAAGAGAGGTGTCCTATGGACATTCACCTCCTCCTCTCCCAGCTCAGCTTGGAGTGACCCAGCCCCATTCCTGAACCTGGGTCGCCAGTGTGGCAGGAGGCAGACACCAGCACCTCAGCCCCCATGCCAGTGAGCCAGCCGTTGTTAAACAATCTCAAAGGAAAACTCTCTCGACCTGTCTATAGCCTGTGTTGGAAAAAGATTATACAACTACTTGATTTGGAATCTCTGCCTGCACTTGTTTTAATGTATCTTTAGTACACACTGTAAAACTGTTATTCTCATGTCAAGTTATATTCAGCGATGATGCTAATCAGCTGCAACTGTGCAATTTAATTTCATGCTCTGCAATTAGCAATTCACACCACCGAAAATGTGCAATTTTAGCCAATTAGAGCCATTTTACTTTCACGCATTATCACTTGAGCTAATATAGCTACAATTATTGTACAGCAAATATAACCTGTTCTGGCAGTATTTAACTGATTTAAACATGTATTCCTGCACTGTTTTAATGTGGTTTGCATACAATATTTAATGTAAACAATTTGACGTTGTTCCACTTGGTTAATAAATTGAAATTAAATCCACCCACTAAATAAAAACAACTACATCAGCAGTTCATAGTGGTAAAACTGCTAATCACATTGAGGTTTTTAATACATTTTAAGATAAAGAGGTCTGCTGAAGTATTGGGACAAAATCATGATTTTTAATGCAACATGTTTAGAAAGAAACCATATACAGTTTCATCCACTAACCTCTTACAAACTGAAAACAATGTAACTTATTGTATTTACTTTTCTTACTCAACTAGCACTTTAAACTGCCCCAGCATCATCAAATAAATTATGTGCAGTCTAATTAACTTGGGAAGCAACCTCCATTACTTTCCACCCAAGGAATCAGTTTTGCAGTTTACTATACATGTCTCTTACCACTTTAAAAATGATGTTATACGGCATTCTCAGACAAGTGAACTCTAAACTTCATTTGTCTTTCAGCAAGCTTGATGGCTATGCATTTAAAACCCATTCTATCTTTATAAACTAAAAATTAAATGTACTCAGCTGTGATGGTCGTCATTGTGCCTGCTATTTATATGCTAATACCTTCACTGGAAGGGCTTGCAAATTATTGCAGCACACCAATATTTCATGTGCATCTACTCACATGCAGTTAAATATTGTTGGGGGAGGGCAAAGACCGAAATTTTGGTTGACTATTTCATGACTTTTTATACCACATACTGATGGACACACACTTATAAATGGAAAACCTTTTACTGCCTATGGTTGAATAAGATTTAAAAGCTCAATATGAAAGTATAACTACTTCAATACACTGGAATTATTTGCTAGGGCTGGCTAGCAGTACAGTGGCTGCATAACCACTTATAATGTTGGCCATCTGGTCAGTGCCCTGGATATTGTTTGTTAACTGGCCAGACAGGGTGGGTGTCTGTTTTGATATCTTCTTTCTCAGGGAGGGAGGACGGCTCTCCGATGCACATCTGTACTCAGTGGCCTGGGGTATGCAGAGGAAACCGCATGTAAAAGGATTCTGTGATTCCATGGTGGTACCACTTGATGGAGCACATGCTCTCATATGACACATGACACTAAGGCATCATTCATCCTAGAGGAAGGCAGGAGGGGTTCTGAAAGTGGACAAAGTTCCCGCTCTCTGATGTACGTGCCTGGCATCCTGCCCAATGTCTTCAACAAGCCATGCCTCTACTGAGGGAATAAGGAGAAAATCAAGATGCTAATGTTTATAAACATTTAGTATTCATTTATACTGTCAGCTAATGTATGCATGTAATCACCTGTCTTCATGCTCATATCACTGACCCGCTAATTCACTTCTGTAATGACACAACTTTAAATTCTCTTGTATTTATTGTCAAGACACTGTTCAACAGTACTGATGTCACATCTTGCTGTTCCTTATTTGTACTACTGCTTAGCGGCCCCGGTTGTTCAAAATGACCTAATGAAGCCAAATGAGCCTAACTGGAAATCAAATAAATGAAATGAAACTGCTGACAGCAGGCCCTGGGCAGATGAAATTACCATGCCAAACTACACTCAGGAGGGCTCAACAGGCTCCACACTCCTCTTTACCAGCTCACCCCACTGGCTCCACTGGTCAAATTGAATGTATCCCTGGGGATTGTGTTGTTCCTATGTACCACTCATGGAGATTTGCTAAGGGTTACAGAGGAGCTAGGGCAGTGTAGCAAAGGATAGATAGCTTTGGTTCCCAGAGTGCTCCTCGGGTGGGACGAGGGCTTGGGGATGATGGAAGGAGGACCCTGACCTGACTAGAGGGAGAGATCAGAAAACACATATCTGAAATAAAATAAACCATTCAGACACTCAACAATCCTTCACAACTTACAATTCAGGAGTCTAGCTGAGCAAGATCCCAAAATTCTTCTATAGTCCACCTAGACAGTTGACCAGTGTTCATATAAAGTGCCAGCAGCAAAATGGTAATGGAAACTAAAGCACTGCTACCAGTAAACTGATTCCTATACATCTTGTATCTTGGTCCATGGTGCAAAGGTAATGCAGATGGAGCAACTGCAATTCAAGACTTTTACTAAAATGTAATTCACTGGTAAAACACTAGTACCAGTTCACAGAGAAACTTACCCATGTGGTAAACACAGTTTTTGTATTCAGTACATTTGTGCTAAATAACTATATTCCCTCATATACAGTTAAAAACATACAGAATTCAGGCCTGATAAATTCAAACAAGCATTAAAAGGACATCTTACAGTACGTCCCAATTTGCTTGTTAGCATTTCTGTCTCCTAACTCTAATGTAGTGAATGGAAAATGTATGAAAATAAGGGCTTTGCAAACTTTATTCTGATTTATGTCTCACTTTTACTACTGCTGTTGTCTATTTTATGCAAGATGCAGCTGCAACAGGGCTTTGTTTCAGTCAGCTTTCCTGGGTGAGCAACAGCAAATTAATAAAATAAATAGGTAAATAAATTCTGTGTTCAACTGTGGCTCAAATTTCTGATTTGTTGTTTATTTTTCTTTTCTTCAAAATTTAGCCAGAAGAGCCCAGTTGAAATGCAAGATGTGGCTGTGTCCTTCTACAGGCAACAAAGCCCAAGCAGCTGTACCTCTGGTAGAATGAGCCCTCAGGCCGAGGGTGGCTCTTTCCCCAACTTTGAGTAGCAGAACTAAATGCAAGAGACAATCCACCTAGCAATAGTTCTCCTGGTGGCAGGCTTACCTTTACCCACCTCCCCAAAAGTGAGAAACAGTTGGGAGCAGTCGTTTTATGGGACTTGGTGGATTCCAAGTAGTAACTCAGAACCCTCTTACATCAAGACTGTGTAGCTTCCTCTCCAGAAAAGGAGTGATCAGTGAAAAATACAGGCAGTGTCATAGGCTGGTTCAGATGGAAGTCTGATACCACTTTAGGGAGGAATTTCCTATTTGTACTGAAGGACCACCTTATCCCTATGGAATGAGATGAAATCAGGTTCCACTGATAAGAGCCTGTAACTCACTGATTCTCCTGGCAGAAGTAATAGCAACCAGGAATACAGTTTTCCAGGTCAGTTATTTGAGCTCAGCTGAGCAAAAGGTGTTCAAAGGAGGCTGCATCAGCTGTGCAATACATATATTCAGGTCCCATAGAGGAGTAGGATCCCTGAAGGGAGGATTGATGTGGGCCAAACCTTTAAAGAATTTCTTGAAAACTGGGTGGGAAGCTAGAGAAGAGCCCTTCCCAGCGAAAAGAAAAGCAGAAAGAGTTGCCAAATGCACCTTGAGAGAAGTAGGCTGAAGGCCTAAACTGTTAAGATATACCAAATAATCCAAGACAGTGGCAATATCAGCTGAATCTGGCTAGATGTGCTTCTGGGAACACCAAAACCCAAACCTCTTCCATTTAGAATCCTAAGTTTTCCTAGTAGAAGGTTTCCTACTGGCCTTAAGGATATCCAGAGCAGATTGTAGAGATGCAGGTCTGCATATTCTAGCTCAAGAACCAGGCCTTGAGCCAGAGTGTGCGAAGATTGGGGTACAATATCCTCCCGAGATGAGGTGAGGTGAGGAGGCTGAACTGTCTGGGAAGGCACAGGGGAATTGTCACTGATAGTGACAACAATAGAGGATGCCAAGTTGTCTGGCCCAACCCAGGGCTATCAGAATGACAGTGCAGGGTTGGGACCTGATCTTGACTAAAACCTGAATATCAGAGGAAAGGAGGAAAAGATAGAAACCTGTTGGTCCAATCCAACAGGAGGGCATCTACAGGAAGAGACCCCGCAGAGGGGCCTGCAGCAGAACAGAAGGAGCTGATGGTTGTCCGGGCTGCAAAGAGATCTATCTCTGAGTGTCCCATCTCTTGAAAATAATCCAAAGAATGAGAGGATTCAGGACCCATTCATGGTGACCTTGAGAAATCCTGCTGAGAGCATCTGCAAGTACATTGTCCTTCCCTGGGAGATGCATAGCAATCAGGAAATCTGCACGGAATAAGCTAGTGACCATATTTTCATGGCTTCGTGCAAAGGCAGATGACTGAGTGCCCCCTGCTTGTTGATGTACCACATGGTTGTGGTGTCTGCTGTCCTGATCTGCACCACTTTCCTCTGAATTAAACTCAAAAATGTCTGAAGAGCCAGAAAGACACCCTTGAGTTCGAGAAGATTTACATGTAGAAGAGACCCTGAAGGACCAGGTCCCCTGAGCAGTATGCTGATCCAGGTGGGCTTCCCATCCCAGCAGAGAAGTGTCTGTGGTGAGAGTCACTGTGGGAGCCTGAGGAAAAGGAACCCTTGCCTCAAGTTGTCCTCTTCCAGCCACCACTGGGCGCCTGAACCAAAGTTAGAGACACTGGAACCAACTTGGAGAGGGATCTTTTTTCTAAGACCAAAAGGCTCTTAGGTGAAATTGAATATCCCTCATCTGAAACCTTGCCCTTGCACTACTGCAGTGCAGGCTGCCATGTGGCCTAGCAACTGCAAGAAGTGTCTGGCTGGCCGAGACACAAGTGGATGAAAAAGGAAGCCAGAGAGATGAGGGATTGGACCCAAACAGAGGAAGGAAGGCCTGGCTCTGAACAGTGCCCAGCTCCACTCCTATAAATGTGAGAAGCTGAACTGGCTCCAGAACAGACTTTTCCAGATTTAGGATGAATCCTAGGAGTACAGAAGATTTTGAGTGACCCCTAGAGCTGACCTGACTTGGTCTGGGGACTGGCCTACTATGAGCCAGTCGTCCAGGTAAGGGAACAGTAAGATGCCTTGTCTTCTGAGGAAGGCCACCACTACTGCTAGGCATTTGGCGAATACTCTTGGGGCAGATGTTAGCCGAAGGCACTGCTCTGAATTGGTAATGGCCTGAGGGCAGTTCGAACCGGAGGTACTTTCTCTGGGACTGCCTGATAGGTAGTGGAAGTAGGCATCCTTGAGATCCAGGGAAGCTAGCCAGTCTCCTGGTCTCAGAAAGGGAAGAATAATTCCCAGAGTCACCATCTTGAACTTTGGCTTTAGTATGTGTTTGTTTAGGTACCATACATCCAGGATGGGTCGCCACTCCCTGTCTTTTTAGGGTAAGAAAGTACCTGGAGTACAACCTTTTCACCTGTGAATGAGAGGTACCTCTCCACTGCCTGCAGAAGCAGTAGAGAAGAAACCACCATTTCCAGGGCATGTGTTTCCTTTTGAGGAGGGACAGAAAGCCTTGCTCTCAACTTTGGGAACCTGCTGAAGCTGAGAGCAAGACCATGTCTCACTACTTCCAGGACCCACTTGTCTGAAATGACAGACTTCCAGGCCTGGAAAAAGTGAGCCAGTCTGCCCTGCAGGAATTGGGAGGCGACCCTGGCTGACATATCAGGGTGTCTGCTTGGCAGGGGCTTAGACTGAGAGGATGATGCAGCCCTTGTCATCCCCTTCTGCCTTCTCCCTAAAGAACCCCTCTGCTGAAAAGAAGAGGAGGCCTGGTAGAAAGGCCTGTGAAAAGGCCTGTCCCTGCCAGCCCTGGGTTGCTGCCTCTGAGCAGTGGTGGTCTGCTTTTCTTTGGCTGCACTCCTGTGTGTGGTCCTGTACTCATCCATCTTTTCATGTACATCTCTGTTTGTTCCCCAGAGAGTTACCACAGTGACAGGAAATCCATGGCCTTGGTCTGGGTATCCCGAGATAAACTGGTACACCTGAGACAGGCAAATCTCCTCATGGAAACAGATGTAGCCATGACCTAGAATGAACATCATTTGAGTCCACAGCAGCATGAAATTGGACCTTTGAAGTTTGATGCCATCCACAGCCACCTGTTCCAGCTCCTTGGCCAGCTGAGGAGGGGCATTCTTAGCAAGCTCCAGAACCGTATCCCACATAGACTTCTGGTATCTGGCTGTATATGCCATATAATTGGATTGCTTGAGTCCCAAAGAGGATGCCAAGAACTGCTTCTTTGCCATGGCATCCACTTTCCTGGAATCCTTATCTGAGGGTGAGATGCCAGGGGAATATTAGTCTCATCACAGGCTGCAGCTTGCACTACCCCAACATGGCTGCAATGGTTAATAAGGAAATCCATACTAGGTTCGACAGAGCATACCTCCTGTCCATTTTCTTTTCCACGGAGGTATGGATGTTGGAAACTAATATTTTGGGTCTGTTTCCCAGGGACTTGTGCAGAGGATATACACCCTTTTGACTCTGGGACATCCATCATCTCAACATAGTCAGGCTCCTCCTAATCCTGTTCTGCTTCTTCCACTGGAAGCTGGTGAGTCTCAGCCACCTTCTTGTAAAACAAGAAGTAGGAGGGGACTCAGAAAGCCTGGGAGGAGACACATTAGAAGGCCTGTCTGGGGAGATGTCAGGCTCAATAGGCTCATCTAGGTCTTCATCATCTTCGCCTCCTTCCTTCTCGCCTCATAAAATGCTTCGGGTCATATTCAGAAGCAGACAAGTCGACTGAACCGACTGTCTCTGTGTCGGTTCGGTCAGAGCTTCAATGACGACTGCACAATAGTGATCGCTTTGGCTATTCGCCAGTGGTCGACCCATGGAACCGGATCCAAACCGCTGACTTGTGCTTGCTTGTAGAAACCGATTCTGCAGAATCGGCTCTCCTCTTGCCCGGGGTATCGCCCAGGTCAGTGAGTTCCCATCTGGTTCGGTCGGAACCGAACCAGGCTGGCTATCCAGGTCAGTGGATTTTTCAGCCTCCCTTCCTTCAGCCTACTTAAATGTTTATCCACAGTGGCCTTAGGAAAGTTCCTGCAGATTTGGCAGTCTTCTTTGAGGTGATCAAACCCCAGACAATAAACATAGATGAGGTGGGATCAGCCTTGGCAAAAGCCTCCCACACTCATTGCAGTGTTGAAACCCAGTGGGCCCGGTTTTCTTTTGGGTTTCTCAGACATGCCTTTAAATACAAAGTCACCCTTACCAGCGTTCCAAGCCAGGTGACTACAAACTTATTGGTTCCAACTGTCGTCAGGGTTGGATGAAAGAACCGAGAAATCAACGTTTTTCAGGAACCAATAGATACTGGAAAACCACACTAAAATACCTGCAAAAAACAGAAACAACAAATCGCTTTACTTCCCAACTGGACTGACCGAAAGAAACCGAAAATACAACAATTTCTTGCTAAACCACTCTACTACCTACTAATACACTTACTGTACCAGGACAGAGATATAAAGACTGAAAAAATAAAGCGGTTTACTAAACCGACTGATTTTACCACAACCAAACCGAAGTGACTGAGAGGATCTCTGGAGCGACTTCACCCTAAGACGGAGAAAAGAATCTGACGGTTACACTGAAGAGTACCTGGAACAGAGGTTTGAAAACCGAGCTCGAGTTCAACGTTCTATGCCTTGGCATAAAGTTAACTCTTTCCTCTCCGGAGCAGTTCAAGTGCTGGAGCCAATTGCATATAGTCAGAATACAGCAAGACTTCATGTTGTTTGAAAGCAGAACTGAGGTATTGCAGGGGCTGGCGTCAGTTACTAGCCAACCAGTGGCGCCATGCAATATGTCACTCGAGGGTGGTGCCGCTTGACGTAGGCCCTTCTTCTAGTATAGGAGAAACTGTTTAAAGCTTAAAGCTTCTTGCTGGTCGCAGCTCCTCTGGCTAGAACCCACCAGGGATAAATGGTAAAGACTGACACAGGTAAGGTCATTTCTTCAAAAAGATTAACTTTGGAACTGTTAGGACTAGAAACTTAATTTTCTTATCAATAAATATTCAAGTCAGGGCAACAAAGAAAAGTTCTCAATACAGTTTAATGGTACTGATATTTTAAATACTAATTAAAAATATTTCAATAAATACTTTTCAGGAATTTTTTTTTTAACTTTTCTTCATTTTCAGACAAAAGAAATATGTTTCCATTATTTTTAAAGTAAATATCCCTTATAAAACTACTCAAACATTATGGGACAGTGAGCATAGTGAGGCCATAGTATCATCAAAGTGGAAAGCAGACAGCAAGAACAATTATGACAAATGCAACATAAGAAACAGAAGTTATGAGGTTGATCTGATGGTCCAGCAGTAGCATGTTACACTTGGGTACATGTGTATTAATGTATACTGGCATATATTGATGCACGGAAACTGTATCGCTAATGCGTATTCTTAAAAAGTTCAACCTGTAAATATGTCACTTTAAACTTTTCCAGATCCTTTGCCAAAGACAAAAAGTGATAAATCCCAAAATAGCTGGGACAAATATGCAGAAGATACTAGTGATATGCCATCAAGGAAAACAACACCTTTTCTTCAATTTTATTAAAACGATGTTACAAAACGGATAACTCAGTTAACCAGATAGCTTGTTTACAATAGGCTCCAGCTAAAGGGTAGTCTACAATCCCAGTACATTACAGTAAGTATGATATAGTGCTTTTGCACAATAAGGTACTGTTGGTCATTCTCTGTGCAGCGGTAGGGTTACCATTTCTGAAGCCGGCACCCGAGTTCAGGAGCAAGCTGAGGTCACTCGAGGCCAGTCAAGGAATGAGGATCGAAAGTGCCCATGGATGACTCCTCCTCCTTTCCTTTGGAAAGAATGGTAGCTGTGCCTGAACTCGATTATCACCTAGCAGAGGCTAGTGGTACTGCATCCAGGAAACCAGATGGGAATGGACACCACCAGACACCAGCATGTCAAATGCATCAGGGTGTGTATGGGCATCATTGCACAGCTGGCTCCTTAGAAAGAAAACCAGAGGAAAAACAAACCACCAAAAACTGATCCGGCCAGGGTAATGCCAGCAGGCTCACGCATTACCAACCTCACGATCCACCCACCACCTTAGTGGTAATGGGTAAGCGATGGGCATGTAAGACCAGGATAATGTAGGAGATGGACTGGGGCAGGGGGTGCCATCCCGAGGGGAGAACCTGAAAAGAAAAAGCTTGACTGAATAAAAACATTACAATAAAGCACATGTTTCAAAGTGTACAGTAGTACGACTTATTCTTTGTATAAAAAGGTCATGGTACTGTAGGTGAAGCAAACTGCTGCTCTATAAAAGGGTGATTTGCCAGAGTTTGAATTTACTTTTTGTATTTATTTGACTTTGGGAATATACAGAGTGCTTTTGGCATTTCTTTTGATAGTATCCTCGTGGATTGAGCTTTCAGTGGCTATAACTTCTGTCTTAGATAATCAAAAGCTGTATAATGCATGTATTTGTGCATAATTGCATACTTTAGGCATCACCAGTAGAAAACAGAAGTTTGTCATCCCTCTGTACAGACATTTGGTGAGACCCCATCTGGAGTACTGTGTGCAGTTCTGGAGACCCCATCTCTGCAAGAACACAGACAGGATGAAGGTAGTCCAGAGGAGGGCACTAAAATGGTGCAGGGTCTGCACCAGAAACCATATGAAGAGAGACCAAAGAAGATTAATATGTATATCCTCGAGGAAAGGAGGGAGGGGGGACATGACAGAAAATTTCAAGTACCTCAAGGGAATCAACAAAGTCCAACAGAGTAGCATCTTTCAGAAAAGAGATGTGCAAGAACAAGGTGGCACAGTTTGAAGACAGAAGGAGGGACGCACAGGAGCAATGTGAGGAAGTATTGTTTTCCAGAGAGAGGGTGGTGGATGCATGGAACGGCCTTCCTGAGGAAGTCGTGGGGTCAAAAGAGTGGGGAATTCAAGAATGCATGAGACAAGTTCCTGCCTGGTGCGCCGAGGGCTGAGGCACTGATGCACACCACGCTACGCTGGCGACTCTGGGTTCGGGAACGGACTCAGGCTGCTGGGAGTCGGGTGGGGTAGGGAAGATTGAGCATCCTCACGGATGCTCTCCTCCCTGGGGTGGGAGACCAGGTGTGCTTCTAGCACCTGATGCCCCTGAAGCCGTGGATGCACGGGCTTGGGCACTGGCGGCTCTACTGGAGTCGGGGGGAAGCTGTTACATGCATGGCTGTCTGCGGCATTAGGCGTCGGCAAGTCTGGACCCAAGTCCTAAGCGCAGGCGTCCTAGGGAATGGGAGGAAAAACAGGGAAAATGAAACACCCCGGCCCTACGAGCAGATGAAACTAGGGGATGGGATGTCAGGAGAATCGCCTTGGGGACAGAGTAGGAGGAGTTACAAGGCCTCCTCTGAAAGCCGTGAGAGGCAAGCAAATTTAAAAAGAAATAAAAATAAAACAAAATAAAAAAGAATGCATGGGATAGACATAAGGCAATTATAGTGGGGAGGTAGGAGGAAGCAGGCTGTTGGTTAACTAGGATCTGCAGCTTATCCAATAGGTAGGGAAATGGGCAGACTGAGAGGCCAAGTGGTCCTTATCTGCCATCAAAGTTTATGTTTCTATAATTGTTTTACACATATTGTTCCTGTTAGATATGAGAGCTAATTGGGATGGCAGTATAGCCTAGAGGTTAGAGGAACGAAGTGTGAAAGAGCTTGGTACATCCAGCATACCAGACCTGAATTTGATTCTCACAACCTCCACTTGCATACTGTGCGACTCTGAGCAAGTCACTTAACTGCCCAGTGCTCCCAGGTTGCCCCCAAAACAGGCACTGGTGCCTAGTGGGCCTTACCCAGTTACCAAAGACTAAAATAAATAAAATAATTTTAAAATAATGCACTTCGTGATGAAGTGACAATTATAATTATTCTGCTTGCTAAGTTTGCAAATTTGTAATTTATGCAAGAACTATTTCAGTATTTGCTCCAAAACAAAGAAACTGCTAAAAATACCACCCATTATTTAAAAAACTCCATAATGCAGAATACCGAGAACAAAATAAAATTGGAGTAAAACTTGTACTGTATTAAAATTTAAGTATAAGACCAGAAGGCTGGAGACATCTTCAGACCAACTGCTCTTCTTCAAGCAGAGAAACAAATCTGGCATTAAAAAGACAAAAGGCTGCTACCGCTAAAGGTACTGGAGCCACAACAAAGAAGAATAAAACAGTAAACAAAACAGTTCGGCATTCCAGTAAAATTGACAAAGAAATAGACCTGTAAGCTAGGTCCCGATAAAAAGCTTTTATTACAGCATAAAACAGCCAGCACTCCTAGCACACAGATGTAATGCTTCATGTCTAAAAGACGATTAAGCCAGTAGGGGAAGCATGACCACAGTGCAGAGTTTGAAAATCTCTTCTGTACTCCATTTTTAAACTTAGTTTTTGTTGACCATGAAAGTCTGCCTATTTTCAGTCTGGTCCTGGGTACAGGGTTGGATACAGATGGAAACCAACTGAAATGGAATCAAATTAAGCTTCTGTTGGTATTTAGTGAATGGGGAAATTTGGCCAGGACACAGGAGAAACTCCCCACTCTTTTCAGAAGTGCCTTGGGATCTTTAATGCCCACCTGAAGAACCACCAAAACAAGCAGACAGGACTTCGGTTTGACATCACATCCAAAGATGGTGTTTCAGTAGTGCAGCACCCTTTCATGCTGCACTGCACTGTCAGTATTGGGATTCTACCCCAAGTTGCTGGCGTTGGGCTAGAACCCCAACCTTCTGATTTTACAGCCCCAGAGGCAGGTGTGCAACCTGCTGAGCCACTGACACTATTAATTTGCATATATACCATCACCAAGGCAGCACACACAGGTGGGATGATGCACTTCAGTATTAGGCATCACTGATGGATTCCAGTTAGAAACAGAAGGCACGCTGATCTGTTGGTGCAGCGGTAGTGCTACTGCTCATGATGCCAGTGACCTAGGTTTGGGAAACGAACCCGAATCCAAAGTCGGCTTGGGGACTGAGTGTCCAGAGGACGCCTCCTTCCCTGGGTGGAAGAGTCCGCCTGCTGCTGCCACACTGCCCCTAGATGCTGGGGACAGCTGAGCTCGGCAAGACCAGGGGCGGAGAAGCTATGCTGGCTATGTGTGATTTTGCATAGTTGCAGTCCTTGCATGCACAGCTGGGACAGAAAATGGTGGAAAACAGTTGCCCTGTGCCCAGTCATGCTGGTCCCACATCACATCAGATCTTCCTACCTGGACCTCCAAGACTGCTGCCTGATGCTACCAAAAGTGCTTGAGGGAATTGGCCCTCACTCGCTCCTGCCTGGGGAGGGGTTAAGTCATGGCTCATGGGAAGGCACCTTGTATTGCACAGGAAATGGGGACAGATGGTTATCCTTTGTGGACTGGAAGCAGATTGGGCACAGAGAGGGAGGGGCATAAACAGAAATTTATAAAAAAAAAAAAAAAAAAAAAAGGCAAGTATGAGGAAAGCTATAATAATAAATACCATGTACATATATGTTTTAGTTAATGGTCAACAGACTTGTATCAGAATTATATCAGACCAACTCCCACCTTGCATTTAACAGCAAAATATCCATATCAAGAACACATTAAATTGTAATATTCTCCCATTCACTACAAGAAGATCACCAACAGCTTTACGAATTCAATATGTCAGTTTGCATCTGCATCTTCTCCTCACCCCGACTGTAACAAGGTTGAAAAGGGCAGAACCACCAACCCTCATTTCCGGTCAATAAAAACCAAATCACTTGCTATTGGACAATGAAAGTGAATGCTTGTGAAATAATGCCTTTTGAGTGCTTGTTTATATCTCCAACCTGCCTGTATTAATAATTTATCACGCATTAATTTGTACCCTATGTTATATATCTTTTATTAATAAGTAGTATGTATTTGTATGCTTTTATGTACTCTGGTCGCCTATGAAAAGTATAGTTATGCAAGTGGGTTTTGCAGTAGGTAATAGCCATAAGGACTAGAGCCGCCAGGCGCTAGGACCACATGGAAAACTTTAGCTAGCAGTGTCTTTTGGGGTCTGGCTCACCCGCTGTCACGCGGATGGATGTCAGCGTGACGCTATATAGTGGGCGCCCCCATGCCTGCCTCCAGTTCTCCTGCGGAGATCCAAGAAGGTGTGACAGAAGAATGGAGTGGGCTGCTGGAGCCAAAAGAAAGGCTAGAAAGAAGCAGGGGAAGGTGGGAGGGAAACAGGTACCTAATGCAAGAGCCTCTCTCAAAGATCTACTGTTATAGTAAGTTCTTACATAACTGTACTATCTTACTTCGAGAGGGCTCTTGCTGTAGGTAATAACCATTACGACAGAGTCCAAAGCAGTGGAAGTCAGACAAAGACTAAGAAACCCGGACGAGGAAAGGTCTGCAGTAGGTACAGAATTAAGACATAGGGCCCCAAGGACAGCTAGTCCAAAGCCTGCCCTGTGCCTAGAAGTAACATCCAGACTGTAATGCTTAGTGAAGATGTGGACAGAGCTACAGTGGCTGCCATAAAAATGTCTGCAGCAGAAACTTTCTGAAACAAGCAGTAGATGCAGCCATGCCTCTGGCTGAGTGCTCTGTAACTTCCAGTGAGTGGCTTGTTATACTCCTGATAAAACAAAATGCAGTTTGCCAACCATTTGGATGAACACTGTTTAGAAACTGCAGCGCTCTCTCTTGGTGCAAATGAAACAAAAAGCTGATCCATTTTATGGACTGATTTAGTCTGGTTCAGGATAGTAATGCAAAGTTCTGGGCATCGAGAGTCTGCAGAATGCCTCCAATTGGTTAGAGTGCTCAGGATAGTATACTGGTTAGTGTATCATCTGATTCAAAGTAAACTCAGAAATTGCATTTGGTAGGAACTTAGGATCTGTATGCAGAGCTACCTGGTCTCTGTGGAAAATCAATAAGGCTCCTTACACTGAGGGTCTGAAGCTTGGAAATCCTTGAGCAGAAGTAATGGTAACTAAAAATAGGGCTTTCCAAGAAAGAGAGAGCGAGGTCACAGCTCACGGCCGGTTCAGAGAGAGAGGCAAAGTGAGCTTTTCGAGAATAAAATTCAGTTCCATGGAGGAACAGGGTTCCTGATTGGGGTTTCAGATGGAGAATTACTTTCAGAAAGGTTTGGAAACCTCCAACTGAGCAGGGTTTTGCCATCCACCGTAGAGTGGTAGGCAGAAATGGCAGACAAATGGACCTTCAGGAAAGAATAACTAAGGCCAAGGGCAGAAAGGTATAGCAGGTACTCCATGACCTGTGGGACGGCAAGAGAAAGGGTCTCAACTTGCATGTTGCCCAAATGGAAAACCCCTTCCATTTCATAGCATATGTGGTTCCTGTGGACAGCTTTCAGGCCTCTGCAAGGACCTGTGCAACTCTGGAAAAGACCTAAAGTGTGCAGCAGCTGTGTTAGCAGGTGCCATGTGTGTGAAGGTGAAGGGACTTGAGACCTGGATGTAGCAGCTTGCCCTGATCCTGGGTCAGCAGGTCGTGACACAGGGGTAGCAGTACTGGAAGCTTCACCAGCAACTGCTAGAGCACAGGGAACCAAATTTGGTGAGGCCAATGAGGGCGATCAGAATCATGCAAGCCCTTTTCACCTGTAGCTTCAGAAGTACCTCTGCAGAAGCAGGAAGCGAGAGAAGGCATACAGGAACCTACCTGTCCAGCAGAGAGACAGCTAGTCCTCGCCCAGAAAACACCAGGCCCAGGAACGAGCGAGCAGAAACTGGGTAGTTTTGCATTGGATGGGAAGTGAACAGACCTAGTTCTGGACGACCCCAAAGATTGAAAAGATCCTCAACTACTGATTATCTCAGTTCCCACTCATGTGCCCTTGCCTGAGTGTGGCTAAGACTGTCCGCTAGGATGCTGTGAACTCTTGGGACGTGCACTACCATCAGCTGGATGCTGTACTGAACTGCCCAATACCACACTCGCATCGCTTCCTGCAAAGGGGTACGATCATGTGCCTCCCTGTTTGTTCAGGTACCACACCACACTCACTGTCCTTCTGCACAAGGAGTGTGCCCGAGTGGAGGAGGAGCTGAAAGGACTGAAGGGCATACAGCACCACCCACATCTCTAACACACTGATGTGCAGAAAGAGCTCCCACCAAGATCAGGATCCCAGAGTCCAGTGATCCCCTAGGTGAGCGCCCAACCCTGGCCGGAAGCATCTGCTGTCAGGGTCTGGGTAGGGAGGGAGACTGGAAAGGAGCCCTCGACAGAGATTGCTCAGATCCTGTCACCATAGAAGGTCCTGATGCATGGGGTTGGATACAAGGATTCTGTGATCCATGGCATCTGATCGCTGGTCCCACTGCACTCTGTATCCACTCGGTAACTCACATGTGGAGCCTGGCTAGAGGAACAGTGGGAACAGCCACGCACTATGAGACCCAGTAGGCAGAAGATGGACCGGTTATGGTTCATCGGCTGGTTGCCACTTGGTTGACCTGCTGTAGCAAGGTCTCTGCCCAGTCCAAAAGGAGGAAGGCCTGACCCTGAACTGTATCCAGCACTGCCCCAATGAACTGGAGGCACTGCAAAGGAATAAGGTGGGACTTGGGATAGTTCCCCATAATTCCACATGCCAAAAAGGTTCAGGGTGATGGACAAAGAGGCTACCAGGTGTCCCTCAATGGCGCTGATAGCAGCCAGTCGTCATGGTATAGGAACACACAGGCCCTGGCAGCATAACGCCACTGCCACCACCGCTAGGCACTTGGTGAACAACTCTGGGAGCCAAGGAAAGGCCAAAGGGCAGTGTCTTGAACTGAAAATGTTCCCCTGGAAGGTAAACTGAGAAAACGGTTTCCTGCATGTTCAGAGCACAGAGCCAATGTCCCTAATGTAGTAGTGGCAATAGACTCAGCAGAGTCAGCATGCAAAATCTTTGCACTCCATGTACAAATTGAGTGTGCTGGGATCCAGGATCGGATGGAGGTCTCCCATCTTTTTGGGGACTAGGAAGAGTGGGAGTAATATCCCATCCCACCTGGTTCTGAGGAACAGGCTCTATGCGGATTTTTCAGAAGAGCCTGCATTCTCCTCTGATGAGAGGAATGTGACCTTTTGGGTAGTGAGAGACCTGAAGGATTTGCTGGAGGTCATTCTGTGAACTCTGTGGTATCACCTTGAGTTACTAGCTGAAGGACCCACGAGTCTGTGATGATCGCCTCCCATCCAGTCAGATGGTTGGCGAATCTGCCTCCTACTGGTTCCTCCAGAGCCAACAACAGAGGCTGGGGGCCCTGCTGCAAGTCAGGAGGCAGGGGGCGGGGGGTGGCACCCTGGAAGTCAGCTATGATTTGGCTGGAGGGGTAGCTACTGCCGAGGAGCCCGGCGTTTGGTCTGACATTGAGCAGGCTGTTGCCTGTTCTAAGGTCTTTGCTGGCAACGAAAGGGCTGCTTGGACTTGGAGTAGACGATACATGGACTGGACAGAGTGCAAGGCCGTGCCGCTGTCCTGTAGCTCAGTTATGATGTCTCTGGCGTCACCCCCAAAGAGAACTGGACCTCGGAAGGGGCATCCTGAATAGCCACTTGAACATCTTGGGCCAAACCAGATACCCACAGCCAGGGAGCACCACGCATGCTAATGGCAGTAGTGGTGCTCTGGGTAGAAGCAGCCCAGCATCATATGTAGCCTGAGGAATGACAGGAGATTTCTGCTGTCCTGACCATTTGGGCCATCTTAGATTTAGCCTTGGAATCGGGCAAGGCCTCGAACTCAGATTGAAGCTAACCTAGGATAGATTTTAGCACATTATCATGTGTGCCAGATAATTCAGGGCTCTGAGGATCGGTGTGGAGGATGAATAAACTTTACATCCAAACTGGTTTATTTGCCTAGACTCCTTGTCTGGAGGAAGTGTTCATATGCTTCAGCTTACCTGTACGGTCATGGGCTGCATTAATGACCACCGAGTCTGCCTGAGGATGAGAACTGAGATGGTCTTTGCCCGAGGGGCCTGATATAATCTGTTGGCCTTCTTGGTGAACGCAACCACTGATGAGGCTGCTGCCAAACCATGGAGGTCAAATCCTCATGCAGGCCAATCCACGGAGGAATGAGAAGTGGCGACAGCTCTGGCATGTCTAGGTGCTCCTCCAGTCTCTTGCGTTGAGGTCTTGGTCCTCAAGTCTTCTACCCATTCGCCTCCTAAATTTTTCAAAGGATCTCAATGAAAGAGGGATCTTCCGGGAGGGGTGGGAGTGGGGACTTGGAGAGTCCTTGGGCTTGGGATCCTCCGGGATGGGGTCTCAAAACCTGAATCAGAGGAGGCAGAAGAGTCAGAGTCAGAGTCCAATGAAAGAGCCCGTGGAAGAGGTACCTCCTTAGAGGAAACCGTAAGGCTCCCATTGTTGCCTGCTACTATAGCAGGGTACGAGGTAGGAGGACGAGATTCCACCGATGAAAGGGACCTGGGCATAGGGTTCAGTCTGACTGGCGGAGAGGCTGCGACCGGCTGACGCCGGTCCAATTCAGAAACCAGCTGGGTCTTGGGCTTACTCCACCAAGACTGAAGTGCCATCCTAAGTCCACCTGAAGAAGAGAGGAGGAGGAGCAGGAGGCTGGTATGCAGAAGGGCAGCCAGGAAAGAGATAACCTGGCATTGAATAACTAGGTGTCGGGTAATGATAGGCTCATGTACATAGCCAGTCATGGAATAGCCTGGCATCCAATACCCTGGAGGATGGTAATGAGGCACAGGAAGCCTGGTGTCGGAAGGCCAGGCAAAGGCCCAGACGGCGGTGCTGGGGACCTGACGGGGCCCTGACAGAGGGTAGAAAGGGCCTAGTAATGTCAGGTCTGGCATTGGACCTGCCAAGAAGTTCAGCGTAGTCCATGGCGGGCAACAGGCCCAGACAGGGAGCCTGTGGCACAGGCATTGCTGGCTCCTAAGGGAGGTCCGTGTCAGACATTCCGGCTTTGGAACCTGGGTGGTGCTGGGTGGATGCTCCTCCAACTCCAGCTCAGGCAGAACACACAAGCAGGAGCCTCCAGCAAAAGAGGCAGGATGGAGGATCCAGGAGGAGAACCCTCTGGGAAGCCTGTGGCCAGAGTGGCAGCGGAGCTTATCTGGCGGATCAACATCAGGCCTGTTATCAGGGCCCGATAAAAGCACGTGGCTGGGCGGATGCCAGAGGAGCTGGAATGCGGTTCATCAGCCTGGGCTGTGCGGTCGTCAGAAGAGCTGACGACAACTCATCAGCTGCGCCACCAGACTTAGACCCAGGAATTTTGAGGGGTCTAAGAGTGAGAGAGTTCTCTGGGACTCCAGAGGCACCGCCTGACCCGTAACCAGCTCAGGCAGGGGGAACAATGGCTGCTCCACGGGGAGGAAGCAGACTTGGTCAGTGGAGTGCTGCTCGTGCTGACTGGAGGTCGCTCAGCATCCACGGCTTCCAAAGGAGGCCGCGAGGGAAGGAGACAGATTGAGGTCCCGTGCTTCTCCTTGTCCTTCTTCTTCCTGTGGGAGTCTGAAGAATGCTCTGGTGAGGAAGATGATCCCGCAGCTTCCGGAGCTCCTTCTCCTTGGAAGCCATCTAAAGCTTAAGAACATGAGCTTCCAGGGCCAGTTGGCAGCATTTCCATGTGGCATGGTTGAAATTCAGCAGGCCTCACAGTCCTCGGTCTTGTACTCGGTTCCCAGGCAGAAAGGACAGAGGCAATGGCCGTTCTTATGAGGTTGCTGAGTGCCGCAGCAAATCACACTTGTTCTTATATGCTTTCAAAAGGTGTCGGAGAAGACGCGACAAAAAGGTTTACTTTTCTAAAGATACAGAAAATAAAGAAACCGGATGTCGGAGGACTGAGCGTCCAACGACTGCTCTCCTTCTCCAGTGGGAGGGTGCTACAGTGTTTGGCATTATGTGAACACCTAGTGGAGGCTGGGTGTACCAAAATGCACGCCAACGCCAATACATTTGGGGCGGGCAGATGCTGGCCGTCATTGCACGTCCCTGCCCCTGTACATCAGGAGAAAATCGCTGCTGGCCGCCTTGATGAAGCCTGCCTTGGCTTCAGTTAGCTCCCAGGCTGGCTCCTGACTTATCCCATTGATTGCGACACTATGGGCCGTGTTGCACCCACCATGGGAGAGGGGGTAAAGCCAGAGGGTATCAGGAGCCACGGCCATTGTGGGAGTGGGAGCAGAAGGGTCTGTGACCAGGCTGAGGAACTGGTGGCAAGGTGGCAAATAAAGCATAATACAAAAAAAAAAAAAATTAAAAAAAATAAATGAAAGAAAAAGGTGAACTACTCATCCAAAAATGGCGGTCCAACTGAAGCAGCGTTCTCCATGAGGTCCAACGATGCTGAGGTCGATGGCAGGAAAAACTGGAGGCGGACAGACATGGGGACTGCCAACTATAGCGTCACACAACGTTGGGTGGGCAATCCCCCACCAGACACTGCTAGATAAAGTTTTGTGTGGTCCTAGAGCCTGGCGGCTCTAATCCTAATGGCCGTTACCTACTGCAGAGCCCTCTAGGAAAGATCGAGTCTTTGGCCTATGGACTTACCAGATTAAATAAACAAAATCATATCAATTTGTATCATGTCAGAAAATGTTACGTTATATATACTGATGCCAGCAAGGAAACAACACAGTAATGCTGCAGTGCATCACAAAATGCTGCAGTATGCTGTTGGGACAGTGTAATTCAATGGCAATTAAGCCCCATTTACTGCAGCATTTTGTGACGTGATTTATTGCAAGTTACTGCACTGCATCGTGGCTTGCTCCACTGTAATAATGCATATTGGCTTATTAGATTCTCTGTTTATTAAACAACTTTTCTTAAGCACATGTAGAACAGTCTGCCGGCAGGCGTGGTGGGGCAGCTACCCTAAGCGTGTTTTATAACGGCTGGGACAGGGCAAGAGGACTCATAGTCCCCGGGAGGGACTAGGGGACTGAGGGGTGGGAAGAGAAGACAACCCACCAGTTCAGTAGGTCGGTGGGATGTGGTGATATAGTTAGGGCTGACTTGATGAACCTCTGATCGCCTACTGTTGTCAAATTCCATGTTTCTGCAGCATACGGTATTTTTTTTTGCCTTTTAAAGAAACATGGAAACATAAAAGGTGATGGCAGAAGGAGACCAAAGGTTCATCAAGTCTGGGTGGTGTTCCTCTTATTCTTCATTACCCAGAGTCATGAAATGTTTAGACTAGTATTTATACCCCTTGATGGAGGAGCACTTTACTTTATGGTGAGCCAATAAAAGGTGTTCGACTTGTGCGTATTATGGTTGCTTTCCTTATTTAAACCCATACTGTACATTCAAAATGAATGTAAACCCCTAAAAAATCACCATCATTTCAAATAGTACCACTAAAAGCAGATAATTCTGTGCTTCTAGAGTAAGCAAATTAGTTTTCAGAGCCTGGCTGACATTAAGATCTCTGCACTTCCTGCACCCTGGATTCGGGATAAAACTCATCATCTGCTGTGATGTATAATATATACAATGCAGGGTCTTGCATTAAATTGAGATTCACTGTATAACATGTTTTATCTGAAAAAAGCCAGATCTTGTCCCAGTACCAAGTGTCTGTACCTATTTTAAGATTTTGTGACCACCACCTTGTATTTTCATTTGCAGTGCCTCTTACACTGTCAACTAATAGAGTGTAAACACATGAGATCCTTGGAGAAGTATGTATTATACTATTTTGTAAAGAATTAGCACCTCTCAGATAAACAAAGCAATGGTCGGCCAGCCTGGTGGCGCTGAGGGTTGAGGCGCTGGACGCCACACCTCGCACCATGCCGCGACCCAAGTTTAGAAGTGGGCCTGGGGTGCCGTAGGTCAGCCAGGGATGGTTGAGGAATGAGAGCCCTTGTGGTGCTCTCCTTCCTGGAGAAAGGGGATGGGTCGATCCAGCGAGCCAAGCGACCCCGTGGAGACCGAGGGCACTGCAGCAAGCTGGGCAGCATGACAACAGCGTGGCTGATGCTGGCAGGGCTGCCGGTATCAGAGCTCGGGGTGTGCCCACACATGGGGGACCTTATGAGCACAGAACAGGAAAACCCCAGCTCCCTGGGATAAGCGCGCACCTGTCCTCCATGCCCAGTGCCGGGGTTCTTCTTGGCTGGCCTCACTACTCCTCCACCCAGGCCCCACCTGCAAGCTGGAGTCTGCCTTTGAAGAGCCCAAGGTAAGGAGTCGGGCTACCCTCCCGGGCGGAGTTAAACTGGGGGTGCTGACCGTGGGGGAGAAGGCTCAGTCCATAGAGATCCTCAGGCAGGCAGGTACAAGGATACAGTTGCCTGAGAGAGTTCCACCGAGCCACGACTGGAGGGAAAATTATTTTTAAAATAAAATACAAAATAAAGCAATGTTCTCATCTCCTGAAATTAAATAATCTACGCATCAACTAGTGGAACAATTCTAACATTACCTCCAATAATTTGAAATATTGGTCTGAAAAGGAATCTCAAATGTCAAAGAGATATTTAGCTGGCCCGGTGGCATTGGAGGTTGAAGCATTGGTCGCTGCACCTCATGTCATGCTGGTGACCTGGCTTGGAACGATCCTGGGTCGCTGGGAGTAGGCAGAGGCGAGAGAGGATTGAGCATCTGGAGGACTGCTCTCCTCTTGGGAAGGGAGGCTCTGCCATCCCGCTCGCTGATTGCCCTCTGGTTGGAGGGCAGTACAGGCCGGGAGGAGACGTGGCCGACATCTTTATGTCAGTGGGGGGACATGAAAGGGACCTGGCAGGCTTCATCATGGCCCAATGCGTCCCTGTGGCCACCCGACTTCTGGATTATACTGGGGAGAGAAAGTCGATGCTACTCTCTGAAACCATCAGGGGCAAGACACCGGGAATTACGGGGTTGGTCAGGACAGGGCTGCTCGACATGGAAAATGAGTCCTCCAAGGAGGGGCCATAGCTGCCCACCAGGTCGGGAGTACAAAAATCTATAAGGAAAAAAAAAGATATTGTAGACCTTCCATATGGTAACAGCTTTTACTGTTAATTTTGATTGTTGCGTTGTTATAAAATCAATAACATTTTACTGATAAAGCCAAGTCATGCTCATTCCCTGCAGCTCCAGATACATTTGATGCACAGGTTCTTTTTGAAATCAGTGTCTAAGAGTGAGCAGCTGTTCTTCCTTACACTTGAAATGCTTGCAAAATACAAGTGGGGAAAAACAAAG
Source organism: Neoceratodus forsteri (assembly GCA_016271365.2). Lineage (NCBI taxonomy): Eukaryota > Metazoa > Chordata > Ceratodontiformes > Ceratodontidae > Neoceratodus > Neoceratodus forsteri. Next base: position 458,779,830 of record CM057452.1, read on the forward strand.
AGCAAATCAGGGGACCTGACATTCAACCCAGATCTTCTGATTCCCAGTGCTGTGCCCTATTATGTTTTGTTAGCAGCTGGTTGGAAAAGTTGTGGTTAGACATATGTCTTACACAAACTGACCCCAGATCAATATGGCGGAAGAGAAAAGAAAAACTGATCTCTGAGCTAGTCTTGTGGGCACCAGCTACCTAGAAGATCCCTGCAGAAAGGTACCACAAAGATCTGCTGTTCTCGCGGTGCTGCACTTGAGTCAATGGCAGGCAGTGTGGAGAAAAGGTTGAGAGTTCTAATCCCAGCAGTGCGTATGCACACACATTACACATATATATATATATAGTATATGGTTAGCCTTTGTTCTTTGGAAATCACACTGCTCAAAATCCTTATAGTTATGGCAGAATGCTGTTCAGCATGAAATCCATGCTGGGAATGGTGCTACTATGCTGCAGTAGCGATGCCACGATGCTGTTGTGCTGCACCGAGGGCGTCACTATTATAGCACAGCGACACTGAACAGTGTCGCGACGCTCGCCATCACTGAATGCGTGATTGAGATTGTCCGCTCACCCAGGCTCATTTGTGGCGGCAGACTGGAAGAGGGGGATGGCTCAGGGGCAATGTGAGGAAGTATTTTTTCACAGAGAGGGTGGTGGATGCATGGAACAGCCTTCCTGAGGAGGTTGTGGGGTCTAAAACTGTGAGAGAATTCAGGAATGCATGGGACAGACATAAGGCAATTTTGTGGGGTAGGAAGAAATAGACTGTTGGTTAAATAGGATCTGCAGCTTATCCTCAAGGTAGGAAATGAGCAGACTAGGTGGGCCAAGCGGTCCTTATCTGCTGTCAAAGTCTATGTTTCTATGATCACATACCTCCAGAGAGACAAGAGGAATAGTCATGGTTGTTGGAGTGGTCACAGACACTGCACAATGACAAGAGAGACTAGGCAGTTCTTTTGGACGGGTCACAGACACAGCACAGTGACAAGGAGAATAGGTGGTTCTTTCAAGTAAATGTTACCAGAGCCCAATATATGAAAGAGAAAGTGAAAGTGCGACAAAGTGCTGGGTCACCAAATCAGGCCATCTAAACTAACAAAGTAAGGAGAAACAAACAATTTTAATTTATAGTTGTACATACACTATAAAACACTGTGTATGGCAACCATACACAGACAAGCCTGTGATGGAATCTTGAGGTATCCATGGCACCAGGATACCTCACAAGCTTACTCTTAAGGTTCTTGATTGTCATGGATGCCTCTCGATTCAAACATAGGCTTGTTGTGTATGGTTGCCCATCTACAATCCTCCATGTTGTGCCCATTCTAAACTGCTGTGCGATTCGAACAGTTGTTCAGCACAGTTAAAAGGTGATAAAATTTTAATTCCTCATTCACCCCACACAACCACATAAAGCTGCTTCTGAATCACCCAGTGCCCACAGTTCTACCTTTTTAATGGGGTGATTCAGTGACACCTGAATAAAAAAGTGAAAAACAAACTACATAAAATAAAATGTGGTCATCCAATCACAACCTGGCATGTGTTTTCATCTCACAGTTGAGATGACAGCATGGACCTCTTGAACTTTGCTTGTTTTGGAAGTTTTCATTTCAACCCTCGATGGAAACACAGCCTTGTTGTGTATGGGTGCACATTGATTATTCTCGATATTACAAACTATCTAGGGCACAGAATGTTCCTGACACTTCTGTATTCCGCTCTCAGGTTTAACTTACCATGGGTACCGCCAAGGTGTTGTGCGTGTGTGTATGTGTGTGTGTGTGTAGGAAAACACAACTTAAATTATATGCATACCAGACTGGCAAATGTAGCAACAATGACATTACTGCCCATAAAATATTCTGCAATTGATGGGCGCCCAATGGGCCAGCGGGTAGTGCTATGTGCTGCTATGCTGGTGACTCGAGTTTGGGGCAGACTCGGAAGCTGGACAGACAGCCCGGGGTGGGGCTGGGGAGGCACTGCCACATGGTAGCCCTCCCAGACAGGAGAGATAGAGGTCTAGGTTCTGCCACACCATCCATCTCTATGGTGGGCTGGCTTTCTGGAGAGACACACAGACAGTGTGCAAAGTCTGTCAGGACATGGACCAACGCTTGGGGTGGGGCTAAGAGGGGACAGGGAGAAAAGAGAAAACTGATGTACACTGGTCATCATTACTAATGAAGTCAGCAGAGTCAGACCCTGCCCTATGTGGATCCCTGCTGGCCCAAGAGTGGGGGTAGTGGTCAGGGTTGGAGGAACCAGGATAATGCCTGAAGTACGTGTAAGGTGGTGGCCAGGGTCCAACAGGCTCTATGGAAAAGAAAAGAAAGAAAACAAAAATAAGTAACGAATAGGCATGAATAGGTCATTCCAATGGATAACCTGGAATTCTACCCATTACCCATTCATTACTACTGGAACAACTTGGCAACTTAGGGCCGTCCTATGAAACTTTACAGTGGTTCAACAGTTATCTCGCCAACGGTCATGAAGTTAAGATTGGTGACTCCTCTCCTCCAAACTACCTGTCCGGGCTGGTGTTCCCCAAGGGTCAATATTGGGACCCCTTCTTTTCAGCATCTTCCTGAACAATCTCCCTTCTGCCTATGATGAAAACATTATTCTGTATGCTGATGGCACGATGATTTTCTCTAAAATTCTGACCCCTTCCTCTTGGAGAAACAACTGCAGGAAAGTTTCAAGCAAGTTAAGGCCTGGTTCGACTCACAGAAACAGAATGCTAAATTACAAGAAAACAAATACTATGCTGTTCTATGGCACACACAACAAACATAAACACCAACAGCTGGCAATCAAAAACAGCTCAGGTGTGACCCTGGACCAGACATTGAAATACCTTGGTTTAACCCTGGACCATACTCTGTCCTTCTCTAGCCATATTGATTCAGTAGCAAAATCTGTAAATATCCACGTAGGCCTTCTCTATAAACATAGACAACTGCCTGACACGGATGCCCTTAAGCTAGCAATGCACAGCTCTATTGTCTCCATCATTGATTATGGGCTTGTTATCTACGGAGCAGCCACAGCTACAGCACTATGGCGAATTCTTACAGAGCTGAATAGGGCCTGCAGACTGCTTACTGGTGTTGCCCACTGAACGTATACCATGACCTCTATGAACAGTCAAACTGGCTACAACTTCGGGAAGGATTACTTTCCAAACCTGCCTACTAGCAAAAAAGTCATTAATGGGACTCATGCCCTGGGGTTCAGTCTCTCTTAAGCCCAGCCAACCACCCGTTACACAAGAAGCTCTGACAACTATTCTCTGGCTGTTCCCGCTGTCACACCACCCAAGGCCAGCAGTCTTTGCAGGTAGAGCCCTAAGATGTTTAATTCCTGGGCAGCTAACTCACCAACTTTGGCACCCTCTGCTCGTGTCAAACACAAGCTACGCCAAACGCTTGTGTCCAGAGCCACCTGTGACTGTTTCTCCTAACCTTCCAGGTAGTCGCTTCTGTTCTTGCACCTCTCTACTATCACCACCTCTGCCTGCCTCCACCCTCCCCATCTACCCTGCCTCTCTCCCTAGCCAGGTCCACCACCTTCCTCTCTTACCCTCCTTCAACTCCCTTCCTCTCTCCCTTTTCTAATCTGCTCACCCCACCCAATGTTGCACTTGTTCCCCGATCCTTGCCTCTTGCCCACCTCTCCTTCTACCTCCTCACAGTTACCCCTCTGCACCCACTCTCTCTTCCACTTTCCTACGCTACATGGCACAATTGGCAGCAACTCAGTTTTTCCACTCTAATTTTCCCTTTGACAGTGCCCTTCTGGCAACTTTAATTCATGTAAATATTATTTGTTGTGACTCATCATTCTCAAATGTATGCCTTATTATGTTGTTCTGTTATTTATATTACCTGTAGCTTTAGACCAAGTATACCCTGTACTGAATTTTGTATTCAAACTGCTTGCCTGCTAATCTCACACAAACTGTACTCCTATTCTTTGTATACTGATGTAGAATCTTTGTAAAGAGCCATTGACTCAAAGGTATTTATCCGAAATTTAATAAATAAATTCTAATAAATAAAATACCCAACGTTATTTAGGCAACAGAACTGGTCAACTTTGGAGGTAACTTTTCTCACTGATTTCTTCACATTTTCTGCATGTTTAAAAATGGTCACTGTGTGTGGAAATTCTAGGCAATCTTCAAATAAGTCTCTTGACGCCGTTACATCCTCCTGCCCTGATCAAGCCTGCTGCATTCTAAAGGGTAGAGCTGCCTATGGCATTGTACATTGATGGTGCAGACACTTACCACTTTCCTTTCTCTCTTCTTGTATTCAATATTCATTTCTTCATGCTTTTTCATTGCGACCTGCATCGCTTTCTTTAAGTCGATAGCTTGCTTTAGTCGGTCATCGTTTATACCAGCTTTGGTAAAACCTAAAGAATAACAACAAATGCAGTAGAAGAAACCAAAGAAAAAATAGCCTTGTCCTTACAGATTCAAATATCAATGGTCAAAATGAGTTAAAATCATTTTCTCCTGAAAATCATGCATAACATTGACCCTTCGTCTCTCACAAATGGGTTTGACTTTATTTCAGGGGTCTTTAATGTGCAGCTGAAGAGTACTGCTATCCTGAAGCAATGACATTACTTCAGTCTCATGTTTTCCAGAGAGCATTTATTTTGCTTTCTTTTCTAGGGTCTGCTTCATTTACACTTGACTAACTTAAGCATGTGGGCCACCTTCAAACTTATATAGTTACTGTTTCAAAGTTTCTTCAGTGGTAGCATCTCTCAGATCAAGGACTACTGAAATCTCTCTTACCACACTATTATTGATACAAGACTACTGTATCAAGCCTCCCTCTAAAACAGCTTTCAGCATACAGACCACGGTACTGTCAAATCACAGTCTGCATAAATACCAGGTTCACGTCTATAACAAGGGTGGAATGTATTCATTTGGGGAGGGACTAATTTGTTGAAGCCATCCTCATGAGTTCAGTGATGGAGGGTTTCTAATTCTTGTACAATTATATATATATATATGTGTGTGTGTGTGTGTGTGTGTATATATATATATATATATATATATATATACATACACACACACACACACACACACACACACACACACATGTATCTCATTCTTACACCTCTGTAAACTGCTTGAAAATAAATGCACTGATTCAGTCGTAGAAATGTGTTACGTCCTGAATGTGGATTCATCAGTGCAGTTCTCATTGAGTCGCACACAGCTTTCTCTTCGATGACTGTCACAGCCATTGACATTTTCAGTGCCTATTGTCAAAACACCAAACTGCAAAGCTGCATTCTTGTAAAGCATTTCATATCAAAACCCAAGCTCTACAATCACCCAAGGAATGCAGACAGCACCACTAACTACCATGAATGAGCTGGCATTAAATAAGTTGATACCCACATGCTTTTGCTTCAAGGACATCACATTAACAAATCTGATCAAAATCGTAGATTTTTCGCACCCTATGAACAGAAACATAGGAAGTGCTAGACTAAATATGATTAAAGACCCATCATGTTCACCTCGTCACATATAAGCTGCCATGGCATACAGTGCTATAAAAATAGGTGTAGCCATGGTTTAATGGGAAGTGGTACCATATAGTTTATGGACGCTGGGACTATGGAGGGAACTGCCAACAGAGGAAACTGCTGGGAACCTAACACCAAGTGATAAGCCAGGTCCCTCCTGGGCACACCAGTCAAACATAACACTCCTTACCTACATTGATTTAATCTTTTTCCTTTTCCAGGTGTTTATGCTCTTGCACCAAACTGCACCCCATATCATCCCTGGCTACCCGGCACCATCACCCACCATCTCTAGGATTTACTGGCTCCTTGGGTCCCCATGGATTGCCCCCATGGCAGGGCTAGAAGGGAGGCCGTCCCCACCCCGTGCCCAAATCCAGATTCAGAGCCTGCCCAGTCAGTAGTGTGGGGCTTGCAATGGACCACGGATTCATCTAGCTCATCAGGGATTTCCCTCCATTATGTTCCCCGAGATGCCAGCATGCAGTGACACACCACGCATGTGTATTGGCACTACTGCCTTTACCATCCGGTTTGAACCAAATGGTAACTGCTGAGTTGGATGTCTATACCCCTCCCAGAGATAGAAAGTAGTTCTTTGGATGCTCCATCCTCTCCTCCAAATAACTGAGATATGCTCTCGAACCCCAGTGGCCAGTGTGGCAGGTGATATGCTTTAATCTTGAGGGGTGTGTTGTGGTGGGATAACAGCCTGCCTCGGGTGAGCTGAAGCACGAAGTGAAGCAGAGTGCTTCAAGCCATCCCAAGCAGGCCATTAGCCCACCACACTGTACCCCTGGAGTGCCTTATTGCAATTATGAAATGGGTCCCTTTTAGTAAATTAGATGCATTTTAAATGTACTTTTGTTGAGCTACTTTCAGCCAGGCTGTCGGTGCTGAGATAAAGGCCTGGCTGAAAGTACCATCTCTGGTCAAGCAGGAGCCAGTATTCTTTCTAACCATTTCATAACTATGTTTGTTTAATTCGTTTAGCTACTTATTGTATGCTACTGGTTCTAATGCAAGTATTCTGCTGCGCTGGTGCAACTGCCCAGTATAAGAATTCACCTGAAGGAATGATGTACAAGAATGTCTATGTATATCTTTCTACAGCGATGCACTTTTATCACTGCACTGCCCCAGTATAAGCTACTTCTCTGGGATTATTCATGATTAATTACATTTAAGCAATGAACTGAGCAGAAATCTAAAACTCACCACAAAAAGAAATCCCTAGGACCCCAGTGGGCCACAAAACCCTGAGATTGTCTCCACTAGTGTTGCAAAACCAGAGTTGGACCCTCTTATTATAAGAGTGGATGGCTGAAGTTCGGGAGAGGTTCGCCAGCTGTTTGTCACCTACGCTGAAACTGCACCTGGCAGACCTGCAGCCAACCGGACGGTAGGCAGGTGGGTCACCTCCTGTGCAGATTTCTGCTATAGGTTGGCAGGCATGGAGACTCCCAAAGGGATAAGAGCTCATTCTACCTGCCATACCACTGCTTCGTGACTGCTTCCAGGACGTCTCTATTCAGGAAATCTGCAGGGCTGCTACCTGGAAGTCAGCACACACCTTCATTACCCACTACCACATCAACCTTGAGTCACGCTGGGATGCTGGTTTTGGGACCTCGGTTCTCAGTCCTTATTTCCAAGTAGGGGTGCGCACCTTACCTCCCTCCTCCTGGAGAACTGCTAGAGTCTGCCAGTAAGTGTGGATTGAACAACATATCCATCGCCCCTAGAAATACAGGTTACTCACCTGTAACAGGAGTTCTAGGAGTGATATGTTGTTCATCCAAACAACCCACCTGATCTCCCCAGCTTCTCGACGCCGCTAACCTGGCTTCCAATGGCTAGATCTGGCATCATGGGGCGAGGCTTAGAGTTTTTACCACCGGCGGGTGGGAGGAGCCAACTTGAAGACCTTCTGGCAAGATTTAAAGTGGCAAGGAACCTGCCAGTAAGTGTGGATTGAACAACGTATCCACGTCCTACAATACTCCTATTCATATTGCAGACACAACCATTTCCCCAGCCTCGACATTAGTATTTAGGTATTCATCTCCCAAGGTCTTCTAAACTGGGGAGTTGAATTACAAACTCTTCACAAAATACAGAAGAATTGTACTAGGTGGAGTTCTCTTCCCTAAAACGCTATTAGGCAGGGTAAATTTAAGTCAAAATGTGCGTACTTCCTAAATGTATTAACTTATTTCAGACATTACCAATACATGCCCATATAAATATTTTAGAACACTAAGGGGTTCTATCACCTCCCTTTATGGTGTAATCGAAGGCCTAGAATAAAGAGGGAGATACTATGGCACCCTGTAGAAAAGGGAGGCTTGGGTTTGCCCAACCTATATTTATACTATTTGGCTGCCAAGCTGGCCTTCCTTGTAGATATTATTCCTGGTACTACTCCCAGGAAGGTGTGTGTAGATTCTGAGGAAGTGGACAATGCTACTCTTTTATATAGCTCTCTATTTGCAACAGCAGTAGCGAAGAAAGTGATAAGACGGGTTAGTAATCCCTTTACAAGGACTTCTGTGCAAGTTTGGCTGGCTGCCTATAAAATTATGAATCACCACTCCTCACTATCTCCAGAGGCTTCTATAAAACATGCCCTCTGGGATGTCAACCGGATTCCCAGTCCTGTTCAGCAGACAAGGGACCTGTATTTATTATCCCATTTATACAAGGACGGGTCCTCTTGTCATTCCAGCAGTTGGTTAAGCAATTTGACCTACATGCGTCCCATTTTTTAAATCTCCAAATAAGTGTAACAGGTGGGGACAGGACACTCCTCCTCTGGACGTTCCCCTGGAGGAAGGTTGAGTGGCTTGGTGAGGCTGAATTCAAAACCACTGACTAAATGTTACAGAACACTTTTAGGGGCACCATACCTCAAGTGTCCCCATTATGAGGGACACCCCTAATTTTGCCCCTTAAAATTGCTCTGTCCCTCATGGAAAAGATGCTGCCCACACAGAGAATGTGCTGTAAATTCAGATTTTAAAGCAGAAACTCTTAATATTCTAAAATACTAAATCCAAAATAAACTTTGTACAAGTAAACACTATGGTTTCACAGTGTTCTGAGCTTGTATCTCCATGTTTGAGGATGTGTCCCTCATTCTGAGGGGCTGTGTCCTCACTGTCCCTCATTTCGAGTGTCCAAAATGTCCATGTCCCTCATTTCAGTGACAAAAGGTTGAGAGGTATGAGGGGCACTGTCAGACCATTTTATGCACTTCGGAAAGCTGGGAAGCAGATTTATATCCTACATCACTTACAAGGGTGACTGGAAGGCAGTACCTAAAATGGGGATGGATTGTTCTCTAAACAATAGACTACCAACAGTACACTAATAATGTCCTACATAGGACATATTTTATGCTAGTAGTGGCTCATAAAATTGATCATACGAGGTCTGATAAGTGCCCCAAATGTAGAATTCAAGCTGGGACTTTCATTCATTTGATTTGGTCTTGCCCTAAAGTACTTTCTTTTGGCAGGAAATTACATCTCTGTTGTCCAAGTTAACGGGCCACTCAAAACGCTTGACGCTGTGGACGTACTTTTGGGTTTATCGAGGGTAACCAGAGAAGGGAGTCAGTTGAACATCCTTTGTGGCGCTTGGGAAGCAGGTCTTGGCCCAGCATTGGTGGCTTGACTCTATTCTGACTGTGGCCCAGTGGACGAAATCCTCTTCACTGTATGAAACTGTAACATATCCAATACTTAGCCAGAAACCAGTATGATAGGTACCATCAGATGCGGGTCCTCTGAGGCTGCTCTTGATTCTCCGTGGTTCACCATCTTTAGTGTAAAAGATACAGGTAGCAAGAAGACGGCCTATTGACATTTCATTAACTACAATGATTTATAACACTTTGACCACAATTTTCACACAGATCGCACTAAATTACTAGTTAGGCATCATTTTGGAATACTTCCTCTGTAATATACTGAAGATGTAAAATGTTAATATGTTTTAAGATGATGACTTGCTGATTTTTTAAACAAAGTTTACAAAAAATCTGAATGTTTTATAACCCTGTTAAAATGCTCTACTGTACGGTGCCCAGACCTCTGAGATTGGGCACCTAACAAAATATTACTTACTTACTATAAAAGTGTGGACAGTGCTCCAAGTGGCAGTAGCGCAAATGTCAGCATCTGACACATTACGGAAGCAAGCCACTGATGTGGCCATACCGCTTGTGGAATGGACTTTAACCCTCTAGGAAGTTCCTTGCTGTACTTCTGGTAACAGTAGACCATTAAATTGGCTAACCATTTAGACAAACACTGGACACTGGGGTGCCCGCTTTCTCAGGGACAAACAAAATAAACAACTGATTGGACTTCTGTGAGTCCTTAGTCTGGTGTGTACAGTACCTCAGGATTATATGCATATCCAAAGTATGGAGCAATGCCTCCCTTGACTGGAATGCTCTGGACAATAAACAGGCAAGTGGATGGATTGATTCAAAGTAAACTCAGACACCACCTTAGGAAGAAACTTAGGATTTGCATGCAAATACACCCTGTCTTTGTGAAAATCAAACAAGGCTCCTAAACACGAGGGCCTCAAGCTTGGAAATCCTTCAATGAGAAATTATGGCAACTAAAATACAGGTTACTCACCTGTAACAGGAGTTCTAGGAATCTGATATCGTCGCTCATCCACACTGTCTGGCAGGTTCCTTGTCGCTTAAATCTTGCCAGAAGGTCTTCAAGCTGGCTCCTCCCACCCACCCGGTGGTAAAACTCTCGGCCCGCCCCCATGACGCTAGATCTAGCCCGCCAGCTAGGCTAGCGCCAAAGCCGGGAGAAACAGAAACAGGTGGATGAACAAATATATACTATTCCTAGAACTCCTGTTACAGGTGAGTAACCTGTATTTCTAGGGACATGGATATGTTGTTCATCCACACTGTCTGGCAAGACTCCTAGCAGTTCTCCGGGAGGAGGGAGGCAAGACACCCCTACTTAGGGAATAATGACTGGAGAACCGGTCCCCAAAACCAGCATCCCGGCGTGACTTAAGGTCGATGTGGTAGTGGGTAATGAAGGTGTGTGCTGACTTCCAGGTAGCAGCCCTAGATTTCCTGGATAGGGACGTCTCTGGAAGGAGCCACCAATGCAGAGGTATGGCGTTAGAATGAGCTCTTATCCTCTGGGAGGCTCCATGCCCACCAACCTACAGCAGTGATCTATGCAGGAGGTGACCCACCTGCCTATCGCCTGCTTGGCTGCAGGTCTGCCAGGTGCGGCTTCAGCGTGAGGTGACAAACAGCTGGCGAACTCTCCCCGAACTTCAGCCATCCGCTCCTTGTAATAAGCGAAGCCTTCTAGGGTCCAAAGTATGGAGGCTATATTCAGCTTCCGAGGTGTGACTGGGGTAGAACACCGGCAGAGTCAACACCTGGTTAAGGTGAAACTCCGACACCACCTTCGGAAGGAATTTCAGGTGGGGCACAGGACAACCTTGTCCCTGTGGAAGACCAGATAAGGAGACTCTATGAAAGCACCTGGAGCTCTCCCACCCTTCTGGCTGACGTGATAGCCACCAAGAAGGCGGTCTTCCATGACAGGTGAGAGATGTCACACCTGTGCATCGGGTTTGAATGGCTTGCCCATGAGCTTAGCCAATACCAGCAGTAGATCCCATGGAGGTGGAGGTTCTCGTACCGAGGGGATATGTCATCAAGGCCTCTGAAGAAGCGCCCAACCACCTTCTCCTGCGCCACTGACTGCTTCCCTGGCCCGCACCCAGTAAACAGAGATGGCTGCCAGGTGCACCTTAATGGTTGTCGACCAAAGCCCTTGCTGAGAAAGGGACCACAGGTAGTCCAGAATGCTTGCCAAGGAACAGGAGGAAGGGTCCAGACCCTTGCCCTGACACCTAATGGAGAATCTCTTCTATTTAAAGGCATAGCATTTCCTGGTCAACTCTCACGGGAAGCCTCAACAACGCTGAGGACCTCGCCGGAAAGTCCCAAGGCCTGAAACTCTAGCCGCCAGGAACCAGGCCGCCAGGTGCAGAGATTGAAGGTCCGGATGGAACACCTTCCCTGATTTACTGAGATCAGGTCCGGTGGGCTGGAAGCCACCTTGGGAGCCTGGAGCCGAGACTGAGGAGATCTGGAAACCAGAACTGGCGGGCTAGTCTGGGGCCACCAGAATCACCTGCGCCTTGTCCCTCCTCGCTTGAGAAGCACCTTGTGGATCAAGGGAAATGGGGAAAGGCGTAGAAGAGGCCCGGGGTCCACGGCCTCAAGAAGGCATCCCCTGCAGCGAGCCCTGCTGAGGGGGCGGGCATGAAACAGTCTCAGCTCGCATTCTCCCTGGAGGCAAACAGGTCCATCTGAGGCATGCCCCAGTGGGAGAACAGATGTTGTACTACCTCCGCAGGAGAGACCACTGTGGGACGAGCCCCATCCGGTTTAGGGCATCGGCCAGAATATTGGAGGCTCCTGCCACATGGATGGCAAGGAGATCCGCCTCCAGGCTGCCCTACGAGGGACCAAATGTGGAGAGCTTCCCTGCACAGAGGCATGGAGCGTGGTTAGTAGTACATGGTCGTGGTATTGTCCGTCTGGATCTGGACCACTTGACCCTGTACAAATGGAGCAAAGGCGGTGAGGGCTAGATGAACCACTGAGTTCCAGCAGGTTGATGTGGCATCGGACTCGAGGGGACTAGAGGCCGGTGGCGTCTGTGCTCCCCAGATGGGCACCCCAACCCATCGGAGAGGCATTGGTCGATAGAGAGACCGCCGGCTCGGGGCAGATGAACGGGATGCCCTCCTGCAGATGTGTTGGAACAGTCCACCACTGGAGGGCGCCCACATCCACTGGGTCACTGTCACTAGCTGATCCAAGGGATCGGAGTGCTGTGGCCATTGGCTGGCCAGCCCCCATCGTAGGGGACGATGTACCAACGGGCCCAACGGATCACACTGGTGCAGGCCGCCATGAGGCCCAGGAGGTGCAGGAAGTCCCGGCAGGGTGCAATTGCCCAACCTGAAATGATTAGGCAAAGGAGGAAAGAACCTCGGCCCTGTCCACCGGAGCCTTGCTCTGGCTCGAGACAGTCGAGCTCTGCCCTGATGAACTGTATCACCTGCTTTGGCATCGGGTTCTGACTTGGCCTCATTGATAAGGAGGCCAACCTGAGAGCAAATCTGAGGGCCAGATCCCTGGACCGCCCACCTCCGCTTCTGGAGGAGGCTGCAATCAGCCAGTCGTCCAGGTAGGGGTACACCAGGAACCTTCGCGCCAGAGGGATGCTGTCACCACTGCCATGCATTTGGTGAAGACCCTGAGAGCTAGGGAAAGGCCGAAGGGCATGGCCCTGAACTCAGTGAGGGATCCCTCTGCCCAGAAGTGGAGGAACCTCTGATGGGACGGATGGACCGGACATGAAAGAACGCTCCTGGAGGTCCAGAGAACAGAACTCACACCTCATTCCAAGGATGGAATGATCTGAGCCAGAGTGACCATCCTGAAGGTTCGAGACCTTAGGAACCTGTTCAGGTTGTGCAGGTCGAGAATGGGGCGCCAGCCCACCATCCGCTTCGGGACCAGGAAGTACCTGGACACAAACCCTGGGTCTGGTGGAGGACCCACCACCTTCCTGATCACCTCTTTGAGGAGCAGGCAATGTCAGCTCGGCGAGCTGACAGAGAGGCTGCAGACCCCGTAGCCCCCCCCGAGGGGCGATGGCTCGGAGGCGCGGCCTGCTCGAACTCCAGAGGCAGGCCCTTTCCTACCACCTCCAACACCCAGTGGTCCGTGGTGATAGCGGACCAGGTGGAAAGGAAGTGGCGGAGCCGGCCCCTCACGGGTGGAACCCAGGGGCAGTGACGAGACTGGGGCGACACCCTCAACCCATCACTGGGCAGGCTTGAGGAGGGGCGGCCGAGGACCTCCTGGGCCTTTTCCTCCTGCTTCTCCTATTGAGGAAGCCGCGGGCTTGGCTTTGGGATGCCAAGCGCAAGCCTGCTGGCCCTGATGCTGGTGTTGCTGGCCGGACATGCAGCAGGCGCAGAAGGACGAAAGGACTTATGTTGCTGACGACGCCTTGTCCTTCTGGGCGGAGGTGACAGAGTCCAGGGTAGCGTTGGACTTTTCGATCTGCTGGAGGTGGCCTTCCACCAAGGGCAGAACAGGTCAATCCCCAAGAAGTGGACATCTGCCAATTTATGCTGGGTATCCGCCGTGAAGGTGGATATCCTCAGCCATGCTTTCCGGGCGCATGGCCACTGCGGCCGCTACTGATCGGGTACAGGAGTCTCCAATGCCTAGAGCAGTTTGAGCTGCTGCTTCGCCACCACCCTTCCCGATCCCGAACTGCTTGACCGTGGTCTGCAGGTCGGCCGGGAGATGAGGGATCACTCATCCAGGAGCCCATGAGGGCGTGGGAGAAATGTGCCATCAGCACGGCCGAGCTGGCCTGGAGGCCTAGGAAGGATGCAGCATACACCTTGCACCCGCATAGTCCAGCTTTTTGGACTCCTTGTCGGGGGCTTATCCACATCTCTAGCATTCCCGAACACTGGAAAATGATCGTGACCAACCCTTCGCAGAGGGTGCTCAAAAAAATGGACAAAGAGCTGGTAGGAACGTGATACTTCCTGGCCATCCTGGTCAAGGCGAGGGCAGGAAGCCAGCCGCTGCCAGAGTTCCATGGCTGGACCAACAATGGCTTCAGCCACCGAAAAGCCTCCGTGGCGATCCTCTGGTCCAGTATCTCTGTCAGGGATACTTGGCCGGCTGATACGGGCTCGACTGCATCCCGTGGACTCGAGATGAGCCGAAACAGACCCATGAACCACGATGGGCTCTGCCCATCGACTGCCCCTGGAGGACTCCAGGTCAAGGGGCCTGAAAACAGGGATGAGTCGTTGTCAGACTCTGAGGAGTCTGTGAAAAGCTGCCTGGGGACTGAGCCACCTCCACCTGCCAAGGACAGTCAGGAGTGAGGGTGACCGACAACCAGTGGGGCAGACCCTGACCCGACTAAGAGTCCTTGGTTGGTGCCCCCGATTTTGGTTGTGGAGGCGGAGGTTCCACCACAATCGGTGAGGCAGCTGGTTTTGGTCAACAACCGCCCAGTATTTGGCACCCCGACAACCACGCAGGGGTTGTTTCGCTTTTCGTGACAGCCACTTGATGGCTGGGGAAGGTGACGGTGTCAGCTTGTTCCCGACAAAAGCAGCTGCTGCCACATTAAGTCCTCGTGGCGTTGACGCAATTTGGGCTAAAGCCTCTCCTCTCGAGGAGGAAGACGAGGACGATGGCGCCACCGCTTTCTGGCGATGCCGAGATCGGACCGCTGATATCGGGCGGGATTGGCTAGACCGAGACGAGGTCCGAGACCTTGGCATTTCCGAGGGCGGGTCTGGGAGGGAGTGGGGAACACCCGCTCTTCCCTCGGCTCAGGAGCCTTGACCGGGTACTCCGCACAGGAGGTGCGGCAAGTCCTCGGTTTCCACTGGGGAACCGGTGATGAAGGATTGTCTGTTTTACCAGTCGACAGTCTGTCCGACAGGTCGAGAAAAATCTCGACTGCTACCGATGGGTGTCTTGGCCAGCTGACCTGACGGACACTGTGAAGCAGCAGCCCTTAGCCACAACCTCCAACCGAAGTCGAGTGTCGACTGTCCGGGAAGGGACCTCTCCTGCCCACGAATGTCAACGGTGGAACTTACCCTTCAAGTCCTTCTTTTCGACCGAGAAGAGTGTCCCAATGGCCCCTCTCCTTCATGGAAAGGATTGGCAAAGCCCTTAAAAGAAGCTGTGTAGGAGGATCCCAGAGAGAGCAGGATAAATGCCGTGATCGAGAAGACGAGATGCGCCCGGCCGCCTCCTCCTCGAGGGCGATCATCTGCTTGAGTTGCTCAGCCGAGCCAGCCACTGTGGACACTGCCCAACGGGCCCTTGACTTCACCGGCGGTAGCGCCTTGGGGCACCCAAGCTGTAACCGGCAGCGCTCTTCCAGGACGCTGGCCGAAAATGATCAACATAACCGCAGGCATGCGGGTGGTGATCAGTCCGAGGCAGTAGACACACGCGGAGTGCGGGTCCGTCCTGACATCTTCGGCCCGCAAGGGCACCGCTTGAAACTGAGTCGATTTGTCCATCGCAGCCACGAGGGAGTAATTAGACCAAGTCTTGAGAACTTTAGAATTGTTTTGGGCTAACTGAAGAATTAGGATCCAGTCTATACACAGAGTGCTATGAGGGAACCTGAGCTTCCAGCGTAAGGAAGATCTGGCACCATGGGGCGGAGCCGAGAGTTTACCACCCGGTGGGTGGGAGGAGCCAGCTTGAAGACCTCCCGCAAGATTTAAAGCAGCAAGGAACCTGCCAGACAGTGTGGATGAACAACATATCCATGTCCCTAGAAAAATGCTTTCCACGACAGAAAGCACAGCTCGCAAGATGCGGTCGGTTCAAAGGAAGGCAGCATAAGCTTTTACATCACAAAATTAAGTCCCAAGGTGGGACAGGGTCCCTAACTGGTGGCTACAAATGCAGAATGCTCTGCAAGAATGTATAGGAGACATCAGGTTGGGTCTCTTGAGTGTTCATCAACAGGTATATGATGATATGTACCTTAATAGAGGAGTACTGCAAACTCAAGTCTGACAGGGAGAGAAGGTACTACAAACCTTATCCATTGGACAGGTGAAGGGATCTAAATGGTGCAATGCAGCCCAAAGAGCAAAGTGCTTCCATTTCATAGAGTAAGTGGCCCTGGTGGAGGTTTCCTGGCCACTACAAGACATTCGCCACTCTGGGGAGACCCCAAATGTATGGCTATCTCTTCAGGAGCCATGCATGGAGATGGAGCAACTTGAGGTCTGAATGGACCAGGGTGCCATGTTCTGGAGAACAAGTGTGTACAAAGGGCAGGCACAGAAGACATTCTACTGCCAGTTGCTGCAGCAAAGGAATGAGGCCAGAAGAGGGCAATGAGGATCATTGTCGCCCCTCCATCTGGAGTTTGAACAGAACTCATTAAAGGAGTGAGAAGGAGGAAGGATACAGAAACCTCCCTGTCCAAGAGAGGGACAATACGCTTTTTGCAAGAAAACTCCAGGCCCGGCCAACCCATCTGTGGAAGAGGTCTTCTACCACTGAGGACAGAAGCTCCCACCATGGGCTCTGGATTGCGAGTGGCTTAGGCTGTCCGCCAGGACATTTTGGTCACTGGGAACATGGACGACAGAATGCCAGGCTGTGTTCGATGGCCCAACACTAGACTCCTCATCGCTTCCCTGCACAGGGATAGGAATGAATCCTCGCCCCGCCTTGGTTATGTAATAAACTACGCACATGTTTGTCTGAAGCAAGAGCTGACCCGTGAGAGCAGAGTCTGAAAGGCCTGCAGAGTGTACAGAACTGCTCACATCTCTAGGACATTTATGTGGAGATCCCTTTCTATCTCAGACCATGTTCCTCGAGTTTAGTGGGTCCTCATGTGGGCTCCCCAACCAAGGCTGGAGGCATCTGTTGTAAGGATCTGCCGAGGAAGGTAAACAAAAGGAACTCCCCGAAACAGGTTGCTGGGTTCCAGCCACCACAACACCACCTTCCAGACTGGATCCAGCACCAACACTGGTTGATCCAAGACATCCATGCATCAGTCCCAGTGGACCTCAGCGTCCATTAAGGGATTCCATATACAGCCTGGCCAGGGAACTGTGACAATGGCTGCAGCCATGAGGACTAAAAGCCTCAGAAAGACCACCGCCAGAACATGACGGCTGGAGTAAAGAAGACGGGCATGGTCCATCAGATACTCTCTCTGGGGTAGAGGGCCTCCCTGGGTTGTGTACAGCACTGTCCCTGAGTACAGGAGGCACTGGCAAGAGGTCAGACAAGACTTTGGCAGGTTGATGGTAATACCCAAAGCTTGGAACAGGCTGCAGGTGTGAGAAAGTGTTTGAGGAGATAGTCCCTGGACTAGCGCCAGCAGCCTATCATCCAGGTAGGGAAAAAGTCAGTCCCCGTCATCTCAAGGCAACCGCCACAACTGCCAGGCATTTGCTGAAAATCCTGGGGCTGAGGACAAACCAAAGTACAGAGCTCTGAACTGGTAGTGTACTCCCGGAAGTGGAAGCGGAGGAAGCGCCAGTGGAAGGTGGTCCCTGACTCAGCAACTCCTCCCAGGCTACGGACTCTTCCAGCAAGACCATGTCGGAAAGAAGGGTGAGCTGTGCCACTGACTTAATGAAACCACTGCTGGCTATGCACAAGCCCAAGCCATCAGAATAACCCTCAGACAACAGTGGGAAATCGCTCACTATAATGTCTGTATATATTCCTCCATGTGAGCAAGCACCTGGTTTAAGATGGTTTCGGACTACCTGGAAAACATCACCGATGCACGGAGACAGTGGTCCTAGGTGACTTTAATGTCAACTGGCTCACCCCAGAAGCTGACCCCTATAAAGATGCTATTGTGGCCATTGACATCACTCTGATGGTACCTAATCTCACCAGGATAAATTATAGAATAGGCAGTAGCTCCTTCCAAGACCTAATCCTCACCACACCCCCGGTAGAATCTCTAACACTACTGTTCTTTCCAACTCACTGAGTGATCACTTATCTGTTATATGTCAGTGGTCTAACAGTATTCCCAAACCACAGGCAAAAGTTTCCTACCAGCGTGTCTTTAAAAAGGGATGATTAAACAATTTCAAGCCTTCCTTGCCCAAGCTGACTGGTTCCCTTTGATACATCAAACAACATGAATCAAGCACTAAATTACTTCATAACACAATTTAATGGCATGTGACAAATTTGTCCTGTATCAGAAAACAAAAGAAAATAAAAGGCTCCATAGCCTGTAGATCACTCTCGGCCCTATTAAGCTTGTTGAAGGATAGCGACAATCTCGTAGCATTGCATCTGGCCGCAAGTTGATAAGCAGCACTATAAGGCTGCACATAGCCCATGTACCCGAGAAATTTGCAGAGTCAAGAGGAGTATTATAAGAATGTACTCACCAACTCTTGGGTAAAAGCCGGAACTTTTGGGAAAACATCAAAGGTCTACCAGGCAAACCCAATACGTCATCCCCTCACAGATAGAAATCAATGGTTCTACCATACAGGACCACATACAAACTGCTGACACCTTTAATGCTTTCACGGACCTCAGCTCCATGCTCCCCAATTTCTTAATGTTTCTCCTTTGAAAGATGATGAAGCAACACCGACTCTCCAAACAAGACTCTCCGTTCTTCTTTAGGAAAGTCACACTAACAGAGTCCAAAAATACCTACAAAAAGGTGCTTGGTAAAACCAGAATTAGTAGTGACACAGATCTAAAACTTCTCAACCTCTCACTTGCTGCAATTCTAAAACTCTCTCTAAACTTCTGAACCTTTTGCTCTCCCTTAGACAATTCCCCAACAATGGAAAGCCGCTGTTGTCACGCCAATACATAAAAGTGGTGATAACTCCAGCCACCGTCCCATATCAGCCTTTCCCTCTATCTAAAGCCCTCAAGCGCATCGTCAGCCGAACAGTTGACGGAGTACCTGGGCAAATATAACATTCAATGTCTGCAGCATGGCTTCAGAAAAGCACATAGTACAACAACTGCCCTTCTTGAGCTTACTGATCACATCCACAAGGCCCTGGACAATTCTAACATACTTGGTGCTGTCTTTTCAACCTTACAAAGCTTCGATACCGTCAACCACCAACTCCTTCTTCAATCCCTCCCTGCCCTGGGAATCTCAAATGAGGTAACTTGCTGGTTCAGTAGCTACCTGCAGGGTAGAACACAGCAAGTGAAAATTCATGATACCCTCTCTAGTAGCCTCCCAGTCAGATCAGGAGTCCCACAAGGGTCAATCCTTGGCCCCTCCTTTTTAGCCTCTTTATCAATAACCTAAAAGCCTGTAACAATAACATGATACTCTGTGCAGATGATGCAGTCCTTTTTCAAGCCATAAAGACCCACTCTCTCTCTCTCTCTCTCTCTTTGGTGATCTGCAAACCAATTTCACTCTAATCAAGAACTGGTTTGGTCAGCATAAGCTAGTTATGAACTATAAAAAGACTAAGATAATGCTCTTCTCAAATCCTCAAAACAAACATAAAACAGCTAACCTTACCTTTCTGAACAACCTGAATCAAATATTAGTGCAAGTTCAAGATCTCAAATACCTTGGGATCACGCTTGATAGCTCCTTATCATACAGCCTTCATATTAACCAAATCTCAAAAGTAGTCAACTCTAGGCTAGGTGTCCTTTACCAACACCACCATTGTATGATCCACGAGGCTCTGAGATTAGCTGTAACTAGCTCCATCCTGTCTCACATAGACTACAGATTAGTAGTTTGGCTCCACTACTAACTCTACCTTAAGACATATCTGAATTGCACTGAATAAGGCCTATAGCTTATAACAGGTGCAGAGAGATTAACACACACATGTGACCTCTATAAGTTGTCCAACTGGCTCCACCTAAAGGCAGGATCACCTACCAGTCCTGTCTACTTGCAAAAAAATTTGGGTTGGCCTCACACCACATGCAACTCGGTCCTTTCTATCTTCCGCACCAAACTCCTGTAGTATGCACAGTGCTTCCACACAAACCTACATTGTCCCTTTTGTCGGACCTCTCAGGCGCAGTGTACTTTAAGCTATAGAGCTTCCACCTTGTTAAATGGCCTCTCACCAGATGTAGCCACCGAGCCAAAGCTTGGTCTGTACAAGTCTAAACTATTGCAACTTCTCTTCACTCTTAGCTGATTGTACCCCTAAGTAGTTCCCTGTGATTCTCTAAACATCTCTAGTGCTTCCTCTCCTATACACTCATCTCAAATCTACCACTTAACCTATATCCTCCCCGCACCACTCCCTACTTGACCCCTCCTGCATGCTCAACCCTGTTCACTAACTCACCCAAATCCTTCCACTAGCCTCACTCCCACTACCCTTGTCTTCCACTAACACACCTATCTTCCACCCTTCCCCATCCACCCTTTTTTATTTTCTTGTATCTATGCCTCAGCTTTCCTACCTCCCACCTGATGCCTCCATTTTTCTTCCCCTACTTTCACAGCTGTTCCCTTCCTCTTCATAATATCTACACAGTTGCTCTCTCCTCTATCATACTGTCCCTTTGGTTTCACATACCCTGACTCCCCCCAAGTCTCACCACCACTACTGTATTTCAGGACCTTGCCTCAGTGTCCCCCATCTCTTTCTCTCCCTCTGCAACCCATCTCACACACTGCTTTCTACCAGCACTTACTATGGCACTAATTACACGCTTGACAACGCCACCACTGTGATGGCATCTGAACATAATACATATTGGCTCCACTGTAACCATGATTGAAATTTTACAGCTTACTTTTTGACTATATATATATATTTACATATATATTTATTTATATATATATATATATATATATATATATATATATATATATTTATATTTATATATATATATATATATATATTTATATATATATATATATTTATCTAGTTTTACTTTTCTGTATTTCTGTTTACTTGT
This sequence comes from Neoceratodus forsteri, assembly GCA_016271365.2. NCBI lineage: Eukaryota > Metazoa > Chordata > Ceratodontiformes > Ceratodontidae > Neoceratodus > Neoceratodus forsteri. Next base: position 458,800,970 of record CM057452.1, read on the forward strand.
GTTCGACGTGGAGCCTCTGTAAAAGAACCATTGGTTCAAACGCATTGTAATTCCTAGATCTTAATAAAAAAAAAAAATATGCAGGTAGGCATCCTGCATATCCAAGGAAAAAGCCAGTCTACCTGATGTAGCAGGGAAGTAAACTCTGAAGGGTGATCATCCTGAATCGTCTGTACTCTATAAACAGGTTCAGCTCGCTGAGGTCTAGGATGGGCTGAAGGTCTCCCGTCCACTTGGGGACCAGGAAGAAGTGGAAGTAGAGCCCTTCCCTGCTGACATCTTGGGAGTGGCTCTATGGTCATTTTTCAAAGTAAGGCCGGATTTCCTCCCAGATGAGAGGGACGTGGCGGGAAGGTATGAGGAATTGCTGTGGTGGGTTTTCTGCAGGTCAGTCTATGAATTTGAGAGTGTGACCATGTTTGATGAGCTACAGCACCAGCTTTCCATGGTGATCTCCTGCCACCTGTCCAGGAGAAGCAACCCGACAGCCTCCTGTAGAACGACTGGGGCGGGGGGAGTGTCTGACAAGGAGTCAGGAGATGGGAGCAGCAACTGCTGGGGCTGCTGCTGCACCTCAGGTGCCACAGGTGACCATAGAGGAGGAAGTGGGAGAGCTTCCCCACTTTGTGCTTGCCCTGGGTTTTGGGAGGGACAGACCTATCTGTGGGAGCAGCGATAAATGGAAGACCTCTGACCCGACTTTGGCTGGGTATTGTACATAGTGGATGGATTGCTGGGCCCGTCCTGAGGTCTGAGTTCGGAATGATATCCAGGACATCTGCTCCAAAACATTTAAAACTCCTGAAGGTGCGTCCATTATGTTAGATTGGATGCCTTGTGTGAAATCAGAGACCTGGAACCAGGAGTGGTGCCTCATGCAGATGCCAATGGCCACTGCCCAGTCCGAGGCATCAACTGAATCACAGGCAGCCCTGAGGACGTGGTGCGACGTCCGACCCGTTTGAGGCCTGGAGAGTCTGTTGCTTGGAAGGGTCATCCGGCATGGCTAGGACCGCCTCCTTAGCCTGGTCCCATGGCAGGTTCTGGTACTGTACCATATGGGCCAAATAACTGATGGCCGAATGGCCAGAGTGGCAAAGGTGAAGGCACACTTGTCCATCTGGTTCAGTTGGCGAGACTCCCTGTTTGGGGAAGGGGTTTAGAGTGTTCTGGTCACTTAGTGCGGTTGTGCCACATTGATGACAAATTGGCCTTGGGCTGTTCAACAAAGTATAGCTTGCTAGCTGGGCACAGTAAAGCCGGTCAGCTGCTTTGAACATCGCTGGGACTGTATGGGGGTGGTCTCAAGCAGCCTGGGTAATGTCCTCACAGGAGTCGATAATCAGGGGACCACCAGAGGAACAGCATCTGGCTGGCGTAGGTAGATGGCACGACGCCTCTCTGGATCCTGTTTTCTGTCTCCACCATAATGGCCTAGATAACCGCCTCGCAGTGGCCATAAGCGTCAAAGTCGTCCGGGGGTGGGGGGGATTTGGGGATACTGCTTGGTGCCTCTTTCCCTTCAGAGGACTTTGGGCCCAAGAAAGAAGACTCGACTGCTGAAGCTCTGGTCAGCATCATCCCTATTGTCATCTCCACTATCTTCGGGCCAGTGATAGTCAGAGTGCCTGGCAGATCTGGCGTCTGGTCCATCCTTGGGAATGTGAGGTGCATTAGTGCCTGGCTGAACAGGGACCGGGAGATAGGTCCTAAGGAGGCCCTTGAGGAGTGGCTGGGGCCGTGGCCTCCCGGGGACCTGCATCTGCATAAAGCACCAAAGGGCCGAGATCAGACCATGATAATCCAAAGAGGCCAGTGTCGGTCCCACAGGTGTCGGATAAGTAGAAACTGGTGATGGTCTCAAAGGAGCCAGGTATGGGTACCTAGGCGTGACCAGTAGAGCAGTGGGGTACCCAGGCACAGATTTTGCAGGCGAGGTTGCAGAACAGATGGCAGGAGGACAGGTAAGGGCCCACAGGCGAAACTGAGGAGGCGGGCCGGCATGGGACCTGCAGGCTACAGCAAAGGAAGGACAGGTTCAGGCCCTGAAAGCGTTGGCTGACACAATGCCAGAGGGGTGTCCATGGGCACTCGCTGTGGGAGAATAGCACTGGTGTGTTGGATGACCCTCCCCAGGCGAGGCTGAGGAAAACCAGGCTCTAGAAGCGCCTGTGTCCTGCAGCGTCCACCCCTGAGAAAGAGGGGCAGAACCAGTGGCTGTTCTGGTACAGGAGACTGGTGTCGGAGGCATGGGTGTCAGCAGCTGAGAGACTTGCTCTGGCATTACCAGCTGAAGAGACTCTGGCTGAGCCACCCTAACTGTGAGCTCACAGAGAACAAAGGCTGGAACAGCAGGGGCTGGCGGGGCAGGATACAGAGTACCCTGTCCCAAAGAGCCGCCACCTGTGAGGGAGATACAGGCGAAAAGAGAGGCTACCAGTAGCCCCAGTAGAGTTAGGTGTGGACTGAGGAGGTTGACCCCCAAGGAGGAGGAACATTTCATGGTCGAAGACTGCTTGTGTGGGGACTGCAAGTAGCAGGCAGACTGGGTTCAGTCCTGGTCCTTGTCCCTTACTTATATTTCCTGGTAGATTTATCCTGGGACTTCAGGATGAAGACCCAGAGACTGAGCCAGGAAGCGGAGGAGCTCCTGGCCTGCAGCTCACATTCCATCGAGGGAGGCGTTCTGCTTAAGGAGGCGATTCTTCAGGATCTTCTGGCGACATCTGCGAGTGGCTAGGTTGAACTTCTGGCAGACCTCGCAGGCTTTGATGTCATGGTCTGGGCCTAGACACAAGATGCAGGCAGAATGGCCATCCTTGTCCGGGATCCATTTACTGCAGGCACATTTCGTGGAGCAGTCTGAGAACGAGAAATGTTTTGAAGACAAACCGTCCAGTAAGAACACTGAAATTTCGATGTTAAACTGAAATCAAATTGAAAATAATAAAGCACAGTTAGATGCAGGAAAATGGCAGTCGACTGTAGCTACAGCAGTATCAGTGGTCCGGCGTGCATTGGTCAAGGGTGGGAAAGAACTGTGGAGGATGTGGGGGCCACCCGCCTTTACAGGATTGGCTGATGTCAGGCACTGATGTTGAAGGCAGGCAGTCCCTCTGGTCGAATGCCAGCTAGAAGGGTTTCTGTGTGGTCCTAGTGCTGGCGACTTTGTCCTACTGGTGATGGCCTGCTACAAGAGATACCCTCAAGTAAGATCAGGTGTTGTGTGGCAAAATCGATGTTTTGCAAGCTAGTAGGAAAAAAGTCCTCCAGGAAGACAATACTAACTAAAGGAGTTGATGAAGTGGGAGGTTGGGATGCTGTTTGGGAGGATGTGTGTGTGTGTGTATATATTATTACATACACACACACACACACACACACACACACTGCAGTCACAGCTCCTTATCAGGAGAAGGCTCCTCAAATTTCAAAGTTTAGGAAACTGGTGGTCTTCTTAAAACCCTTAAGTTCCATCACAGAAACCTGTCCTGGCAATTACTGCCTATATGCTTGCTCCCCACCCTTTCTAAACTTCAGAGCACCTAGTACTTTCTCAGCTCTCCCCTTCCTTGATTCGTCCTTCCATCGATTTCCAGTTTGGTTTCTGTAAATCCCACTCCACTTCCTCCTCCCTCCTCTGGCTTACTGACTCCATCCTCTCAGGCATGGCTCAGGGCCTTATCACCTCCGCCATCTTTGTCGACTTGATCAAAGCCTTTGACACTGTAGCCCACCCTTCTCCTTAATAAACTTGCAGCAGTGGGGCTTTCCACATCTGCTATTAACTAGTTCTGCTCCTACCTTGGTGGAAAAACATAATTGGTTAGAATTGGAGATTCCTTATCCCCTCCACTCCTATCAATCACCACTGGTGTCCCTCCCCAAGGTTCTGTCATTGGTCCAATTCTGTTTTCAGTTTTCTGAACAACATCCCCACTGCCTGCCTCTCTGCATCCATCCATATGTATGCAGATTATACAGTTCGCTATGTCTCTGGTTCCTCTCCCCAATCTGATGGCCAAGCTCCAGCTGGACTTCAGCAGCATCAACACTGGTTCCGATCAAATCAACTGTCCCTCAACACAAAAAAACAAACAAAAAAAACTGTTTCCATGTCCTTTGGTATAAGCAGAGCTCTCTAGGCTTACTGACTTCCGCCTTCCACACCCTAGAAGGAACCACTATCAATAATGTTCCCACCTTTCAGTACCTCGAATCTGACTTGATCACTACCTCAACTTTTCTGGCATGTGTACATACAATCCACAAAAACACAACACCCTAAATTAGGTGCTTTATACTGGAGTTGTGGTTGCATCCCCTACCCGACACAGAGCCATTCTTCAGCTCAAATTATTCTCCCATTTTTGACTATGGAGACACTGTCTACAGTGCTCCTAAGTCCACCATGGCCAAACTAGATTCTCTCTCCCACTCCTATTGCTCTGCTTCGGACTGCCCACCCCACACCCACCACTGCTCCCTTTATACCTCCCTCCTTCCCTCCCTTGAAATCAGGGGCCTCAGTCACTGTACCTCCTTTATCACTAAATTGTGGCTTGGCTCTCTTCCCTCTTACCTCACCCCTCTCCATCCCTCTTCCCACTATACCCTTTGTAACTCTAGCTTCTGCTCCCTAGCACTCCCTACTAGGTCATCCTCAGCTGGCCAGACTGCCTTCTTCTTCTTCTGCTTCCACAACCATGGAATTCTCTCCCCTCTCCATTCCTTCGCTTCTTCCCTTCGCTCTCTCTCTCCTCCTCTCCTAAAGTTCTCTTCTCTTCTCACTCCTGCAACTGCACCTGACCACCCTCTGCATTCTCTCCCCACCTTCCACTCTCTCCATCTCTCCCACACCTCATCTCCTTTCCCTCTTATTCTTAACTCCATGCCAAAGCTCCTTCTGCCAACTCTGGCTTCCTCCCCTCTTCAAATAGACTGTTCTTGATTATCTATTGGTTAGCTTCACTACTGCCCAAATGCATTATCTGCACTTTAATTTGCATCCTCTTGTTGCCCTCGGGATGCATCCTGCTATATCCATGCCAATGTAAATATTTTGCTCAAATGCCTTTCAATGATGCTTATTCGTTTTTACCTGCTATGTAAATATTCTTCTAATTATTATTCATGACCCTCCTCTATCCCCTCTCCCAGGGCAGCATCTGGAAGCAGAGCAGTTACCAGCTCAGTAAGTCTTTCCTGGTGAAACTTTTGAAATAAATAAAAAAATCAAACAATAACAAGAAAGCACAAGAGATTTCACCTACCTGTATCCAGGTGTTGACAGTTAGCAGGAACTTGCTTGTGATGAGCCTCACAAAGTCCTTGATGTTCTCTACAATGGCACTGTTTTCTTCTCCCGTACCTTTAGATCTGTAGTTCAAATCAAAATATCAATAATAAATAAACAATCAAGAAGGTGGCATGAAGCTCTTGATGACTTCCAAAAATGTAACAACAGATTGTGATCCAGGCCAGCTATCAATATTAAGAGCGACTTCTTGAGCAGAAAAACAAGTGTGTGAATGTGCTGTACTAGTACTAGGAGCAAATTACACTCGAGGAGAAGTGTACAGTTTTGCCTAGGTAGTCATTTTGTATCAAGGTTAAGCAATAGAATGTTCAGACTCAAGCGTGCTCCAGGCAGTAAGGAGCAGATGTTACAAGTTGCTCGTTTTTAAACTAGGTAAGGAGAGGACTGTGATCTGATACAAGAGAGTGCACAGATACACCAAAGAAACTAGGATGGCTATCCCTAGGTCACAGAGACAGCAGAAAAGGGAGAGGCAGGTAAGGGTAAATTAAGGAGAAATGGGTGTTGGCAACTAGATTTCATGATTACTATCTTGGCTGTTTGTAAGAATGGCCTCGGAACGTTCAAGAAAAGAACATTGGCTCATTGTCCTTACCTGGTCAACAAAAGTAAAATAAATAAAAATAAATAAATAGGAAGAAAAGAGGGATAGGAATATCAGGTGAATAAATATTACATGAACAAAAGGTGCTCAGGCAATAAGATGACATACTGTATGTAATAATGGCTGCAGAAAATTACACACAATAGCAATAAAGAAACATGGGCTAACTGTAGTCGAGGCACAGGTCAGGAAGCATAGGAAAACCATGAGCAGCTGTAGAATTCACAGAAAATATTTATTTAAAGTAGCAGTAACATAAAAAAAAACTTGTTCAGTATAACTATGTACAAAGGAGAAAAAACAGTCGTTTTCCTTGAGTCTCTGTGTCCTTTTTCTCCTCATCTAGTAGGTGCAGCTTAGCTCCTTTATATGTCCTTTCAACCCCATTCTTAGACAGCATCCTGTTTTTGTAAATATCAGGTAGGGGTGCTAGAACACAGTGTACTTCTTGAGTTGAGGCCCCTTTGAACCGCTTTTGCAAAAGGCTCAACAATTTGCACTAAGGTAACCCCTTGAGTTTTCCACAGCTCTCTGCAATTATCTCAAAATATAATTATATACATTTCAACAGTAACACTATATATTTTCTAAACAAAAGGGATCCCAATATAACTATCATTTCTACATAATGAACTACATATAACCTTATATTAGCAGCTTTACAAGGTAGAAAAAGACAGACAGCAAGAGAGAACTGAGAGACAGTGAGAGGCAAAGAAATTGCAAGATTGTTGGGTTGATCAAGTCTGACATCTAGCAGGAAAATATGGTTGTGCAAGCGGACAAATAGAAAAGGACAGAACAGATCCTTGCATTTAAAACCTTTCTCCATAACAAGTGGGACAAGGTCCTATTCTACCCTGTCACACACACACACCCCAAGAGGGAACCTGTTTTATTAAACAGGTTTCTAAAACTTTTATTAACTCTCTAACATTTGCTGCTTTCAGAAATTAAGCACATGTACATTATCTGTTTTTCTGTAACAGTACAGTTTAAACTCATACATTTGTTTTTCAACCTTCAGAAACCTCAATTCCTGATCCATATCTTGACAGAAAATCAGCACTGCTATTCTCTTTACCAGATTTGTGTATCACCGTGAATTTAAATGGCTGTAGTGCCAGGTACCACCTTGTGATTCTGGAATTTTTATCTTTTATCTGGTTAAGCCAATGAGAGGATTGTGATCGTTATTTATTTATTAGATCATCAGTTTACAGACCTTTGAGTCAAAGACTCATTTACAAGGCACCTCATCAAGAGAGCAATACATCACAGCAAACAAAACAGTACAGTACATAGCGCTTAGACTAAAAAGCAGCCAGTGTTACAGGCATTCACTGGTGGTACAAGCTGGGTAATAGGTAGATCACAGTAGTCATAATATAGGTACATGAGTGATCTGTTATAAGTACAAAGTCAGTTCCTAGCAACTAAAACTTAAGGGACTCCATGGCCCACTTTGCTGCTAAACATTCCTTTTGATAGTGGAGTACCTTTTCTCTCTGCCGTGCAACTTTCTATTTTGTACAGAATAGGATGTTCTGTCCCATTTACATTTTGACTCAGTACTGCACCTAGGCCCACCTCTGATGCATCTGTTTATAGCAAAATGGTTTCTCAAAGTCTGGGCTTCTTAAAAAGGGGCTGAACATAATGCAGCCTTTATGGTTTGAAAGCTTCATCACACTCTGGGATCCACTTCACATTATTTGGGTACCGTTTTCATGAGTTCAGTGAGAGGAGTAGCTAACTCTGCAAAGTTGGGAACAAATCTCTGATAATAACCAGCCACCCCTAAAAATGACCCAATATGTTTCTTTGTTTTAGGTACAGGGCTGTTAAGCATTAACTTCTATCTTAGAAACCTCTGGCTTGACTTCTCCATTTCCCAACACATAGCCCAAATATCTGGTTTCCTGCATGCCCAATGCACATTTAGTAGGACTGTCAGACCTGCATTTTTGATAGCTTGATAACTGCTCCATAGGTGTTCCAGGTGGCTTTTTCCAGTCTGGACTGTATACCACGACATCATCCAGGTATACAGCACAATAACCAGTGTGAAGGGATAAAATGACATCCATGTACGCTGGAATGTAGCTGGCACACCATGTAAACCAAAGGACATGGTGGTGAACTGATAGAATCCTATAGGGGTGACAAATGCAGTTTCATCTTTGGATTCTTTAGCTAAAGGTATTTGCCAGTAATCCTTGGTGAGATTGAGGGTACAGATATACTTTGCACTCCCCAGTCTGTCCACCAAATCATCTATTCTGGACATAGGATAACTGTCAAATTCGGACACTTAAGTTTCCTAAAATCACGGTAGATTCTAACACCCTCTTCTTTTTTGTTTACAGTTACCATGGGAGATGACCAAGCACTCCTAGACTCCTCTAGGATACCCAGTTCTTTCATTTTTTATTTCCTTAACCCGCGTCAGCTCTTAACCAATCTGGCAACCTGTATGCCCTATGGGCCAGGCATTTCCCTGTCACTGTTCGTGCTCAACCTTTGCTTAGACTGGTACCGTGGTAAAGTACTGTTAAATGTCTTTAGCACATTACGAATGTCTGCATTTTGTTCTGTGGTTAAGGTAACATTCACCTTTACAGCATCAGCATTTACAGTTTATTCCAGTCTATCATAAGCTACATCAATATCTTCCTTATCGGTTTCTGGTAAAACTAGCAAGGCATTTTTGACTCATTTCTTGAGGTTAACATGGTATATCTTAGTAGGATTCTTCCTGTCGGGGGTCTCAGTCTAGTAGTTAATACTGCCAGTACGTCTAAGAACTTTATAAGGCCCTTGCAACTTCATTAAACAGCTTATTTTCTGCTGTGGGCAACAGTAGCAAAACCTTTTCACCCGGCTTGAAAACTTTCTCTTTTACCCCATGGTCATAATACACCTTCTGTGGATTTTGGGCCTCTTCCTGATTACTATGGGCAATTTCAACATATTTTGCCAACTTCTTTCTTAGGGCACACATATAAGAAGATATAGATTGTTTCAGAGAGGGGTTATTTTCCACATTTTTTATCACATCCAGTGGCCCTCTTGGCTGCCTACCATACAGCATTTCAAATGGTGAAAACCCTGTTGATGCCTGTGGCACTTCTCTGTAAGCAAAAGTAAGTAAAGGCAAGTATTGGCCTCAATCTTTCCCTTCCCTTTTACAAACCTTTTTAACATCGTTTTAAGGTTTGATCAAAACACTCAACGAGACCGTTTGTCTGAGGGTATGGGGAGGTTCTTATGGCAGTGATACCCAGTAGTCTGTACAGCTCCTTAAGTAATGAAGCACCAAAATTATGACCCTGATCAGTAATAATTTCCTTAGGTATGCCCACTCTGCTGAAAATGCTGGCAAGCTCTGCTGCAACTTTTGGGGCAATAACAGTACGCATTGGAACTGCTTCTGGGTATGGAGTAGCATAGTCACATACTACAAGGATAAATCTATTACCCTTTTACTTTTGTCTAAAGGACTAACCACATCCTGCAATTCTCTCAAAGGCACATCTATCAAGGGTAGGGGTACCAGGGGCACTTTGTCTTTTCTAGTGATTGGGGCTACTTTCTGACACTCAGCACAGGAATTATAATAGGTAGCAACATCTTCAAGAATTCCAGGCCAGTAAAATCTATACAGCAATAAGCAAAGTGCGATCCCTCCCTGAGTGACCAGCCATAGGACTATCATGTGCTATCTGTAACAACTCTGTTCTATACTTCTGTGGTATAACCAATTGTTTTGTCTGCTACTGTGTCGGAGGTTTAACCCAAATTCTGTACAGTAACCCATTACATTTTTAAACATTGGTCCACCCTGTTTTGGTTTCACTCACAGCTGCTTAAAATAACCCTGGAGAGAAACATTGTTGGCCTGTTCTGAAAGAAAACCACAATCAGTCAGTTATCAATGTAGTTCCAGCATTTTCATATTTTAACCCCTCTTGTCCATGAGTCATTTGTTGCCATAGTTTCTTCAGGCTTCATCTTTCTTTCCTGGATTTCTGGATCTTGGAGCCATGCTCAAACAACTCGAATCAAAATCACTGAAAGGAAAAGTATCCGCACGTCTGAAATTTTCTTTGCCTGAGCTTGTCACCACAGCTGATGAAACATCAGAATTTACTCCCTCTCTGATCAACTCAGTAAATCCTGGAAAGTCATTTCAATAATCACAGGTACAGGTAACTTTGGCACTACCCACTTTCATTTGGTGTGACACACCCTTAATGATCGAGTCACTTGGGTGGCGGGATAACTGAGTGTCCCGTGGATGCAGATGACACCAGTACCTGGTCCCTTTGCACAGTGTTTTCCCAGCATTTCAACATGCACTAGGGTCTGTCTGCTTCCAATTAATGAATCCTTCACAGTCCTATCCCCACCTTCACATCTGTTAAGTACTTTCCCAATTTGCCAAGAACAAATCTGCTCCAGTGCCACTCTCCTCCACAGCGACAGTTTCTTGCAATATGGCCTGGATTATTACAGTTATAGCAAATAACGTCTTTGAGCACAGATTTGTTGCCCCCACCAGGAGTTCTTATCAGGTTTGGAATTTAAGTGGGGCAAAAAAAAAAAAAGAGCGTCTTACTGGTGCTTAACTGTTATCTCACTGCTGTGGCATCTGTCTGGCCATTGGGTAGTCCTCGGCCAAAGAAACCGCTTTTTCCCCACTCTCTGAACAGTGTTCCTTTACCCACAGCTGCACATCTGTATGCAAGATGCTGATGAATTGCTCTATGGCAAATGTGTCAATCTGTGGGACTGTTTTGCTCTCTGATTGGAACCATTTTATCAGAAGTTTGCAGAGTCGGGTGAAGGCTTCTCGAGGACTGTTGACAGAGTTATACCTCAGAGATCGAAGTCTCTGCCTGTATGTCTCTCCAGAGATGTCATATCTTTTCAGGATTTCATTTTTCACCAGGTCATAGTTTTCGGACTGTGCAGTGTCCATACTGCTGTTGGAGTTAGGCTTTCCCTGTCAGGTAGGGTACCAGTCTGATTGTCCACTGCTGCTTTGGCCACTGGCAGGCTGTGGCAACTCTTTCAAAGTTGTTAGGTATGCCTCAATATCATCTGAGGACACAACTTTGTAAGTTTAATGACTTTTAAAGTTGCTTGCATTTTTTGCTCGTCTGGATCTGTGCGGATCCTCTGCCTTGATAGCTTGCAAGGCATACAGCCATCACTGCTCCGTTGCTGCATCTCTTCTCTCATCTGCTGCTTCTGTCGCTGCATCTCTTCTCCCTCTACGCTTTTAAATGTTGAATCTCTTTTCTCTCTGCTTCTCAGTCTCTTTCTTGTATAGCCACCATTTGAAAAAGTCCATCAGGCTTTTGGGTTCTGTTACTGCCTGTTCCTTTCCATAACTTGTGCTGGCTGTACAATCTCAGTTGCTAGTTTTGCTGCCATTCTCCTGGTAACCACTCCTGGACTTGCTGCTGCAGAATCCATACCTTTCTCTGTGCTTCCCTGGTACTAGGTCCAGTACCCACGCACAAAACTCCCATCTTAGGGTATGCATGGCTTAAATCCCACTTAGGCTGACACCATTTGTCGTCAAAGCACAGGTCAGGAAGCATAGGAAAATCAGGAGCAGTTGTAGAATTCAACAAAAATATTTATTTACAGTAGCAGTAACATAAAAATAAACTTGTTCAGTATAACTATGTACAAAGGACATAACAGTTTTCCTTAGTGTCTGTGTCCCTTTTTCTTTTCATCTAGCAGTTGCAGCTTAGCTCCTTCATACGTCCTTTCAACCCCATTCTTGCAAGCATCTTGTTTTGTAAATATCAGGCAGGAGCTGCTAGAAACCAGTGTGCCTCTTGAGTTAAAAGGGATCCCAATATCAGTTTCATTTCCACATAATGAACTACATATAACCTTATATTAGTAGCTAGGCAAGGTAGGAAAAGATAGACAGCAGAGAGAACGAGAGACAGTGAGATGCACAGAAACTGCGAGATTGTCGGGCTGATCAAGTCCGGCGTCTCCAGAGAAAAATATGGCTCCAACAGGACAGACAAATAGACAGAAAAGGACAGAATAGATCCTTGCATTTAAACTCTTTCTCCATAACAATTGGGACAGGGTCCTATTCCTGGGGTCCTGTTACACTAACCAGAAAAGCAGCAAGGACCCAAATGACCTGGGATATGCACTAATTAGATAGGGGACATGTGATCAGCCTCATCTGCATCATATTTCCAGCCCAGCTGAAGGATATATTTAAAGAATGGTTGTAAAATGTAGAATAATTTAGGGGGTTGTATAAGAAAAATTACTCACCTTAGTAATTGCTTTTCTTCTCATGGAGTCTTGCTATATTATGACAATTAGCAGTTAGCCACAACACTTGAACTGCCCGGAGAGGAAGGAGTTAACTCCAGGCTGACTGGAGTTCCAAGCGGCGCTTTGCTGAAAGCTCTATCTGGCTAGTTTCAAACTGAAACTGTCAGAGTCTTCTGAGCCAACACTAAGCAAAAGTCTGTGTGGAAAAACCTACACTAGCCAAATGGCTACCTACTAGTAGAATAACAATAACAGAAACAACAACAACAATATCACCCCTAACAAGCACTATTAGGCCCCCCCCTCATAAAGACAGAAGTCCAGGAGGGCCAAACATACAACCAAAACAGAAATACCTAGTTTTCCTAATCCTAAAGAAAAGGAAAAGGAAAAAGAGCTATAACGGCATGACACAGTGCTTGCACTAATTTGCCAACCCCTTACCCAAGTAGAAGTTCTGAGAGGGCAGGTGGGAGGTTGGTCATATCTCAAGACTCCAAGAGAAGAAAAGCAATTACTAAGGTGAGTAATTTTTCTTCAAACACCATGAAAGTCTTGCTATATTATGATCAATAAACAGATACACAGCAGTACCTCCATGGAGGCCAGAACCTACTTAGGAAATAGGCTCTGAAGCATGGCTGTGCCAAACCGAGCATCTCTCCTGGACTGGACATCCAGGGGTAATGCTTAGTAAAGGTGTGAACTATTTCCAGGTAGCAGCTTGACAGATTTCCAGAATAGGAATATCTCTAGCAGCCGCTAGAGATGCAGCTGTACCCCTGGTGAAATGGGCCCCTCAGTCCTGAGGGGGTTCTCTACCTAGTTTTTGGTAGCAAAATTGGATACAAGAGACAATCCACCTGGCAATTGTCCTCTTAGTGGCAGGTTTCCCTTGCCAACCTCGCCACAGGTAAGGAAGAGTTGGAGGGATTCGAACCTGTGACCCTTGATCGTTCCAAATAGTAGCTTAAAGCTCTTTTGACGTCAAACTGTGCAATCTCCTCTCACCCGAGGAAGAATGCTCAGTGAAAAATACTGGAAGGGAGATGGATTGGTTAAGATGGAAATCTGAAACCACTTTAGGTAAAACTTTCTGTTAGTCCTGAGGACTACCTTATCTCTGTGAAAAAATAAAATCCTTTTCCACTGACAGGGCTTGTAACTCACTTATCGTCTGGCAGAAGTGATGGCCACTAGGAAAACAGTTTTCCAAGTTAGGAACTTAAGGTCTGCTGAAGACAGAGGTTCAAAGGGGTTGCATTAACTGAGCAATGCAAACATTAAGGTCCCCAGCAGCTGGGTCCGAAAAAAGGAGGGTTAGTGTAGGTAACCCCTTAAAAAACTTGGAAAACACAGGGTGAGAAGAAAGGAAGGCAGGCTTTCCTGCTGATATAAAAGCAGAGACAGCTGCCAGATGAACCTTTAAGGTAGCTGGCCTGAGGCCTAAGGAATTAAGATGGACCAAGTAGTCCAGCAAAATGGGCAAATCAGCAGATTCTGGGACAATTTGCTTCCCAGAACACCAGATGGAGAACCTCTTCCATTTGGAATTATAAGTGGCCCTAGTGGAAGGCTTCCTAGAGGCCTTTAAAATATCAAGGACACCTTGAGAAAGGTGTAAATCAGCAAATTCTAACTCCTCAAGAGCCAAGCCTTGAGGTGGAGGATTGAGGTCCGGATACCAAACTCTCCCTGGACACAAGTCAGCAGGTTGTGGACCCTGGGAAGGTCCAGGGAGGGTGGACTGTCAGGGACAGAAGCAGTGGGTACCAGGGTTGCCTGGCCCAGTCTGGTGCAATCAGAATCACTTTGCAGGGCTGGGATCTGATTTTTACTAACACCCTGAAGAGAAGGGGAAGGGGAAGGCATACAGGAACTTCCCTTCCCAATCCAACAGAAAGCGTCCAGGGGACTGAGCCCATTACTGGAGGCCTGCAACAGAACAGAGGAAGCTGGTGGTTGTCTGGGGCTGCGAAAGATCTATCTGAGGAGTGCCCCATCTGGCGACTGACCCCAGCACTAGGGGATTCAAAGACCATTCATGATGACCCTGAGAAATCCTGCTGAGGGCATCCGCTAGGACATTGTCCTTCCCTGAAGGTGAACTGCTACTAGGGAGGTGTTCAGGAGTAAGCCAGAGACCACAACTTCATTGCTTAGTGCACAAGGCTGATGACCGAGTGCCCCCTGCTTGTTGATGTACCACACTGTTGTGGTATTGTCTGTCCTGACCTGAACTACTTTGTTCTGGACAGATGCTGAGAAAACCTGAAGAGCTAAAAAGACAGCTCTGAGTTCCAATAGGTTGATGTGGAGCAGAGATTCCTGGGGAACACACTCCCTGAGTGGAAAGGTCGCCCAAAGGCTGCGCCCCACCCCAGCAAGGAGGCATCCGGTGAGGGTGAGGGAATGAGAAATGGGAATGAAGGGGACCCCTTGTCTTAGATTGCTCTGATCCTGCCACCACTGAAGAGCTAGAATCAGAGTTGGGGTCACTGGGACCAATTTGGTAGGGTCCCTCCTTTGGGACCAATAGGCCCTCAAATGAAACTGAATGTCTCTCATCTGGAATCTTGCTCCTTGCACTACAGCTGTGGAGGCAGCCATGTGCCCTAGAAGCTGCAGAAAGTGCCTTGCTGGTCGAGAGACCCGCAGGGTGAAAGAGGATGCCAGGGCAATCAGCTTCTCTACCCTTTCCGGGGAGAAAATGCCCTGGCCAACTTTGTGTCCAATTCCGCACCTATGAAAGTTAGTACCTGAACTGGTTCTAGAACTGACTTTGTAAATTCAGCAGGAATCCCAGGAAGTGAAGCTGCTGGGTGACTTGCAAGTGGGATTTTACCTGATCTGGGGACTGACCCACAATGAGCCAGTCGTCCAGGTAGGGAAACACAGCAACCCCTAGCCTCTAAATGAGCCACTACCACAGCTAGACATTTTGTGAATACCCTTGGAGCAGAGGTAAGACCAAGGGCATTGCTCTGAACTGGTAGTGACCTGAGGGCAGTTCGAACCTGAGGTATTTTCGTGAGAAGGCCTGATCAGGACATGAAAATAGGCATCCTTGAGATCCAGGGAGGCTAGTCAGTCCCTGGCCTGAGGGAGGGCAAAATCATTGCCAGAGTTAACATTTTGAACTTTGGTTTCAAAGATGCTTGTTCAGGTACCTTAAGTCTAGAATGGGCCCCATTCTCCTGTCTTTTGAGTAAAGAAAGTATCTGGAGTACAGCCCTTGCCCTAGTGACAAGGAAGAACCCCTTCCACTGCTTTGCAGTCTAGGAGGGAAGAGACCTCTGCTTCCAAAGCAAAGGGCCTTTAAAGGGCTTGTAGGTGGAAAATGTCTGGTTCTCATCTTTGGAAACTGTTTGAAGCTGAGAACCAGACCCTGGCTTACTACCTCCAGAACCCATTTGTCCGAAGTTAGGGACACCCAGTTCTGGCTGAAATAAGCCAACCTGCCTCCAACTGGTACAGGAGAATCGCCTTGGGCACCCCATCAGGGTGCCTGCTTGGCAGTAGCTTAGGCTGAGGGGTGGGGACGGTTTACCTGTGCCCTGCCTACCTCTGCCTCTGAAAAACCCTCTGTGCAAAAGCAGAGGAGGCTTGGGATTGATAAAAGGCCTGTGGAAAGGCCTGCCCCTACCTCTGGGGTGTGCCTCTGTGGAGTGGCATACCGCTCCTTGGCCTGGGCACTTTTGTAGGTAGTTCTGTATTCATCCATCTTTTCATATAATTTTCCGCTTGCTCTCCAAACAGAGAATTTCCTCACCACAGGAAAATCCATAGCCTTTGACTGAGTATCCTGTGACAGATTAGTGCACCTGAGCCATGCCAACCCACGGAAAGCTACAGAAGTGGTCATGACCCTAGAGGAAACATCATTAACGCCTACAGCAGTATGAAATTGAACTTTAGAGGCTTCAATGCCGTCAGCAGCCACCTGTTCAATTCCACTAGCCAGCTGGCCATGGGCCTGCTTGGCTAACTACAACACTGTATCCCATCTAGATTTCTGATATCTAGCCACATAAGCCATATAATTTGCCTGCCTGAGTCCCAAAGAAGCTGCCATATACTGTTTTTTCGCCATGGCATCAATCTTCCTGGAATCCTTATCAGGAGGATGTGAGGCCAGGGGATATTAGCCTTGTCACAGGCTGCAGCTTGTACCACACCTACATGACTACACTGCTCAGTGAGGAAGTCTGTATCAGGGCCTGATAAGTATACCTTCTGTCCATTTTTATCTACAGGAGGGACAGAATGAGGATTTTAAAATTTTGTTGTTTGCTTCCTAAATGACTTATGCAAAGGAATAGACAACCTCCTAGACTCTGGGATATCCATCATCTCAACATAATCAGGCTCCTCTTGCTCATCCACAGCCTCTTCCAAGGGAAGCTGGAGGGTTTCTGCAACCTTTTGTAAAACATAAAATGAGAAGGGGACTCAGACAGCATAGGGGAGATTCTAATGGTCTGTCTGGAGAAATGTCCGGTTCAATGGGCACGTCCAGACCCTCCCAGCCACATACATAATGATCAAAATCTTCTCCCCCTCCTGTGGTTCATAAAATTCCTCAACATCATACTCTTGAACCACTGGAACCGAGCGAACCAACCTTTTGCCAGCTGTTGGTGGTTCGGCGGTCCCTGAGACAGTGACTGGACAATCTGTATGGCTTTAGCTATCTCTGCAGCAGTTGGAGAGGCAATCTTGCACTCCAGACCTGCCGATTTCTTAGATTTTTTGGGACTGGTTCCTCAGAACCAGCCTTCCTTTGCCCGAGGAAGTCTGCCTCTGGTCAGAGGGCACTCCCTCTGGTCCAGTGGGTGCTGGACCGGGCTGGCTATCGGGTCAGCGGACTTTTGGCCTCTCGTTCCCTGGCGGCCCAATCTTTTCTCCAGGGTGGCTGCAGGAAATTCTTACACACCTGGCAGTCTGACAGGAGGTGGTCAGCCCCAGACAATAAACCACATGTGGTGTGTGGGTCAGCCTTGGCAAAGGCTTCCCCACAAACATCACAGTGTTGAAACCCAGTGGGCCGGTTTTCTTTTGGGTTTCTCAGACATAATGACCTATCCAAAAACTTGCCCTTTTATGGCAGTGCCAGGCAAGACACACTCGGGTTCCTAACACGTGTCACGGGTATTTGAAAACCCAATTTAGAGATAGGGTTTTTTAGAACCGATAAGAACTGGGAACCTGCACTCTAAAAGCCCAAGCTATTATTTAAAATTGTTTTTAGCAAACCGATCGGTTCAAAACCGAACCGATAATTAATTTCCACACAGACTTTAAAAACCTGTACTTACGGTTTACCAGATAGAGCTTTGAACCGAAATGCGGTAAAATAAATACTTATTGCGGTTAAAATGAACCGAAAACACTCGTTTGAACCGAGAAATGAACCGAGCTGAAGGAGCAGATCTCCGAGCGACTGTTCAGTGAAGCGGAGTAAAGAATCTGACAGTTTCAGTTTGAAACTAGCCAGATAGAGCTTTCAGCAAAGCGCCGCGCTTGGAACTCCAGTCAGCCTGGAGTTAACTCCTTCCTCTCCAGGGGCAGTTCAAGTGCTGTGGCTAACTGCTAATAGTCATAATATAGCAAGACTTCATGGTGTTTGAATGCGTATTTTACACAACTGAGGTCTGGGATGACCTCCTAAACCACAAGAACGACACGATATGATTTGTAAAGTCATCCTAAACTGAGAGTTAACACTGCCCTGCATGTTTTATTATAGTAATGGGTTTTATAATGTTTAGTTAAAAAAATAAGTGTTAATAATCAAATTTAGAGACTTCAACATGTCTGCAAGCCACAGCTGTGTGGCAATTACGGCAGGTGCATTTAACAGCGGACTTAGTTCATAGCACATCCTCCTGGGCCAGAAAGTCATGATCTGTAGTCCTGCACAGGGATTGGCTCACATCATAAACACTGGCACCACACTGCAGGTACTGAGGAAGCTGTATGGTAAGGATGTGTTGTCCTTGATAAGATGTTAAACCCAGATCCTGTCTGCCTTTTCTGGTGGTTGTTAGGTGGACGCTAAGAGATCCCATCATATTTCCAGGGATCAGTAGGGAATTTTTCCAGTATTCTTTCAAATTAATTTGGTCCACTCACTAACAAAAAATACAACCAACTGCTTAATCTGTCTCACTTTCAGTTAGTTTGTATATGTATTCCACCCCGAGTCAGAAGACAGGCAGTACTGTCTATCCCTCCTTTACTGGCCAATAAAAAATTATGTTGAAGATGTGAGGTAGGGTACAGCAGTGATGGACAGGACAAAAAGAAAATACCAGCAAACACTTTTCTGACATTGAAAAACTCACCATACATTGGTATTACCATCACAGCTGTGTATAATGGGATTTGTGATGTCATAATTATGAATGATGACAATCTACAGGTTCTGAAAACTAGCTGGTATCACATCTAACCAATTATTATATTACAGCACTAGCTGCCTTGCTGTTTGCTGTCTGTGTGAAAGCACTTTCATTCACTTGCATTGAGTGAGAATGTGCTGTACCAATCTATTTAGTTCAGCTACTCTTACACAAGTAGGTCAGAGTCTTTTTCAGGTGGGGTTAAAGATTTCCTGTGTAGAGTGGCGCTGTCCCTGCTTTTCCAGTTTTAGATTTTCCTTTCCTGATTGCCTACTTATCTACATTCACTGTTTGGGTGCTCGGTGACACCGCTGCAGCAGTTGGAATTTGACACTAGTAACATATGTAAACAGCAATTTAAGGTTGAAAGGGACACCAGGCCCATTATGCCCACCCCATCCTTGCTTTGCAAGGAAGAATGAAAACAATTTTTT
Organism: Neoceratodus forsteri; assembly: GCA_016271365.2. Lineage (NCBI taxonomy): Eukaryota > Metazoa > Chordata > Ceratodontiformes > Ceratodontidae > Neoceratodus > Neoceratodus forsteri. Next base: position 458,820,056 of record CM057452.1, read on the forward strand.
GCACAAACATACAACTAATTCACAGGGACTCCTTACCCACTATGTTATGCAGGGTACCACTGATTCACTAGGTAAGTAATTTGTCCAGGCTTACCAGGTCTTGGCTAGCAGAGTGTCTTAAGGTTCACCACCCTCTGGAGGAGAAAATATACTTCCTGAGAGTACCCTGATTTAGCACCTCTGAACTCAGAGTCCTCACGTCCTGCTTCAGGACAGATCAAACATCTATGTATGCAGTGAGATCATGTCTCATTCTCAGCCTGCCTGTCTCAAAACATGAACACACCAAGGGCTTCTCCTCACAGCTTTTGTCTCCATATACCCCTGATCACTGTGGTGGCCTTGCATTGCAGCCTCTTGACTGCTTCTTTATATAGACATATACATATACACACACATACATACATATATTTCTTTACTGAATACAGCAGGCAAATAGCAACAGTTATTAAGCATTCAGTATTAGCATACATTCCTCATATAAGAAAACATTTAGTTTAATGTTTTCTATATTACTCTGAGCAACATGTACCACCTCATACTTTATTTGCACATAATAACAGTGTTAAATTACTGTGTCCAGAGAGTGCCAGGCCTAAGCCAGCAAGCTAGTCTTTTACATAAGTCCATTCTTGGTGGAGAGCATCTGGAATGGATTGGAAGCCTTGAAGGAGAATAAAGCAAAAGGGTTGGATGGGATTCATCCAAGGTTCCCAAAGGAACGGAGGATCAGGTGACTGCTCCTCTGGCAGTGCTTTTAGCACTTCAGTGGAGATAGGGAAGTTCCAGAGGACTGGAGGAGAGCTGATGTGATCCTTCTGCACAACAGCTGCAGTAGAGAAGATGCTAGAAACTACAGGCCAGTCAGTCTCACATCAATGGTCTGCAAGTTGAAACACTACTGAAGGAGAGGCTTGAGGAGCACCTGGAGGCAAAGGGCTGGAGGACCACTGGCAGCATGGTTTCACAGAGCGGAGGTCATGTCAAATTAATCTCACGGATCTCTTTGACTGGGTTACCAGGGAGGTGGATTAAGGGGAGCAGTGGACATGGCCCATCTGAACTTCAGTAAGGCTTTTGATAACTAGCCTCTTATGCGGTATAGTAAGAAAAATAAGCAGCCTGGGAATGGGGAGAAGAAAAATTACTCACCTTAGTAATGTTGTTTCTTCTAATGGAGTCTTACTATATTATGACAGTAGTAGTTTGATCCAGCACTAGAACTGCTCCGGAGGTGAAATGGTTAATACCATTCTAAAATAGAACTTTGAGCACAAGCTCTAAGAAGCAGCTCTATCTGTGTAATTTCAAACCTGAACTGTCAGATCTTTACGAGGCAAAAACTCACTAAGGTCTGTGTGGAAGCTGTAACCTACACTAGCCAAATGGCTACCTAAATACTATCAACCATTGCTGGTCCCAACACCCAAGACTCAAGTCAGGGGACCAGAACTACTAATACAATTCTAACAACATGAGAATAAAACAACAGTATAATAAAACACACCCAAACCCCCAAAAGGGGAGAAACGCTAAAAGGGCACAAAAATAGTACCCACACTAGTTGCCCGCACCCCACCCAAGTAGAAGTTCTGAGAGGGGCAGGCTGGGGAGGTCATAATATAGCAAGACTCCATTAGAAGAAACAACATTACTAAGGTGAGTAATTTTTCTTCAAACAACATGAAGTCTTGCTATATTATGACAGTAGCAGACTACACAGCAGTACCTCCATGAAGGAGGGCAGAACCTACTTAGGGAATAGGCTCTGAAGAACAGCTGCCAAACCGAGCATCTCTCCTGGCCTGGACATCCAGGGAGTAATGCTTGGTGAAAGTGTACCGCTTTCCAAGTAGCAGCCTGGCATATCTCTAATATAGGGATGTCTCTGGCAGCAGCTAGAGACGAGCTGTACCCCTGGTAGAGTGAGCCCTCAAGCCAGAGGGGGATCTCTGCCCAGTTTCTGATAACAAATTGGATACAAGAGACAATCCACCTGGCAATTGATCTCTTAGTGGCAGGTTTGCCTTTCCCAACTTCACCATAGGTAAGAAAAAGTTGGAGGATTCGAACCTGTGACCTTTGGTACGCTCTATATAGTAACTAAGAGCTCTCTTAACATCCAGGCTGTGCAACCTCCTCTCACCAGAAGAGGAGTGGTCAGTGAAAATACTGGAAGGGAGATAATTGGTTAAGATGGAAATCTGAAAACACCTTAGGTAAAACTTCCCATTAGTCCTAAGGACTACCTTATCCCTGTGGAAAGAAATAAAGTCAGTTTCTACTGACAAGGCTTGCAACCTCACTTATGCATCTAGCAGAAGTGATAGCCACCAGAAAAGCAGTTTTCCAAGTTAGATACTTAAGCTCTGCAGAAAACAGAGGTTCAAAAGGGGTTGCATTAACCGGCAATACAAACATTAAGGTCCCAGGCAGGGGCTGTCTCAAAGGGTGGATTAGTATGGAGTAATCCTTAAAAACTTGGAAAACACAGGGTGAGTGGAAAGAGGGATGACTTTCCTGCTGAAACAAAAGCAGATACCGCTGCCAAATGGACTCTCAGGGTAGCTGGTCTGAGACCCAAGGAATTAAGATGGACCATGTAATCTAATACAATGGGCAAATCAGCAGATTCTGGGGAAACATTTTCCAGCACACCAAATGGAAAACCTTTTCCATTTAGAACTATAAGTAGCCTTAGTGGAAGGCTTTCTGGAAGCCTTTAGGATTTCAAGAACACCCTGAGAGGGTGTAAATCAGCAACTCTAACTCCTCAAGAGCCAGGCCTTGAGGTTGAGGGATTTGAGGTCCGATACCAAACCCTTCCCTGGGCACAAGTTAATAGGTTGTGATTCCTGGGAGGCAAAGGGAAGATGGATTGTCAGTGACAGAAGGAGTGGGTACCAGGGCTGCCTGGCCAATCCGGGCAATCAGAATCACCCTGCAAGGCTGAGATCTGATTTTGACTAATACTCTGAGTAGGAGAGGGAAGGGGAAAGCATAAAGAAACTTCCCGCCCAATCCAGGAGAAGGGCATCCAGGGGACTGAGCCCAACACTGGAGGCCTGCAACAGAACAGAGGAAGTTGGTGATTGTCTGGGGCTGCAAAAGATCTATCTGAGGGTGCCCCATCTGGCAAAGACTATCCCCAGCACTTGAGGATCCAGGGACCATTCGTGATGGCCCTGGAAATCCTCTGAGAGCATCTGCTAGGACATTGTCCTTCCCTGGAAGATGAACTGCTATGAGGGAAGTGTTCAGGGAATAAGCCAGAGACCACAACTTCATTGCCTCGATGCACAAGGTCAAGACAGAGTGCCCCCCTGTTTGTTGATGTACCACATTGTTGTGGTGTTGTCTGTTCTGACTTGTATCACCTTGTTGTGGACAGATGCAGAAAATGCTTGAAGAGCTAAAAGACAGCTCTGAGTTCCAGCAAACTGATGTGGAGCAGAGATTCCTGGGGGACCACACTCCCTGAGTGGAAAGGTCGCCCATGTGGGCTCCCCAACCCAGAAGGGAAGCATCTGTAGTGAGAGTCAAATTGAGCAGGGAAATGAAGGGGACCCCCAATCTTAAATTGCTCTGATCCTGCCACCACTGGAGGGCCTGGATCAAGGTTCGAGTCACTGGGACCAACTTGGAAAGGGGTCTCTCCTCTGAGACCAATAGGTTCTCAAGTGAAACTGAATGTCTCTCATCTGAAATCTTGCTCCTGCACAACAGCTGTGGATGCAGCCATGTGCCCCAGGAGCTGCAGAAAGTGTCTTGCTGGTCAAAGACCTGCAGAGTGAAGGAGGAGGAGGCCAGAGCCACTAAATTAGGCCACCCTTTCTAAGGGAAGAAAAGCTCTGGCTAGCTTTGTGTCCAACTCTGCCCCTATAAGGTGAGTACCTGGTCTGGTTCCAGAACCGACTTTGGCAGATTTAGCAGAAAGCCCAGGGAGGTGAGAAGCTGCTGGGTGACTTGCAGGTGAGATTTTACCTGTTCTGGGGACTGGCCTACAATGAGCCAATCGTCTAGATAGCGAAAAACAGCAATCCTTTGCCTCCTTAAGTGAGCCACTGCCACTGCCAGACACTTTGTAATACCCTTGGGGCAGAGGTGAGGCCAAAGGGCATTGCTCTGAACTGGTAATGACTTGAGGGTAGTTCGAATCTGAGGTACTTTCGATGGGAGCTTCTGATTAGGGCGTGGAAATAGGCATCCTTGAGGTCCAGGGAGGCTAACCAGTCCCTGGCCTTAGGGAGGGTAAAATCATTGCCAGAGTTACCATTTTGAACTTTGGTTTCAAAAGATGCTTGTTCAGATATCTGAGGTCTAATATGGGCCGTCATTCTCCTGTCTTTTGGGGTAAGGAAGTATCTGGAATACAGACTCCTGCCCTGGTGCAGGGAGGAACCCTTTCCACTGCTCTGAGAGCCAACAGGGTTGAGACCTCTGCTTCTAGAGCAAGGGTCTCTGAAGCACAAGCAGGTAGAAAAATCTGGTTCTCAACTTGGGAAACTTTTTGAAGCCGAGAACCAGACCCTGGCTTACTACTTCCAGAACCCACTTGTCTGAGGTTAAAGAAGCCCAGTTCTGACTGAAGTAAGCCAGCCTGCCCCCTACAGTAAAGGAGAATCGCCCTGGGCACCCCATCAGGGTGCCTGCTTAGCAGGTGCTTTAGGCTGAAGGGTGGGAGCAGGCCTGCCCACCCTAGATCTGCCTCTGCCTCTGAAGAAGCCCCTCTGAGCATGGGCAGAGGAGGCCCGAGTCTGATAAAAGGCCTGTGAAAAGGCTCTACCCCTACCCTGGGGTATGCCTCTGGGGAGTGGCTTGCGCTCCTTAACTTGGGCACTTTTGTAAGTAGTCCTATATTCATCCATCTTTTTCATGTAATTCTCTGTCTGCTCCCAAACAGAGAATTTCCCACCACAGGAAAATCCATAGCCTTAGTCTGGGTATCCTGTGACAGGCTAGTACACCTGAGCCAGGCCAACCTATGAAAAGCTACAGATGTGGCCATGACCTAGAGGAAACATCATTAACATCCAGCAGCATGAAACTGTACCTTAGAAGCCTCAATGCCATCAGCAGCCACCTGTTCTAGTTAAGCTAGCCAGCTGGCCGGGCTTTGGCTAATTCCATAACAGTATCCCATCTAGATTTCTGATACCTAGCTACATAAGCCATAATTTGCTTGCCTGAGTCCCAGAGAAGCTGCCATATACTGTTTTTTCGCCATGGCATCAATCTTCCTGGAATCCTTGTCAGGAGGATGTGAAGCCAGGGAATATTAGCTTTATCACAGGCTGCAGCCTGAACTACCCCAACATGACTGCATTGCTCAGAAAGGAATTCTGTATCAGGACCTGACAATGTGTACCTTCTGTCCATCTTTTTATCTACAGGAGGCACAGAATTAGGAGCTTTTAAAATTTTTATTGTTTGCTTCCTAAAAGACTTATGCAAAGGAATAGACAATCTCTAGACTCTGGAATATCCATCATTTCTACAAAATCAGGCTCCTCTTGCTCATCCACAGCTTCTTCCAAGGGAAGCTGGAGGGTTTCAGCAACTTTTTGTAAAACATAAAATGAGATGGGGACTCAGATAGCATAGGGAGATTCTAAAGGTCTGTCTGGGGAAATGTCCGTTCAATGGGCACACCCAGACCTTCCCAGCCACATTCATACTGTTCATAATCATCCTCCCTCCTCAGGTTCATAAAACCTCAACATCATATTCCTGAACCACTGGAACCGGACGAACCAACCTTTGCCAGATAGTGGCGGTTGGACGGAACCTGAGACAGTGACTGGACAATTTGTATGGCTTTTGCTATCTCTGCAGCAGTTGGAGAAGGGATTTTGGACTCCAAACCTGCTGACTTTCTTCTTTCTTTACTGGAACTGGTTCCTCAGAACCAGCTTTTCTGCTTGAGGAAGTCTCGCCCTGGTCAGAGGCACTCCCTCCGGTTCGGTTGGCACCAAACCAGGCTGGCCATCCGGGTCAGCGGACTTTTGGCCTCTGCTTCCCTGAGCCTGCCCAATCTCTTTCCAGGGTGGCTGCAGGGAAATTCTTACATATCTGGCAGTCTGACTGGAGGTGGTCAAACCCCAGACAATGACACATGTGGTGTGGGTCAGCCTTGGCAAAGACTTCCCCACAGACATCACAGTGTTGAAACCAGTAGGGCCGGTTTTCTTTTGGGTTTCTCAGACATAATGCCAGCCTAACCAGAAAATCCTGTTCTTTAAACGGCAGTGTTAGGCAAGACACCCTTATCGGGTTCCTAAATCAGTATACGTGGTATTTGAAAACGTAATAAAATCTGTTTTTAGAACCGATAAGAACCAGGAACGCACTCTAAAATGTTAAACTTTAAAATTAATGAGTTTTAACCTCAGCTGATCGGTTCAAAACCGAACGATAAACTTACAAGTTCCACACAGACAAAACCTTTAATTACTTACGATTACCACAGACAGAGCTTGAACTGAACGGTTTTATGTTAAAATAAAACTATTCTCGGTTGAATCGGACCGAGAAAACACTGTTTAAACCGAGAAATGAACCGAGCAGTAGGAGAAATCTCCAGAGCGACTGTTCACTGAGGTGGAGTAAAGAATCTGACAGTTCAGGTTTGAAATTACACAGATAGAGTTGCTTCTTAGAGCTCGTGCTCAAAGTTCTATTTTAGAATGGTATTAACCATTTCACCTCCGAGCAGTTCTAGTGCTGGATCAAACTGCTACTGTCATAATATAGCAAGACTTCATGTTGTTTGAAAGATACAAGCTGGGTATCAAACTGATTAAGGGATAGGAGATGAAGGGTGGTGGTAAACAGTAGCCTCTCAGACAACAGAAGGTGACTAGTGGGATGCCACAAGGTTCGAGGCTGGGACCAGTCCTCTTGAGGTCTTCATAAGTGACACTGCAGAGAAGCTTATGGGTAAGGTGCGTCTCTTTCAGATCATACAAAACCTGCAACAGGGCTGACACTCAGGAAGGGGTGGTGGAAACTAGAGGAATGGTCTAAGGGATGTCTGCTGGTTTCAATGCCAAAAATGTAAAGCACTCAGGGCTGAGAACCCAGGGACTGGTTATAAGATGGGGGTGGGGTGGTACGGGTCACGTCTCATACAAGATGGCTGACTAGTAGTTTGTCTCCCATTCTCCACATTAAAACCTTGTTAAAACACTGCCTTGTTGACTAAAAATGTTGAACATTACCAAGGAGAGGTTACCAAAACATGGTGTTCCCGAACTGTTGCACAGAAATGGCGCAAGCAGAGAATGCAGTCGACTCTCATATGCAGCTGTTGGACTTTAAGCTATCCCAGGCCTTCAGCATGCCATGGGTTTATGAGTGTTCCCACAGAAATCAAAGTGGATACTGGGAAAAATGTCAGACTTGAAATGATTTTAAAGAACTGCAAGCATTTCGGACAAATTTAAGAATTCAAAAAGCAAAACAAAACAAAAAAAAACTAAATGATGTGCAGGGGCTGAACACCGCACAGATCAGCTTGAGTAACAAACTACTTCCACGGACACCAGGATAGACTGCACAGAAGAGCATCTAAAGGTTATCTCAGACACACAGGAGCAGATTTTGTTCCAAAGAGGATTCAGAGAATCGGGCCAGATACAAAAGTATCAGGATCAGCGGTCTGCCAGAGAATATAGAGGGCACAAACCTATTTTTTTTTTTTAATATAGCACTCGAATTGGATTTGGCACTTAAGCTGAATATAGAACACACTCACAGGTCTCTTGGATCTAAACCGAACTCCCCAGATGCCAGACCGTGCTCAATAATTGTCTGCTTCATGTCATACGTAATTAAAAGTACTGATCCTTCAAAATGCCTGGCAGAAAAGAGTGGTATAATACGGGCATACTAAAATATACTTTGATAACTACTAATGCTACAGCCACCATGACAGCTAGGAGAATACCTCCCCTTTTTCCTTTCCTCCAACAGAAGCAGTTAAAGTTTTGGATACTCTATCCTGCAAAGATACTAGTGCAGTTTAAGGTCTACAGAGTTACCTTTCTGCAGTATTGGCTAAAGTGGACCTTACTGCCCATGGAATAATTCCCTGGAGACTTCTTCCAGCCAGACCATGGCTGACCCCAATTCCACCACATTGACAAGATGTCCACGTGGTGAAGCAATGCAGACAGCAATTGGAATCAGCCATGGTGGAGATTTTAGAACTTTACTTTGAGGTGAGCTGGCGAGGTGGGGATCAATTTATTGGTGGGAGCAGCAGGGGTGCCTAGTTTCCTCCCAGAGCCCATAACTGGGTAGTAGAATTCTGAGTCCCTATTAATTTGTTTCAATAGGATAGTCAGCTGATCCCATGGCAGGCGGTCCAAAGAAGCGGAGATTGCCCTGCTTCAGGTTCTGCAGGTTCAGTAATTGGACTACTTTAGCATGGCCTGTTAGGCAACTCAGGCCTAGGTATATTCTGACTGAGATGAGAAGGTGCCTGGTGTTTCCCTGTCCACCCCACCAAGGCGTGTCCTACCCATAGAATTTTTACATGGATGGTTATCCAGTTTCCTGTTGGGCCTCCTTTAACCCTCTCCTACATGCCTTGCCATCTGCCTCACCTGGGGGTATTATTTTTTAATTTTATTCCCCTCAAGTGGATGGACCACAATCTTAGGGCCACCCTTTCTAATAACACTAGGGAGAAGGTCAGTATATCCTATTACAAACATGCAATAAGCCCTCTGACAGCTCTAGATATTTAGGGACTCAGACTCTTAGCTCACCCTGGACTTATTAGGGGATGTTTCTTCTATACTTGTATGCATATAGAAATGATAGCACAGAGAACATATTGGGAGTTAAACAAGCAGGGTAAATGTAATGGTTAAGGTATACTGCATTTATATACTATATACTATATACTAGAGTTTATGGATTGGTTTATTGGAGACCCGCACATTTCTTTTGGGGCACCCGTAGTTTGAATCAGGGCTGCAGGACCATGGGGAGGATGGGGAAGTTTTTGTTGGGGTATATGAAGTGTTAAATATTGTTATCAGGGTCCCCTAACTCCATATTTTACCCAAGGAAAATATCTACTGGAATGTCCGTAGGGTATTTCTATAATGGGGTCAGTTATCTCAAAAGGTGGCTCTAGTACATGTTGTTATATAATGTGACCTTATGCTGCACACAGACCCACTGTAACTTGGTCAGCAGCAAAGGCAGTGCAACTCAGTCACTCCCCTCTTTACAGGATATGACTTTGGGTCTGCAGATTTTGAGGGACTCCAGCTCTGAGAGCACGTGCTTCAATTTACAGTAGTAGTTCCTCTGCCCTATATTTTGTATCATGGATGGTACCTTAATCATTATAGGACACCACGCTACAGGAGGTATTTAATTATGCTGTGGTGAGGAAGGAGCCTTTCTTTCTGTAATGTCCCTGTCATGTTCCCTGCATGCCCTTTTCTAGTTGTTTATATTCTAGGCTGCCTCTTGTTTCAACAAACCCTTCCCTACGGGACGCTGATGCCGCTTTGGAGGCATGGGATTTGTTATCTCCCAGCATCTCCTCCAGCTGCTTAGCATCCCAATGTTTGGGGGTAGCTAATATGAAGTATCAAGGGTGGGTTGTTGCACCCACCCTTGCTTGGAAGCCTTCCTGTATGTAGTTCATTGCCTCCCCCACATTTTTCAAGGTGCTTTAACTTTCTGGTAATGTGGAGGTTTTCCTGTTGAAACCTCTGACCCTTTGGGTTTAACTGCTGGTTCTGTTTTGGACACTTTTTGATATTAAAACACTGAGACTAAGGATGGTATTTTTGAGCCATCTTGACAAGTTCAGCTCACATGTAGATGGACTCTGCTGGGCTGTGCACCCGCTGGGGGTCCCACCTTTCCACTGATCTTGCTGTATTAGATCCCATAGGACAGACATAAGTTGGGGTCAGGTTCTCTTGAGAGGGTGCATCCCACACATGGTGGAAAGTAGACACTGCACAGGTAGTATTTGAATGTGGTTGAATTACCCATGAATGATACACCAGTAACATTGTCCCAGAACATAAATGAATTAAATAATCCAATCAAATAGGCAGAATTATTTACTTGGTTGCACAAACACCCAGTTTATGTCATATATTTGTAAGAAACTCACATCACTGCCCTAAAGCATCAAAAATTGTCCTGGGGGTCATCGGTACCAGGTTTATGCCTCCTCCCATCCATCAGGTAAAAGGCGAGGTACAGCAGTTTTGCTCCTGACTACCACCCTTTCCGTCTATGCTGGGAGTTTACTGACCCCCGGACTGTTATGTAGTATTGCAGGGTACTTATATAACATTCCAGTAACACTGGTCAGTGTGTACTTCCCACTTAATTCATCCCCAGGCGCTTTCACTCTTCCTGGGTAAGCTCCTGGATATGCTTGACAGCCAACTTATTTTAGGAGGCGACTTTAATTTGACTCAGTCAATAGATTTGGATACTTCAAATCCCTCCAGATTTTGAGCATTGGCTTCAAAAAAATCTTTAGGCCAACTTTGCTCACTTTGGGTTAGTGGATATCGACCTATGTTTTTCCATCTGGCCAAGTATATTCCCATTTCTCACGATGTCATAATAGCTATGCCCACTTCGATTATTTTTTCACTACATGTGAACAGTTTTCTAATGTCCAGGACATTATTTACACCCACAAATTTATTTCCTACAAATCTTATCAGATCATTGCTCGCTAATACTGAAGTTGGACATGGGTGAGGAGAGAAATAACTCATTTGGTGGTTCAACAATGCTTTGCTTATAGACCCATCCTTCTGCACTTGGATTCAGGAACGTGTCCACAAATCCTGTTGGACAATGCTTCAGAGCAGATATTGACCTCCATTCTTTGGGATACCTTAAAATGATCTTTCAGGCAGAGATCATTTCCTCGCCTCAGCCAAACAGGAGAAGATGAGAGAGAAATATCATTCTCTTCAAAACCAACTTGGGACCTTACATCTTTTATATGTACCCAAGGATAAGGTGGTGGCAACTCGTATCAAAGAGCTGAAGCAAGAACCACATGCCATTCTAGATGAACAGGCGTAGCAGGCCCTTACACTATCTTAAACAGGCACAATATGAAGGCGGCCTAGAGAAACAGGCCTCTTAACCCAAGGCTGCAGGTATGTATGTGAGCTGCCTGTGTCCTTTGCCTCCCTGACCTACTTAAAAGTCATAACACTCACGATGCTGAGCAGATTAAATCTATTTTCTGTACTTACTATCAGGAACTATATATCAAGCTTCTCATTCAGATCCTGAGACACTGGCATTTTCTTTCTCGACTATCCCTACCCACTCACTGATACTTAAAATGCCTGTCTGATAGCTCCCATTACTGGTGACAAACTATCTGGGGTGTTAAAAACAGCTAAAACCCATAAATGCTTGGGCCTAGCTGGGTTTGTAGTAGTGGTATGAGTCCTTTTCAGATCTCCTTCTCTCCTTTATACAAGACCATGCAGGAGATAGTGGCAGGGAATGCCCTCCCTGCCCAACATGGAGATATGGTACCACCTCTCGATTCTTAAAATCAGAGAAAAGATCCCACCCCTTCCTCTTCTTACAGATCCATCTCCATGCTGAATGTTGGTTAGAAGCTTTACTAGGTAATGTGGGCACACCGACTTTTCAAATTCTTCCTACCCATATTCATCTGGACCAAGCCGGGTTTATCTAGCAATGTCAAACATCAGGTAACATTTTAAGACCCTTACCCCAATGGAATATGTCACCCAATGGACTATCCCAACTGCATTTCTAAGCCTTGATGCAGAGAGAGGCTACTGACAGGGTGTCCTGGAGGTTCCTCTGGGCCACCCTGTCTGCCTTGGTTTCCTGAGAATTTATTTTCCTCGCTGAAAAACATCTATACCACCCACAAGCATGTATCCGGGTTAATGGTTCCTACTTACTATCTGCACATGATTTATGCATGGCTCCATCCTCAATTAAATCTGCCTTGGAAGCAGCTGAAATTTGTCCCAGTGATTTATATGATATTGGGTTCTTTCTTCTTCTTCCTCTACCACCTTATCGCCCAAGTTTAGTAGATTTTGTCTTTTACAGTCAACCCTCTTATCAGTATGGCTTAAATTGCAGGAGTTTCCTCAGCTATCATTAGTTTTATTTTGCAAAATGTTGGTCTCAGATGAGAATTCCTCCCATCCCAGGCAGACCAGACCTCTGCCCAGTGGCATAGGTTAGGTCTTGCATATATATTACAATTCTTAGATTGGAATGGTGTGGTCTCCTTTGAATACCTACAGACACAATATGAGCTGACTGGATGAGAATACTTTCATTACTTGCAAATCAGGATGTATTTGCTCCATAAATGATAGATTGCACATCTCCTGATCCATTCCCTTGCTTCGACCCTACTGACTGGGGCTATCAAGGTATGACACAGGGACATTTGATTGGCAGTTTCTACCAAGCACTGTAGAAGTTATTGGAAGATTCAACCAGCAGTATGTAATAAACAGAAGGGTCAAGGGACTGAACCCTAGGGTGTGCCACAGGGCAGAACCTTCAGGACCAGAAACCTTCCCAACACTACCCTCTGGGTCCTGCCACTGAGATAAGACTTGAACCAGCAGATGACTTTGCCAGTGAGTCCCTACGTACTCCTGGAGCCAGTCCCATTACAGCCATGTTCCATGGCATCAAGCGTGAAGACAGATCAAAGAGAACAAGAACTGACCATTCTCCCTCTCTCTCTCCTCACCCTGGGCAGGTCACTGTGCACCCTAACTAGTGCAGTCTCTGTACTATGACTGGATCTAAAGCCAGACTGAAGAGGCACACAGTTAAAGGTGGTGAGGTATGCCTCTAGCTGTAGAGCAACCACCTTCTCAATAACCTTGCCCAAAAAGGGCAGGTTACAGACAGGTTGGTAGTTTACCAGGACATCTGGGTCCAAATATGGCTTCTTCAGAAGTGGTTCCACCAATGCACTTTTCAGTGCCACTGGGAGCACCCGGCCTGACAAGGATCACCAGACAATCTCAGCAAATACTGGCCCAGATACTTTACACAGCTCACATGCAGACATGTTGGGCTTGGATCCAGATCACAAAATGTTGCTCACAGATCAGAAATTACCTCACTCTCCTTCCAATGTCACTTGTTAAAACTCTCCCAAGACTACCAGCAGTCTTAGACTCATGGGCTCAACCCTACTGAGCTGTGACTGCCCACTTGTTGAGATACAGGCCCCAATAGAAGACACCCTGTTAGAGAAGAACCGAGTAAACTCCTCACATTTTGTGGGTGAAAATGCTCATACAGACTACACACAGGCAGGATGGAAAGCCTGTCCACAGTCTGGAACAACTGAACCAGTCAGTTCCTCCCAGCAGCAATCTCCTTAAATAGAAACTGCCTTCTTGGGGTGACTGCCCTTGATGCTCACTGTAGTGAGATATCAAACCAGTCTTGTCTCCCAGGCCCTGGATCTCCCCAACAATGCTCCAACTTCCACTCCATTGCTTTCATCTCCCTCAACTTGTTGTCAAACCACAGCAAGCCAAGGCATGGAACCAGCGGTGTACACAAACTGGTGCCATAGATTGAAAGCTGCCCACAACAGCCTATTATAGGCCACCACCACTTCTGGTCCCTTAGCATATGCTGCCAGCACATTAGAGGTGTCCAGAACTGCCAAGAGTCTCTGGCTGAAACCCTCACACAGGGCAGAACTGGACTACTGCCATAAGGGGTGGCCTACAAGGAGTGCCCTGAAAGTGATCTGACCAACTGATCGGATCAATCTTGAGGTTCCCAATCTCAAGCAACAGCGAGATAACAAGTCAAGGCATGGCCGTGTTGAGGGTTGTAGAAGTAACAGCTTGTGCAAGGCCCAGGATTCCATGCCCTGGCTAACATCTTGACCAGAATGCAAGAGTTTGCCATTGACCCAAGCACTGAACAGGTCCAGAATAAGCCATCTAGGTGACTCCAATACTCTGTCAAATCAAGTCTGTGATTTCTTGCAGAAATTCCCCCTCATGCCCAAGAGGCTGGTACATAAGGAGGATTCTGCAACCTGCACCGGATCACCACACACCAGGATGCATTCAAACGACAGGGTATCCTCCACTGTGTGCACCACTATGTTCAACTCAGATCTAAAACAGATGTCCCCCACCCCATGGCCCTTCCTTGGGCAGTGCACTAGGAGAACAGCCGGACCAATGACTCCAGCAGTGGTCTAGGCCATCATTCAGCCATATCTCCATAATGCAAGCCAGATCACAGAAACATAGAAGTGACTGCAGAAGGAGACCACTAGGTCCATCTAGTCTGCCCATTTGTTTTAGACCTATTTTGACTCTCTAGTGTGCCTCTGTAGTCCGGGATCCCTTGTATTTATCCATGCATTCTTGAATCCCCCACAGTGTTGGACCCACACAACCTCATGGGGCAGGCTGTTCCACACATCCACCACTCTTTCTGTGAAGAAAACTTCCTGGTGTTGGTAGAGAACCTCCCTCCTCCCAGTCTGAGGTCATGCTCCCTGGTCCTGGAGCTCTTTTTTTTTTTTTTCTTATTTATCCATGGCCTTACGTCCCCACGACCCCTTCTCCTTTCCGTACTCAAGGAGTGACATCCTCCACATCAAACTTGGCCATCTGGGTCTGCCCCTAGAGTGCCTCGCTGCTATTGGGACCCAACTGACGGCCGGATTACCTCCCAGGCAGAGCGAGGAGAGGCATCCCCACACTATCTCCCCTCTGTCCTCTGCAGCGAGCATGCACAGCAGGATCTGCCCTTGGTCGACCTGACACTGAGAACAGCTCGGGAGAACTTCATCTAGGGGCGGGCATTTTCCTCAGCTTGCACTCCTGTAACCCAACCCCTGAGGCGCCAGCACAGAGTTGATGTGCTGGCCTTGCGTTCACTCTCAAGCACTAACGCGCCGCCCCTACCCAGCTCTCGAGATATAAGCCGCCATGCCTATCAAGTCGGTGCATCCACCGGCTCCCGTGAGGACATCGGGCGCCAGACAGCAACCTTGGCATCCCCGAGGGAGGAGAGCATCCGTGAGACGCCCATCCTCCCTCCCCTGCCGACCCCAGCTGACCAGAGTCCGCTCCTCGAACCGGATCGCTGGCGCAGCGTGAGGTGTGGCATCCAGCGCCTCAACCCTCAGCGTCACGGGCCGCCCATGGAGCTTTTCTTGAAGTGAAAAGTCCCGTGCCTGTACCTTGTTAATGCCTTTATGTACCTGAATGTTTCAGTCATGTCCCGTGTCTCTCTCTCTCTGCTCCAGGGAGTACATATTCAGTTCCCCAAGTTTTCCTCGAGGACATGTACTGCAGACTCAATTATTTTTGTCACCTTTCTCTGTACTGTTTCCACCTGGTCAATGTCCTTCCTTAGGTGAGGCCTCCAGAATTGGACTCCATATTCCAGGTGAGGCCTGACCAGCGATCTATACAGTGGTAATACCAGCTCTCTCTTCCTGCTCGTGATTCCCTCCCAGTGCAGCACAGCATTCTATTGGCCTTCACTGTTGCTCTCTCACACTGCTTACTAACCTTCAACTCTTCTGAGATTATGATTCCCAGATCTCGCTCCTAGTTTGAGGCTGGCAGTCTTCGCCTCCCAGGTAACGACAGAGATCAGAGGAAATGAGATCCACCATAATTGCTGACTTATTCATCGATCTAGCATTGCATAGGATGCTGAGCTGTATTGGGAGGTGCATCACCAGCAGGAGGAGGAAGGTTGTGCTACCATTGTACTGCTCTCTGGTACAGCTCTCACCTAGAGTACTGTGTACAGATCTTGAGGCCACACCTCCAGAAGAACACTGATAGTGGAAGCAGTCCAGAGAAGGGCAATCAAGATGGTGGAGGGTTGCTGTGGAAGCCCTATGGAGGGCTGAAGGAGCTCAACATGTACACCTTAGAAGACACCAGAGCTGAGGCAATACATGAGCGAGACCTTCAAGTACCCCACAGGATAACAGGATGTTGGGTACAGCCTCTTCTACGTGAGGCTGAGCACCAGCATTACAGGACTTGCAAAGGAAGTTGGAAGGGCAGGTTCAAGAGATATGTGAGGAAGTATTTCTTCACCAAGAGGGTGGTGGAAGCATCAACTGACAGACAAAGTGGTGGAGGTTAGAATGATGGTGGTCTTCAAGCATGCAATGGATAGACATATGGGCATAATACTACAAAAACAGGGAGGGTCAGAAACCCTTGGGATCAAGTTGGTCTCATGGAGATACAGAAGTAGGAAATCTTTGGGCAGACTAGGTGGGCCAAGCAGTCCTTTTGTGTTCACAGTTTTCTATGTTACTACAGAAGTGTAATGGAGCTTTAAAGGACTGGAAAAGATACTGGTATGAGAGTTTAAATAATGGCGTAACAATATAGATTGGACAGAGGGATATTTTCCCAGAAATGTGAGAAGTGGAAGCTAAGAAGTGCAAAGTAATGCACCTGGAAAACAAAAACCAGGAAAGTGTACACAGAATGAGGTTCTAACAACAACAAAATGGAAAGGAACCTGGGGTAGTAATATTAGATAACCCAAAGGTAAGCAAGCACTGTGAGATGGTAGTATGAGGGCTGGGGGGATACTGGGATGTACAGGAGACGTATCACCAGTAGAAAACAGGAAGTTGTTATCCCTCTGTACAGACAGTTGGTGGGACCCCATCTGGAGTACTGTGTGCAGTTCTGGACACCCCATCTCAGCAAGGACATGGGATGGAGGCAGTCCAGCGGAGGGCAACTAAATGATGCAGAGTCTGCACCAGAAGCCATACACTAAGAGGGACTAAAGAAGCTTAACATGTATACCCCGAGGAATGGTGGGAGAGGGGATATGATAGAAACTTTCAAGTACCTCAAGAGAATCAACAAAGTCCAAGCGGTAGCATCTTTCAGAAAAGAAATGTGCAAGGACAAGGGGCACAATTTGAAGATAGATGTGGGACGGCTCAAGGGCAACGTGAGGAAGTATTTTTCTCAGAGGGTGGTGGACACATGAAACGGCCTTCCTGAGAAAGTCGTGGGGTCAAAAACAGTGGGGAGTTCAACACGTCATGGGACAGACATAAGCAATTCTGTGGGGGTTAGGAAGAAGTAGGCTGTTGGTTATCTAGGATCTGCAGCTTGTCCAATAGGTAGGAAATGGGCAGACTGGGTGGGCCAAGTGGTCCTCATCTGCCGTCAAAGTCTATGTTTCTATTTTAGAACCAGTGTATAACTGTAAATACTGGTTCCCATTCACACTTGCAAGGGGGGTACCAAGTGACTTATGGCACCACTTAGCCTCACTGGAAAGATTGTAAACTCACTTGGTGATCATAGCATCTTCTTAAGCAGTCACAAAGGTCTATGTGACAACTTAGGAATTGGGGGTTGGAGGCCAGCATGCAACTGGTTCGCACTGACATTTGAAAAGGTATAACAGCACTTGTACAACTGACTCCAGTCTCCTGTGCCTCCACCAGGCTACTGCTCAGTGGGGGCTCAATTCTATGACCAGCTGCAGCAGAAGTCAGAATAGCTGGTTTTCAGTGCCCCACCACTGTACCTCCACATACAGTGGGATATGGGCTAGGAGAGGGGTACTACTGAATTGCCAGGGACATGCAGTGGCTGCAGATTGAGTGCTGGAAAGGGTCCACTGAACCATCAGAAAGTTTGGCTACTGGGCCATGAAAATGGGAAATACTGATCCACTGGGGCTCTAAATGCAAAGGGGGGGCAGGAGTGAGAACAATTCTGGGCAGGATGCTTCATGGTTGTAACTGACTGACCAGGTCACAAGTATGGTATTGTTATAAGGTGGTAGTAAATGGTGCAACCTAGTTTCCAACCGCATTACCATTCATGATCACACCGGAGAATGAGGTGATTGTATCTGCTGAGACATGCCAATACAGACATTAATGAACAGTGAATGCAAAAACACGGGGTGGGGGTTGAAGAAGTACAGTGACGCAAGACCTTACTGTAACAGTAGATCTTCAAAAGGGCTCTTGCAGCAGGCAACAACGTAGGACTGAAGTCGCCAGGCATCAGGACCACACGGAAAACTTCTAGCTAGCAGTCTACTACAGGGACTGTTCTCGCCAATGTCAGCACGCCTGACATCCACCTATCCTATAACAGAGGAGGCCACCCAGACTCACTCCCCAGTTCTCCTGCCGAGACAACGGTGCAGAAGGTAAAAATGGAGAATCGAGGAGGTTCCTCAGAGCTGAGGAAAATAGGAAGAAGTACAAAGGAAAAGAGCTATCGGGGAAGAAGGAAGGAAAGCAGGCGCCTGCTGCAGAGCTCCTCTCAAAAATACTGTAGTTAAATGAAGTTGGCGCAACAGTAGATGCCAGAGAGAGGTTCACCTGAAGAGTCTTCACATATAGGACTGCTTCCCTGGCATCAGGTCCGCATGGCAAACTTGTAGATAGCAATATCAGCGGGACTGCCCCGAATGCCGGGCAGCATGACGCCAGCCCGACTATAAAAGGGCAGTCCTATGTCCGCACTCCAGTTCTTTTCCAACGGAGACCTATAGATAGGTAAGGAGAAAACCGGAGGAACGCTCAGACCCTGCTTCTGCTCTAGTCTCAAAGGGCTAGATAGGATGGAAAATAAAGATAAAATATCCAAAACTGGGGAAGGAGGGTGGAACTAGTCCTACTGCAGGAACCTCTCTTGAAGATCTACTGTTATGGTAAGTTCTTACATAACTGCAATATCTTACTGAGAGGGTTCCTGTAGGTCTTCATATAGGAATGAATACCAAGCAGTCCCAAAGAAAAGCCAAAACATAGGTGCATCTGGGAGGAGGAGAAGTCGCCATGAGGAATTACAACAGGAAGCCTTGCAAGACTGAAAGACCAAAGCCAGTTATTCACGAGAGGCAAAGTCCAGACTGTAATGCTTAGTGAAGGTGTGAACAGACTCACCATGTGGCCACAGCACAGATCTCTGCCATGGACACATTCCTAAAAAAGGCAGTGGAAGTCGCCACACCACGGGTGAAGTGACCTCTGACTGCCCCCCGAAGGACTTCCATATTTCGATATGAAAATGGATGCAGTTAGCTAGCCATCGAGAGATGGTCTGCTTAGAAATAGCCTCTGCCCTGGCACTGAGGGGCAAAGGCTATGAACAGTTGGCTAGATTTCCTAACCTCTTTAGTCCTGTTCGTATAGTACGTCAGGATCCAGTGCACATCAAGGGTGTGCAGAAGGTGCTCCCCAGTTGGAATACGTGCATAGTACACAGGTAATTCCACGCCTGGTTCAGAGTGGTTTCCGTGAACTACTTTGGGCAAAAAGGAAGGATTAGTCCAAAGGACCTACCCGGTCCTTATGAAAAATCAAATAAGTTTCTTTACAGACTAAGGCCTGTAACTCGAAACCCTTCTTCAAGTAATCATGCATTAAAAATAAAGTCTTCCAGGAAAGGAAGTGTGAAGTCGAGGAAGAAGCTGGTTCAACGGGGTAAGGTCAGCTTCTCAAGCATAAAATTCAGATCCCAGGGAGGACAAGGATTCTGGATCGAGGTTTCAAATGAAGGATGCCTTTCAAAAGTTTTGGCAACCTCCAGCTGAGCTGTGTTTTACCATCCACCGGAGGTGGTAGGCTGACACCGCAGAAAGGTGGACCTTAATAGAGGAATAGCTAAAGCCCGCTCAGACAGATGTGCGAGGTACTTAGAATCTGGAAGCACGAAAATGGATCCCAGCTTCTTGCTGGGCCCATATCGTGAACTCCTCTTACTCATAGCCTAAGTAGATCTGGTGGAGGATTTTCTGCCTCCACTAGAATATGCACAACCTGTAAGATACCCCTATAGCAGAAATTGCTATATCCACAGGTGCCATGCATGAAGATGGAGAGACTGAAGGTTCAGATGCACCAGGGTGCCCTGCTCCTGAGTCAGGTCATGGGAAATGGGGGTTCCAGTGCCAATTGCTGCAGAAGAGGGTACCAAATTTGGCGGGCTAAAGAGGGGCAATCAGGATTGCGTGAGCCCTCCCGAAGGAGTTTCACCAGAATCTTCTGAATGAGAGGAAAGGGAGGAAAGATGTACAGAAACCTCCCTGTCCATGAAAGAGACAGTGCCTTGCCAAAAGCACCATGCCCGGAATGAGCGAGCAGAAGCAGGTAGTTCTATGCTGGTACAGTGAGGCTTAACAGGTCTATCTCTGGTCGAATTCCATCGAAGAAAGAGTTCTTCAACTACCTCTGACTTTAGCTCCCACTCATGGGCCCTGGCCACTGATCGACTGAGACTGTCCGCCAGGATGTTGGTGATGCTCAGAATGTGGACTGCTGTCAAGAAAGGCTGTGCTGAATCGCCCAGTACCACACCCTCATACTGTAGCTTCTCTGCAAAGAGGATATGATCGGGTTCCTACCCTGTTTGTTTAGGTACCAGACAGTGGACATATTGTCCGCTGACTAAAACAGATCCCAGAATCAGAAGCGACTGGAACGCCTGGAGCGCATAAAGAACTGCCCTGGTCTCCAGAACATTGATGTGGAGCATCAGCTCCTGGTCGGACCAAGACCCTTATGGCCTTGTGGGTCCCTCAGATGGGCCTCAACCCATATCTGAGGCGTCCGTGGTGAGAATTTGGGTTGGAATTGCAGGGTGGAAAGGAATTCTCTTTGCTAGATTTGAGAGATCTTGCCACCAGCGAAGATCTCTCTGAAGGCTGTTGGAGATCATGACTTTTGGTTCATGTCATCCGTCCCTCTGGTCCCACTGGACTTGAAGAGACCATTGGGTGACCCTCATGTGAAGCCTGGCCATGGAAACCTTTCAAAATGGTGGCTGCCATCAGTCCCAATAAAAGAAGCACCGAGTGTGCTGGGATCCATCGGCCTGAGCCATGAGAGTGGCCTGGGAAGCTAAGGTCTCTGCCCAATCCGATGGTAGGAAAGCCTTGCCCCTGAACTGTGTCTAGTAGGGCTCCAATGAACTGGAGCCTCTGGGATGGTACTAGCTGGGACTTGGGAAAACTGACCGTAATACCCAGGAAGCAAACAAGCTCAGAGTGAAAGAGAGACTCTTTCAGGCTGGTAGGAGAGGGTGCTAAGAGGAGCCAGTCGTCCAGGTACGGGAAGACATAAATGCCCTGATGGCGTAGAAACACCGCCACCACTGCTAGGCATTTGGTGAACACTTGGGGCTGAAGAAAGGCCAAAGGGAGTGCTCTGAATTGGTAATGCTTCTGCAGGAAGACAAAATGGCGGTGGGCTAGGAGGATAGGAATATGCAGGTAAGCATCCTGCATGTCCAGGGAGCACAGCCAAGAATTGGGGTGGAGCAGGGAAGGAGCCCTGAAGGTCAACATACTAAACCTCTTGTATTCTACTGAAGACGCTTAGTGTGCTGAGGTCCAGGATCAGTCTCAGGTTGCCCGCTTTCTTGGGAACCAGGAAGAAGAGGGAGTAAAACCTTCCTACTTGGTTTGACAGGACGGGTTCTATGACCCGCTTTAGAAGGAGCGCCTTGTTCTCCTGATAGACTATGGGGACCTGATCCCAAGGATAGAAGGACCATCCCAGCGGTTGAGGTGCTGGAATTTCGCTGAATTCTATCGAGTGACCTCGCTGGATGAGCTGAAGCACCCAAGTTTTTGTGGTGACGAACCTCCAACCGTCCAGGTGGAGGCCAAACCTCCCTCCGACCGTTCTTCCTGTGATACCTGAGGGAGCGGAAGGAAGGAAAGGAGTCAGGATCCTCAGGATCCTATGAACGCCCAAAGTGTGCAACGGGCATCACCTTGGCTAGAAAACTCAGGGTAATAAACCGGAAGGTTGATGTCCTGGTTCAGAGCCAGTTCTGACACCACCTTCAGTAAGAACTTAGGGTTTGTATGCAGGGTCACCCTATCCCTGTGGAAAACTACATGAGGCTCTTTGCACATCAAGGCCTGGAGCTCAGACACTCTTCTAGTGGAAGTAACAGCAACTAACAGAAGAGCTTTCCAAGAAAGGAAGCAAGCTTGCAAGACACGGCTGGCTCAAAAGGAGGGAGCGTGAGTCTCAAGAACCAAAACCAAATCCCACGGAGGAAAAGAGTCTCTCCTGGAGGCCTAACATGCAAACCCTCTGAGAAATGTTTTGCAGACATTCAGTTGTGCCAGAGTTCTCTCTCCTAGAGGGACATGATATGCGGAAACCGACACATGTGCACCTTTGATGGACTTAGACAGTAGCTTAGCCCAAGTCCAGTAGGTGATAGAGGTATTCTAGCATGTCTGACCGGACAATACAGGGCACAAGCTGTTGCCCAGAGGCAGAAACGCTTCCATTTCATCACGTACATAGCTCTAGTGGAAGGTTTCCTTGCTGCTACCAGAACTTATGCCACCCTGCTTGACACTCCTAATCTCTCCCTGCTAAGACTGCAGGCGCCAGGCATGCAGGTGAAGAGAGTGAAGAGCAGGATAGACGAATGTCCCTGCTCCTGTGACAGCTACGTGGGAGAGAGAGGCAACTGCACTGGAGGTTCCAATGACAGTTGCTGGAGCAGCGGATACCAAATTTGACGGGGCCAATAAAGGAGCTATGAGGATCATCCTGTCTCCTTCCAGCTGCAATTTGAGCAGTACTCTCTGGATGAGCGGGAAGGAGGAAGGTGTACAAAACCTCCCTGTCCAAGAAAGGGACAATGTGTCTCGCCAAAAACACTTTGTTGAATCCTTGAGGTATTTGAAAGTTTCATCATGTCTCCCTCCCTCCTTTCCTCAAGGCTATACATCTTAAGTTCTTTTGGTCTTTCTTCATATGTCTTCTGGTGCAGACCCTGCACCATTTTGGTTGCCCTCCTCTGGACAGCCTCCACCCTGTCTAGGTCTCATGGAGATGGGGTCTCAGAACTATACACAGTATTCAGTACTCCAGATGTGGTCTTACCAACTGTCTGTACAGAGGGCCAACAACTTCCTGTTTTCTACTGGTGATGCCTCTCCCTATGCATCCTAGTGTCCCTCAGCCCTCCTTACTGCTCTCACATTGCTGGCCCACCTTTAGGTTGTCTGATATGACTACCCCCAGGTCCCTTTCCATTTTTGTTGTTGTCAGTATCTCGCTCCCATTGTGTACTATTCCCTGGGTTTTTGTTTCCAGGTGCATTACTTTGCAGTTCTTTGCATTGAATCTAAGCTGCCATAAATGTGACCATTCCTCCAACCTTGCCAAGTCCCTTTTCATCCTTTCACCCCACCTTGCGTATCAGCCCTGTTGCAGATCTTTGTGTCATCTGCAAAGAGACATACTTTTCCTTCCAGTCCCTCTGCAATGTCACTTATAAAGACATTAAAAGGACCAGGCCAGTACTGAACTCCCAGTGTACCCCACTGGCAAACTCCCTTTCTTTATTGTGGACCCCATTTAACTATTACCTTCTCTGTCCTGTTTTCCAGCCAGTGTTTTACTCCAGGCTACCACCCTGGGACCCACCCCAGGCTGGCTAATGTATTAACCTTTTGTGCAGGACTGTGTCAAATACCTTTGGTAAAGTCTAGGTAGGCCATGTCCACAGCTCCTCCTGGTCTACTACTCTGGTCACCCAGTCAAAGAAATCAATTAGATTTGTCTGACATGACCTTCCTGCTGTGAATCCATGTTGCCTTGGGTCCTGTGCCCCACTGGTCTCTAGGTACTCAATAATTCTTTCCTTCAGAAGTGATTCCATCATTTTCCTACCACTGAGGTCAAACTGACAGGTATATAGTTTCCTGTCCCTGTCTTGCTCCCACTTTGTGAAGGGGAATCACATCTGCCCTCCTCCAGTCCTTGGGTACCACACCAACCTCCCATGATTTATTAAAAGTGTAGTCAGTGGTGTTACTAGTTCTTCCCTTAGTTCTTTTAGAATTTGGGTGAATCCCATCAGGCCCCATTGCTTTAGCGACCTTCAGTTTTAAGAGTTCTTTCAGAACCCTTGCTTCTGTGAAAGGACGATATCAACCCCCTATCCAGAGTGCTTCTATTGACTGGATTAGGTATCTCTCTGCTCTTCCATTGTGAATACTGGAGCAGAAGTATTCGCTCAGTATACCTGCTTTTCACTGTTGCTTTCGCCCAACCACCTTCCTTTTATCTAGCCCCTCGTATCTGTGCCTTAGTCTTTCTTTGCTCCCTAATGTATCTATAAAAGGTTTTATCTCCTTAACTGAGTTGGCTACCTTTTCCTCGGTTTGGGCCTTTGCTATTCTGACTGCCTTTCCGCTTCCTTCTGCTTTAACTGGTACAGTTCTCTGTCTTGCTCCTTCTGTGTTTCCTTATACTTCCTGAATGTTATCTTTTTCTCCCTAACCTTCCCCGCCACTTCTTTTGAGAACCATAGTGTTTTTTTTCTTTCATTTTGATTTGTTTATTTGCTTCACACTAAGGCTTGTTGCCTCTGTGATAGCGGTTTTGATGTTTCCCATTGTTGCTCCATCCCACCTTCTTGCCGGTTTGCTAGTGCTTTTCTGAGGACTCTACCATTTTGACAAAATCAGCTCCTGAAGTCCTGTACCTTCACTTTTGTATGGCCTGACCCTACAGCTAAGTTTATCGTGAACCACACTGTTTGGTGGTCTCTTGTTCCCAGATGGCTACCCACTTCAAGATCAGAGATCCTCTCTCCGTCCCCATTTGAGAGTACCAGGTCTAAGATTTCTCCCTCCCGAGTGGATTCCAAAACTAGCTGTCTGAGGCATGCCTCCTGTAGGGCATCGAGAATGGTCCTGCTCTTGGATGTGGCTGCAGCAAAGGTGCACCAGTTAACATCTGGCATATTCAGGTTCCCCATCAGCAATATCTCCTCCTTTCTGCCATCCTAAGGATGTCTTCTATCATTTCCTTGTCCATTTCCTCCCCTGAGACGGGGGTCTCTATACAACCACTGTGTGGATTGTGGTGCCATTTCCAGTCTCCAGGGTGACCCACAGTGCCTCCTCTCCTCCCAGTTTACCCTTTAGTTCTGTTGCCTTGATTCCTCCTCCTCCTTCTCCTCCCCCTCCTCCTCCCCTCCTCCTCCTCCTCCTCCCGGTCCCTCCTGTACATTGTGTACCCTGGTATGTTGACATCCCAGTCAGGGTTCTCTGTGTACCATGTTTCTGTGACTGCCATGATATCCAAGCATCCCTCTTCCATGCTATGAGTAGGCGTGGGCGGTGGACAATTGACAGGTGGGGGAGGTTGTCCAGTTGGATAGAGAGAAACTCCATGAATACCCATTTGAATGGTGTGTCCAGCACCCACTGGTCTGTGGTAATGCTGGACCAGGCAAATGAGTAAAGGCAAATCTCCCTACCTTCTTGCTCTGAGACTCCTGAGAGGGGTGAGGGAGGGAGAGGCAGCAGTCAGGCGGTAGGAGAAGCAGGGCCTGAGCCCTGGAAGCTTTGGGCTGCCTGACGGCCTTGGGGGGGGTCTTGCCTCCCTGTCCTTACCCTCTGTGAAAGGGAGAGCGACAGGATTCCTGAGGCTGATTTGTACATGCAGTGCCCGTCGGCTATCGCCTTCCCTGACTCTAGAAGCCCTTTGACCAGAGATTCCACCTCTAGCCCAAAGAGCACGGTCCCTGAAAAGGGAGTCCAAAATGGAGTCTTGTTGGTCAGGTTGGAAACTGGAGAGTCTCAGCCATGAAAACCTACATAAGCATACCCCTGAGGCCACAGCTCTAAAGGCCATATCCACTGCATCATAAGAGCAGCGCAATACATGCTTGTCTACATCCAGGCTTGATTGGGCACAGGCAAGCTCTTCCTTTGCTTCAGATTCAGGCATGGACAACCAGTTCCATGGTCTTTGCCATAGAGATTGCAGATAGATGACCACTGGGGCCATGAAGTTAGAGACCGTATGGCCACTGTGGCAGAAGAGAATACTTTCTGCCCCAGCTATCGATTTTTGGAGGCTGGGTCCGGGTTGAGAACTCATATGTTTTGGTTTGGTGCCACGGCCATGAGCAGCGGTGAGCACCAATGAATTGGCTTTCAGTTGCTCTGCCAGAAAAAGGTCTGCTCTAGGAGGTTTATAGAGCCTGTCGGCACTTTTAGGAACTGCGGGAACAGAATCGGGCATATGCCAAGATATGTAAGTAGCGTCCTGGAAAGGCTCAACAGGTGGTGGTATGAGCCGTGACCATCCCCTTATCAGGTGTTGGGGTGCGGGATGCAGGGAAAGTGACGGTTGGAGTTTGCTGTCTGGTGGAGGTGGACATTAGCCAGTGGGGTAGAGGCGTCCAATGTCGGGCACCTCCGGATCCTTACGTTTGTCCTTACGTGCTTCTCTGTGGGATTGGGTCTGTCCTTATGCCTATCCTTGGACTAGCCACTCTGGGTTGACCCTGAGGAGGATTTGTGGGGTCGGTGGGCCAGGGAAGATGAAGTCCCAGAAGGGCTGACTCCGGTGCTTGCCCTGAGAAGAGAGGGAGCAGACATCCTTGTGGAAGGTTCAGTCGCATGGGCGGGACTGAACCAGACCTCCAGCCAGAGGTCGAAGAAGAAGGTCCGTTTGGAAGGTGACTTGAGAGTAGCGACTCTGACCTGGCCTATCCTTCTCCAGGTGATGAGTGCGTCCCTCCCGGCGAGATTTCACTATGGATGGGGAGTCCCTAGTGGGAGAAGATGAGCTGGTTCCAGAACTGCGCTGTATAGCCACCACTTTTTGCTCCAAAAGTGCTTTGAGTGCATTGGATCTTCTTACCCTGGTGAAACTTTTGGCACTGCGGGCAGGTGTCACGATGTTCATGGCCCAGGTAATGAGGCAGGCCGTGGCAGTCCTTCACCGGATCTGCTTCCCACACACGCAGTTAGATTTTCATTGCAGAGGAGAAGGCGATTACAAACGGTAATCAGAAATTTTTGGGAGCCAAACAATATTTTCAATTAACTTTTCTTCAGAGCGGTAGACTGCAAAGCAGGCATCCATGGAGCTGAACTACGGAGTCAATGGTGGGAAAAGAACCAAGGTGGCGCCAGGAGACCGCCCCATTTATACCATACCGCCTGGACGTCGGGAGGAGCTGATGTCGGGAGCTGTCCCCTGCCAAAGACTGCTAGCTACAAGTCTTCTGGGGGTCCTAATGCCTGCGCATTAGTCCTAATGGTATTACCTGCTACAAGGGCTTCACCTCAAAGTTAGATCTACTGTTATGGTAAGTTTTTGCGTAACTTGTACTATCTTATTTAGAGGGTTTTTACAGTAGGTACTAACCACTTATGTTCAGGTTTTAATATAAGCATTATTGAAAATTTTAACTTTGTTTACATTTGGTGACTAAGAACTAATGAACTCAATTCATGAATGTTTAAATATGTACTATCACTTGAAGCAGCACACTGCTTAAGTGAACACTGGGAGGTGGTTGTTAGTCTTTGAAAAGCACGTAATCAGTGTGAAATATGTTAGCTGACTGACCAGCTGTTTGGGAGCTACTGGCTGAGGGACGTGGTTTTTCCTGTTTTTTTTTTTTATACCTTTCTAGTTACAAGGTTGCACAAATAAAGATTGGAACTTTTTGCACCATTTTGATGCCTACAATTGCTTCTTGGAAAAGGGAAGCAGGAACTTATTGTGGATGACCTAGTGTGGATTTGGAAGTCCGAGGTATAGGAATCCAGGCCTTTGGTGGGTGCCTGCTACTCAGGTACTATTTAAATATACTAACCATAAGGACTTAGTCCCAAGCAGTGAAATTCAGACAAAGGTTGAAGCACAGGAGGCGGAAAGGTCTGCAGTAGGTACCAGGTTAAGACAGGAGACCCTAAAGGATGACTAGTCCAAAGCCTGCCGCTCCAGCTCTATACACAATGTGCAGACTGTAGTGTTTGGTAAAGGTGTGGACAGAGCTCCAAGTGGCTGCCACCCAAATGTCTGTGGCAGAACCATTTCTGAAACAAGCAGTAGAAGCAGCCATGCCTCTGGTTGAATGTCCATTGAATTCCCCAGATGGGGCTTGTTATACTTCTGATAAACAAAATGCAGTTTCTAAACATTTGATAAGCGTTGTTTGGAAACTGCCACACCTCTCTTTTGGGCACAACGGAAATGAAAAGCTGATCCATTTCCACGGACCGACTTCATCCAGCTAGAGTAATAATGCAGGTTCTCTGCACACTGAGTGTGTGCAGAATAGCCTCCCTTGATTGAATGGTCAGGGTAATACACTGGCAAGTGTATGGTCTGATTCAAATAAACTCGAAACCACCTTTGGTAAAAACTTAGGATTTATATGCAGAGCAAACCAGTCTCTGTGGAAAATCAAATAAGGCTCCTTACTCATCAGGGCCTGAAGCTCAGAAACCTTTGAGCAGAAGTAATAGCAACTAAAACTAGTGCTTTCCAGGAAAGGTAGCGCAGGTTGCAACTCATGGCCAGTTCAAAGGGAGGCAAGGCAAGTTTCAAGGATGAAGTTCAAATCCTATGGAGGAACAGGGTTCCTGACCAGGGATTTCAGATGGAGAATTCCTTTCAGAAAGGTTTTGAAAACCTCAAACTGAGCCTAAGTTTTGCCATCCACCGGATGTGGTAGGTAGAAATGGCAGACGAGAGTGGCCCTTAAGAGAAGAGTAACTAAGGCAAAGGTCAGAGAGGTGCAGTAGGTACTCCATGACCTGTGGGACAGGGCAAGAGAAAGGGTCCCAACCCTTGTTGGATGCTCAAATGGAGAACCTCTTCCATTTCATAGCATATGTGGTTCTTGTGGATGGCTTCGGCCTCCACAAGGACTTGAGCCACTCTGAAGAGACCCCAAAGCAGGCAACAGCTATGTTAGCAGGTGCCACATGTGAAGGTGAAGGGACTAGAGGCCGGATGGACCAGCTTGCCCTGGTCCTGGGTCAGCAGATTCTGGCAGAGGGGTAGGGGAACCAGAGGTTCCACCTCAACAGCTGAAGCAGAGGAAACCACACTTGGCAAGGCCAAAAGGAGTTAAGAAAATCATGTGAGTCCTTCTTGCTGTAGTTTCAGAAGGCATACAAGAACCCTCCTCATTCAACAGAGAGACAGCATGTCTCCAGAAAACACCACACCTGGGAATGAGCCAGCAGACACTGCAGTTTTATGTTGGGAACAGATCGAGATGCGGTGTCCCCATCGATTGAAGAGGTCTTCGACTGCTGACTGCCTCAGTTCCCACTCATGTGCTCTGCCCAAGTGCGGCTGAAGGTGTCCACCAGGACATTTTGAACATCTGGGACATGCAGTGCCATAAGCTGCAGGCTGTGTTGCATCTCCCAATGCCACATGCACACGCTTCCTGCAGAGTGGATATGACCGCGGCCTCCCTGTTTGCTCAGAACCAGACCACGACATGTTGTCTGTCTGTACCAGTATGTGCCCAGGAGGAGTATGTGCTGGAAAAGCATGAAGGGCGATAGTACGGCCCACATCTCTTTGCACATTGATGTACAGATAGCTCCTGCTGAGACCAGGATCCCTGTGTCCCATGGTTCACCAGGTGGGCACCCTAGGTACTGACAGGAAGCATCCGCTGTCTGAGTCTGAGCTCGATGGGAGCACCTGAAAAGGAACCCCTGGTGAGAATGGACAAATCCTGCCACCACAGGAGGTCCAGAAGCATGGGGCTGACACCAGAATCCTGTGATCCAGCTCGTCCGATTTCCTGGTCCCACTGGACCTGAAGTGTCCACTGCGAATCTGCATGTGACATGGCTCGGGACAGGGAATAGCCCTGCCATCAGGCCCAGAAGACGAGACTGAACGGGCACGTGGTCCACTGGCTGGTTGGCACTTGGTTAGCCTACTGACACAAGGTTTCCGCCAATCCAAAGGGAGGAAAGCTTGACCCTGAGCAGTATCCAACATCGCCCCAATAAATTGCGCAGGAGGGAACAAAGAGGGATATGGGTAAGTCACTGTGATCCCCACTTGCCTGAAAAGATTCAGGGTAGTAGACAGGAAGGCCACCAGGCTGTCCCTTGACAGTGCTGACAGGAGACAGTAGTCAAGGATGCGGAACACATGAATTCCCTGGCAGCATAAAGCCACGCCACCACCGCTAGGCACTTGGTAAACATTCTGGGTGCCGAAGAGAGGCCAAAGGGGAGCACTTTGAACTGGAAGTTCCCCCTGGAAGATAAAGCCGTGAGGGAAGCGGTGGTGGAAGGGAAAAATTAGGATATGCAGGTATGCATCCTACATATCCACAGCACAAAGACAGTGACACTGGTGCAGAAGAGACAGCAGACCCGTAGGGTCAGCATGTGAAACCTCTTGTATTCTACATACAGGTTTAGCTTGCTGAGGTCCAGGATCAACTGGATCGACTGAGGTGCCCTGTCTTTTGGGGACCAGGAAGAAGTGAAGTAATATCCTTTCCTTCCTGGATCAGAGGAACGGGCTGTATAGCCGATTTTGTCGGAAGATCCTGACTCTGTCCCCTGATGAGAGCAATGTGGCTTCATTGGGTTGTCAGAGACACCAGGAGGATTTCTGTGAGGTCTCTGAGAATTTGATGGTGTGGCTTTGAGGATGAGCTGAAGGATCCACGTGACTGAAGTGATCGCCTCCCACCCAGCCAGGTGGTTGGCTAATCTGCCCCCTACTGGTTCCTCCAGAGCTGGTTGCAGAGGCTGGGGGCCCTGTCACAAGTCAGGAGGCAGAGGTGGAGGGGTGGGGAGCGCCACCCGCAGCCCTTTGGGACTTAGCTGGGGTGGGTGGCTCCTGTCGACGGGCCTGACGCTTGCTCTGATGTCGGGCCGGCCGTTGCCTATTCTGGTGCTGCTGCTGGCAATGAAATGGCTGTTTTGGTTTAGTGTTAAGAGGATACAGTAGACTGGACAGAGCACAGTACCTTGCCACTGTCCTGAGCTCAGTGTCCTCGACGCCGCTCCAAAAAGGACTGGTCGCCTAAACGGGCATCCTGGATGGCTGACTGGACATCTTGGACCAACCCGGATACCCGCAGCCAGGAGTACCGGTGCATGCTGATAGCCGTGGTGGTACTCTGTGTAGAGGCATCTACCACAACAAATGTCTCTCTGAGGAATGATGGCAGGAGATTTCCCTATCCTGACAGTCCGGAAAATTTTGGTTTTAGCCTCTGAATTGGGTAAGGCCTCAAATTCCAACTTCAACTGCCCCAGGACAGATTTCTGGTATACAATCATGTGTGCCAGGTAGTTCAAAGCTCTGAGGGCCAGAGGAGGAGTAAACCTTGCATCCAAACTGGTCTATTTGCCGTGACTCTTTGCCTGGAGGAGAGGTGGCTCTTGTGTTTAGGTTTAGCCGTACGGGTCATGGGCAAATTAATGACCACTGAGTCCGCTTCAGAGTGAGAACTAAGGTGGTCCACCCTCAAGGGCTCGGATATAGTCTATCAGCCTTCTTGGCGACTGTGGCCATTCCACGCAAGGTTGTTGCCAGATCATGGAGGACAGGTCCTGATGTGGTCCGATCCACAGAGGAATGAGTAGAGGGACAGTCCTGGCATACCCAGGTGTTCCTCAACCTCTGCTGGGGATCCTGATCTCATTTTTCCTCCTGCACATTCCGGATAATTCTGTAAAAGAGGTGTCCTCAGGAAGGATTTGGGAGTCTTTGGGTTGTGGATCCTTCGGGAGGGGTCTGAAAACCCAAGGCAGAGGAGTTGGCA
The DNA here is from genome assembly GCA_016271365.2 of Neoceratodus forsteri. NCBI lineage: Eukaryota > Metazoa > Chordata > Ceratodontiformes > Ceratodontidae > Neoceratodus > Neoceratodus forsteri. The sequence continues at coordinate 458,851,699 of CM057452.1, forward strand.
GAGTCAGAGTCTGATTCTGACGACAGGCTTCTGTCTGGAGACAGAGCCCGGAGCGGAAGCTTCCCAAGGGAGGGACTGCAAAGCCCTTCCAATACTGGCTACTGTGGTAGGATGCTAGAGCTGTCCTGAGGTAGAGGGGCGAGACTCCACTGAGGAAAGGGATGGAGTAGGGTCCAAGTGGCTGGCATGGAAGCCGCAGCCAGTTGCTGCCGGTCCAGTTCCAAGACCAACTGTGTCTGGTTACTGACCACCAAGACTGCAATGCCTCCTAAAATCCACCTGGGGCTGAGGTGGTGGAGGAGATGGAGGGCTGACTGGCAGGTGGGTAGCCTTGGAAGGTAAACCCCAGCATTGTATAGCCTGGCGTTGGGTAATGGTAGTCTGGTGTCCTAGATAGGGCAACAGCCCAAAGTCAGATACCTGGAGTAGGGTATTCTGGCGCATGAGCACCCTGGTGGCAGATACCATGGTGAAGGGTAGTGAGGCACATGGAAGCCTGGTGTCAGAAGGCCCAGTAAAGGGCCCGACAGCAGAGCTGTGGGACCAGCCAGAGGGCCGGACGGTGGGTAACTAAGCCGACCACGGGAAGGGGGCCTGGGGATCTGACGAGGGCCAAGGACGGAGGATTAGAAGGGCCTGGTAATGTCAGGTCTGGCGCCGGAATGTCTGGCAGAGGTTTCAGCATCAGCCCCAAGGGGCCAAGGATCCCACCAGAGTCTGGGGTGGGGGAGCTGGCCCAGATGGGCGAGCCTGTGGTGTAGGGGGGACGCCGGCTCCCGAAGGAGATCTGGCATCGGGCGCCTGCCCGGCATCAGGATTGTGTTGGGAGGACGCCCTCCTACTCTAGCTCAAAGTGTGCAGGAGAGCCAGGAGCACCCACTAGGGAGATGGTGAAGGAGGATCCCCAAAGGGAGAACCTTCTGGGGAGGGCAGGCCAGAGCGGCAGCATGCACTGATCCAGAGATTGGTGTCAGGCCTCTTATCGGGCATGACTGAAGCGCAGTGGCTGGATAGACACCAGAGGAGCTGATGACCTACTCTATAGGCCTGCCACTCAGACTTAGGCCCCGGAGTTTTAAGGGACTTCCATGGGTAGCTTAACCTCTCTGACGGATCAGAGGCGCCCGCCTAAACTGTGATCAGCTCGTGGTGGACCAAGGGCTGCTCCCCTGCAAGGAGGGACAGGCTTGGTCGGAGGAACAGTACCCGTGCCAGCAGGAGATCGCCGCCACCCATAGCCCCTGAGGAGGAGGCCATGGGGCGGTGAGACCGCAGTCCTGATGCTGCTTCTTGTCCTTCTTCTTACTGAGTCTGAAGAACCCCTAGAGAGGGGACGATCCCGCAGTTTCTGCAGCCCTTCTCCATGGAAGCCATCCTTACTTTGAGAATGTGGTCTTCTAGAGCCTGCTGGCAGCGCTTCCATGTGGCCTGGTTGAATTTCTGGCAGGCTTCACAGTCCTCGGTCTTGTGCTCTTGTCCCAGGCAGAAGAGGCAGAGAGAATGGCAGTCCTTGTAGGCAGCAGAGTTCTGCAGGAATTGCACTTATTCTTATGTGATTCGTATAGGCTGGAGAAGACATACACAAAATAGAAATACTTCTCAAAGCTTTACAGAAAGAAATAAAAGCGAACAAAATACTCATCCGAAATGGCGGTCGACTGAAGCAGCGTCCGCGTGAGGGTCCGATGTGTGCGAGGTCGACCGGCAGGAAAGAACTGAACTGGAGGGTAGGCGTGGGGACCACCACTATACAGTGTCACACTGACGCCTGTCACGTGATGGCGGGTGGGCGTACCCCGCCAGATACTGCTAGCTAGTTGTTTTCATGTGGTCCTAGTGCCGGACAGCTCTAGTCCTAATGGTTAGTACCTACTGCAAGAGCCCTCTCAAGTAAGATTTGGAGTTTTCACTACCAGCTGCTGCAGCAGAGGGAACCAAATCTTACATGGCCGGTAGGAAGCTATGAGAGTCATTTCTGCCCTCTGACTGAAGCTTGAGGAAAATCTGCAGGAGCTGGAAGGGAGGAAAAGATACAGGAATCTCTCCTCCAGGAGAGAGACTTATCTCGCCAGAAAACTCCAGGCCACGGATTGAGCAAGTAGAAAGTGTCAGTTTGCATTCTGTGGGGACGAAAAGGTCCAACTCTGGACGGCCCCACCTGATGAAGAGATCTTCACCACAGAGGACAGAATTTCCACTTATGAGTCCTCGATCTGACTGGCTTAGACTGTCAGCCAGGGTGTTTTGGAAAACTGGAACATGGACGGCTGCGAAGTTCCAGATCATGCTCAATGGCCCAGTACCAGACCCTCACTGCCTCCCGGCACAGGGGTAGGAATGAGTGCCCTGTTTGCTGGTGTCGATATTGCAGACATGCTGTCCATCTGCACCAGCAGCAGGCCACGAAGAATGTGCATCTGGAAGGCCTATAGAGGAAAAGTACTGCCTGCATCTCCAGTACTTTTTTAGATAATGTCTTTATTCATCACGGCAGGGGAGGTTGTGCCTTTGGTTCCTCCACCCACCATCTTAGCCAGCTGGGCCAGCATCCGTCCCATTCCCGGACTGAGCTCAAACCTCCTGTCTGCACCTGGGAGGGTGCCGACTTGCACTGGACCATGGCTGCGCCAGCGAGCAGCCATCATGCTGCCAGTGGAGATTTTACCTTGTTGGTGCAGTTCCCTGCTGGAGGAGGTGTGCAATGACGCCAAGGGATGGCCACATGCTCTCCATCTCGTGCTCCCTCCCAGTGTCAGCCTCCTCCCGCCCCTTGCAAGTGCAATGTCAGTGAAGCAGCCCCCCAGCTTCCACTAGGGGCAGCCACACGCAGACTACTGACATCCCCTCCCCAAGGAAGAGAGCAGTCCCTGATGCTTGATCCTTCCCCAACCTCGTTGAACTTCCGGCTTACCCATGCCCATTCCCGAAGCACAGGTCGCCAGAGTGGCACAAGGTGTGCGCCCAGCACCTCAACCCTCACAGCCACTGGGCCGGCTGCATCTCCAGTGCATTGATGTGGAGATGCTGCTCCAAATCGGATCAGGTCCCCTGGGTCTGACGGTAGGCTAGTGGGCATCCCAGCTCGGGACCAAGGCGTCCGTAGTGAGAATCTGCCGAGGGACACTGCTCGTTAGGAAATCCCTTGTAGGAGATTTGCAGGGTTCTGCCACCACCCAAAGTCCTCCGCACTCTTGTCAAAGACCATCACCAGCTGATCCAGGTCGTTGGTACGCTGGTCTCATTGGACTGGAAGAGTCCACTGGGGAACCCTTATATGCAGACGAGTCAGGGGAACTGTGGCTGTAACCGCTGACATGTGCCCCCAACAGGTGGAGGAACTCTCTGGCTGCTATCAGATGATTGGAGGATACTAGCCAGACCTGCACTATCAAGCGCTTATGCTCTGCCTATCGCAGAAAAGATCTGCCCAAGGACAAATCCAAGACCGCGAGATATACTAAAGGTGTTGCCCCAAGACAGACAAGTCTTTGGCAGATTGACTGTGATCTCTAGGACCTGGAAAAGCCGAAGGTGCCTTCCAGTGTCTGCTGCAAAAGGTCACTGAATGGGGTGGTCAGCAGCCAGTCGTCCAGGTAAGGGAACACATAAAGCCCAGTCTCCTCAGGGATGCAGCCACCACCACCAGACACTTGGTAAAAATCTGAGGTGTTGAGGAAAGGCCAAAAAGAAGGGCTCTGAACTGAAAGTGTTCCACCTGGAAGCAAAACTGAGGAAGCAGCGGGCCAAGAAGACCTGGATATGAAGGTAGGCATCCTGCATGTCTAGGGAATACAGCCAGTCCCTCTGCTGGAGGGACAACAGTGCCTGGAGGATGACCATCCTGGAAGCGCTTGAACTCTATGTAGAGGTTCAGGTGGCTGTGGTCCAGGATCAGCCTCAGGTCCCCGGACTTTGGGACAAGGAAGAAGTGAGAACCCTTTCTCTTTGAGCTGGATGGACAGGCTCTATTGCCTTTTCAAGACAGAAGAATCTCATCCTGGATGAGGGAGACGGGGCCTGAGGGGTAGTGGGAGAGCAAGGGAGGGCCTTCCAGAGGGGTTCAGAATTTGAGTGTGTGACCCCATTCTATAATCTGCATCACCGATTGATCCAAGGTTACTGTTTGCCACCTGTCAAGGCAGAGGGAGATTCAACCCCAGACCACCTCCCTCAAGGCCTCTGATGGAGGGGAGGTGTTGGGCAAGCAGTCAGGCAATGGATCCGGGGTGGGCACAGCAGCTGTGGGCACCAGTGGCTCTAGGGGTAGCCCCACCAGCTGGTGGGGTGTTTGCTTAGACTTAAATGGTCCTTTCGACTGCTGGGCCTGGGGGACTGACCAGAGGACTGACAAAAGGACCGATGTTGGAAAGACCAAGGTTGGGATTGGTAGGAGAAGGCACCAATCTCAGGGACTTGCTTCGATTCTTGGAGGCAGGAGATAATATCCTGGGCATGTCCCCAAACATTACAGAACCCCGAAAAGGAGCATTCATTATTTTGGCCTGAACATATGAGCAAAACCAGACACCCTGAGCCATGAATGGCAGCGAAAGGCAGATCCCTGCCACTGCCCTATGCCCAGAAGCATTAACAATATCATATGCTGCCTCAGTACATGGTTGCCCAAGCATCCCACCCAGACTTTAGGAGTTAGGTCAACTGCATTTCAGTAGAGTCCTCAGGGAGGGTTTGTACCAGATCCCTCACCTAATCCCAGAAGGCATTCTGGTACTGTACCATATAGGGCCAGGTAGTTAAGTGCCTGAATGGCTAGTGTGGCCAAGGCAAACATCCACTTGCCCAACTGGTCCAGCTGGCGTAGACTCCTTGTCGGGGGAGTACTGAGATGTCTGGCTCTTAGTACACCCATGGGTCATGCTCATGACCACTGAGTCTGCCATGGGGTGCTCAACAAGAAGGGCTTGTCCACAGGTGCATGATATAGGGTGATCTGCCTTCTTGGCCATAGCCAGGGTGGACGAGGGTGAAACATGCCGCCTTAGTAACATCCTCATAAGAGTCAATTAACAGAGGAACCTCCTTTTCTGCAGGTATATAGCCAAAACGACAGCACTGGATCAAGTCCTCAGACAACTCTGAGGAGGCAAAGTCGCCCCCTATTGATCGCTGTCAGGGACCGCGCCGGAGGGCAACAGTCATGTCAGTCAGGGTTTCCCAAACGTCCCCCAGAAGACCCTGTGGTACGGGGTTGACTGGTCCTGCCCAGTCTGGGTCCCAAGGAGTGGTCCCTGGGGAGGAGGAGAAGGCTGTTTGGGTGTGTTCTTGTTCTGCATGAAGGACCACCAGGCAGTAAATACAGGTTACTCACCTGCAACAGGAGTTCTAGGAATGTTATATGTTGTTCATCCACACTGTCTGGCAGGTTCCTTGGTGCTTTAAATCTTGCTGGAAGGTCTTCAAGCTGGCTCCTCCACCACCGGGTGGTAAAACTCTTGGCTCCACCTCATGACACCAGATCTAGCCCGCTGGAAGCCAAGTTAAAAGGGCCGGGCTGGGGAGGGCAGGGTGGGTTGTGTGGATGAACAACATATACCATTCCTAGAACTCCTGTTACAGGTGAGTAACCTGTATTTCTAAGGACATGGACATCTTCAATCCACACTGTCTGGCAGACTCTAGCAGTTCTCCGGGAGAAGGGAGACAAGATGTACACCCCCTACTTAGGAAGCAAGGACTGGAGAACCAAGGTCCCAAAACCAGCATGCTGGCGTGACTCAAGGTCGACGTGGTAATGGGTAATAAAGTGTGTGCTGACTTCCAGGTAGCAGCCCTGCAGATTTCCTGGATAGGGACGCCCCTGGAAGCAGCCACCGAAGCAGCGGTATGGTGGGTAGAATGAGCTCTTATCCCTTTGGGAGGCTCCATGCCCGCCAACCTATAGCAGAGATCTACGCAGGAGGTAAACTCCAGCTGCCTATTGTCCATTTGGCTGCAGGTCTGCCAGGTGCGGCTTCAGCATAGGGTGACAAACAGCTGGCGAACCTCTCCCCGAATCTTCAGCCACCGCCCTTATAATAAGAGAGCGCCTCTTCTAGGGTCCAGAGAATGGAGGCTATGTTCGGCCTCCGAGGTGTGACTGGGTAGAACACTGGCAGAGTCAATACCTGGTTAGGTGAAACTCTGACACCACCTTCGGACGAACGGGTGGGGACGTAGACAACCTTGTCCCCGTGGAAGACTAGATAGGAGACTCAATGGAAAGCACCTGAGCTCTCCCATCCTTCTGCCTGACGTGACAGCCACCAAGAAGGCGGTGCTCCACGACAGGTGAGAGATGTCACACCTGTGCATTGGTCTCGAATGGTTTGCCCATGAGCACAGCCAGTACCAGCAGTAGATCCACGGAGGTGGAGGTTCCCTCGCACTGGAGGATATGTGATCAAGACCTTTGAAAAAGCGCCAGACCACTCTCCTGCGCTTATCGACTGCTTCCCCGGCCCACGCCTGCAAGCAGAGAGATGGCTGCCAGGTGCACCTTAAGGGTCGTCGACTGAAGTCCAGCTGAGAAAGGACCACAGGTAGTCGGAATGCTTGCCAAGGAACAGGCTGCTTGCCCTGACACCAAATGGAGAATCTCTTCCATTTAAAGGCATAGCATTTCCTGGCTGACTCCTGACGGGATGCCTCAACGATGTTGGAGGACCTCGTCGAAAGACCAAGGCCTGGAATTTAGCCAGCCAGGAACCAGGCTGTCAGGTGCAGGGATTGAAGGTCCAGATGGAATACCTTCCTTGGTTAACTAAGATCAGGTCCAGGTGGACTGGAAGCCGCCTGGGAACCAGGAGCCAGTCTGGGGCTACCAGAATCACCTGCGCCTTGTCCCTCCTCACCTTGAGAAGCACCTTGTGAATCAAGGGAAATGGGGGAAAGAAGTAGAAGAGGCCTGGGGTCCACGGCTCGAGAAGGCATCCTGCAGCGAACCCTGCTGAGGGGCGGGCATGAAACAGCCTCAGCTTCACATTCTCCCTGGAGGCAAACAGGTCCACCTGAGGCGTGCCCCAGGGGAGATCAGATCTTGTACTACCTCCGGCAGGAGAGACCACTGTGGACGAGCTCCTATCTGGCTTAGGGCATTGGCCAGAATGTTGGAGGCTTCTGCCACATGGATGGCTAGGAGATCCGCCTCCAGGCTGCGCATGAGGAACCAAGTGCAGAGATCTTCCTGCACAGAGGCATGGAAGTAGCGTCCCGCTAGTGGTTTAGGTAGTACCGCGGTTGTGGTATTGTCCGTCTGGACCTGGACCACTTGACCCTGCACAAAAAGCAGTGAAGGCGGTGAGGGCTAGAGCGAACTGCTCGAAGCTCCAGCAGGTTGATGTGGCATCGGACTCCCGAGGGACCAGAGACCGCGCCTGCTCCCCCAGATGGGCACCCCAACCCATCAGAGAGAGGCCGGTCGAGAGAGAGACCGCGGCTCAGGGCGGACAAACAGGATGCCCTCCTGCAAATAGAGCTGGAATGATCCACCACTGGAGAGCAGTCCACATCTCCTGGGTCACTGTCACTGGCTGGTCCAAAGGACTGGAGCGCTGTGACCATTGGCTGGCCAGTCTCATTGTAGGGGATGCATGTGCTAACGGGCCCAATGGACCACACTGGTGCAGGCTGCCATGAAGCCCAGGAGGTGCAGGAAGTCCCAGGCAGGTGCAATTGCCCAACCTGAAATGACTGGGCAAAGGAGGAAAGAACCTCGGCTCTGTCCTGGAGAGCCGTGCTCTGGCTTGCAGAGGTCGAGCTCTGCCCCAGTGAATTGGATCACCTGCTTTGGCACAAGTTCCAACTTGGCCTCATTAATGAGGAGGCAAACCTGAGGGCATGATCCCTGGACCGCTCCACCTCCGGTCTGGAGGAGGCTGCAATAAGCCAGTCGTCCAGATAAGGATACACCCGACTCTTTGGCGCCGCAGGAGTGCTGTCACTACTGCCATGCATTTGGTGAAGACCCTGGAGCTATAGAAAGGCCAAGAGCATGGCCCCGAACTCGTAAAGGGACCCCTCTGCTCTGAAGCGGAGGAATCGCTGGTGGGACGACGATTGGGACGTGAAAGAACGTGTCCTGGAGGTCCAGAGAACAGAACTACATGCCTCATTCCAAGGATGGAATGATATGAGCCAGAGTGACCATCCTGAAGGTTCAAGACCTTAGGAACCTGTTCAGGTCATGCAGGTGTAGAATGGGCGCCAGCCCCTGTCCGCTTTGGGACCAGGAAATATCTGGACACAAACCCTGGGTCTGGTGGAGGATCCACCACCTTCCTGATCACCTCTTTCTGGAGGAGACAGGCAATGTCGCTCGACCGGGCCGACAGAGAGGCTACGGACCTCACAGCCCCGTGGGGCGACACAGCTCGGAAGGGCGGGCTTGCTCGAACTCCAGTGGCAGACCTTTCCTACCACTTCCAACACCCAGCAGTCCGTGGTGACAGCGGACCAGGCGGAAAGAAAGTGGTGGAACCGCCCCCGTGGGGAACCCAGGGGAGCGACGCGCTGGGGCGGCCACCGCTCAACCTGTCACTGGGCAGGCTTGGAGGAAGGACTGGCCGAGGGACCTCCTGGGCCTTTTCCTCGCTTCCTGCTGGAGGAAGCTGCAGGCTTGGCTTTGGGGTGCTGGGCCAGCCTGCTGGCCCTGATGCTGGTGTTGCTGGGCCGGATGTGCCACGGGGCAGAAGGCTGAAATGGCTTATGCTAATGCTGGGGCCTTTGTCCTTCTGGGCAGACGTGACAGAGTCCAAGGTGGCACTGGACTTCTCGATCCTCTGGAGATGGCTTTCCACCCGGTCCGAACAAGTCTGTACCCAGGAAGGGGACATCTGCCAGCTTGTGCTGAGTATCCGCTGTGAAGTTGGAGATCCGAGCAAACCTGGGCCCATGGCGCTGCGCCGCCACTGACCGGGCACAGGAGTCTCCAATATCAAGAGCAGTTTGAAGCTGCTGCTTCGCTACCGCCTTCCCTGATCCCGCACCTGCTTATCCATAGTCTGGAGGTCAGCCAGGAGATGAGGGATCACCTCATCCAGGGAGCCCATAAGAGCGCAGCGCCATCAATATGGCAAACTGGTCTGACAGAGGCCTAGGGAGGACACAGCGTACACTTTACGCCCGCATAATCCAGCTTTTTGGACTCTTTGTTGGGAGGCTTGTCCACGCCCTGGTGTTCCTGTAACGCCAGAAAACACTATCAGTAACCAGTCCCTCCGCAGAGGGTGCTCCAAGAAACGGACAGTGACCGTGGGACCAGCAGACTTCCTGACCATCCTGGCCAAAGAGCAGGACAAGAAGGCGGCCACTGCCATAACTCCAGGCTGGGCCAACAATGGCTTCAGCCACGGAAAGGCCTCCGTGGGAGAATCCTTCGGTCCAGTATCTCCATGAGGGATACTTGGCCCGCTTGGATACGGGCTCAAGCTACATCACAGTAAACTCTGAGATGAGCGAAGCAAACCCATGAACGAGGATGGGCTCGTCCATCGACTGTCCCCAGAAGACTCCAGGTCAAGGGGCCTGGAGAACAGGGAAGAGTCGCCAGACTCCGAGGAGTCTCGCGAACAGCTGCCTAGGGCCTGAGCCACCCTCCACCTGCCGAGGGACGGTTAGGAGTGAGGGTGACCCGACAACCGTGGAGCAGTCCTGACCCGACCGAGAATCCTTGGTCGGAGCCCAGATTTAGGTTGTGGAGGTGGGGGTTCAACCACAATAGGTGGCGCAGCTGGTTTTGCGCACAACCAGCACGGTTTGGGCTCCTCGACAACCCGTGAGGGTTGTTTCAGCCTTTCAGGTGACAGCTACTTAATGGCGGGGGCGATGGGTTGGCTTGTTCCCGGTCAGAAGGAGCTCCTACCACATTAAGTCCTCGTAGCGTCGTTTAATTTGACCGAAGCCTTCCCTCCGAGGAGGAATAAGATGAGGAGAAGCGCGCTGCTGCTTTCCTCGTGCCAGGACCGAGACTGCAGGTGTCGGCGGGATCGGCTGGACCGCAAAGAGGTCAGAGACAGTCGGTGTTTCCGGTGGGTGGTCTGGGAGGGAGCAGGGAAACCCGTTCCTCCTCGACTCGGGAGCCTAACCGGACTCCAGCACAGGAGGCGCCTGGAGTCTCGGTTTCCACTGGGGAACCCGTGAAGAAGGGTTGTTCGCTTTTCAGTCGACAGCCCGTCCGGCGGGTCGATAAAGATCTTGACAGCGCCGACGGGCGCCTCGGCCAGCTGACCTGATGGGGACACTGTGAAGCCAGCGCCTTAGCCGCAACCTCGACTGAAGTACAGTGTCGACTGTCAGGGGAAGGGACCTCCCACTCCTATGAACGCCGATGGTGGGATTTACCCTTGAGTCCTTCTTCTTGGACCAAGAGGAGTATCCCGATGGACCCTTACCTTCGTGGGAGAGGGATCGACAAAGCTCCTTAAAAGAAGCCTGTAGGAGGAGCCCAAGGACAGCAAGATAAATGCCGCGACTGAGGAGGACGAAGATGCGGCCTGGGCCACCTCCTCCCGAGGCGCATCATCTGTTCAAGTTGTTCAGCCGAGCTCAGCCACCATGAAATCGCCCAAATGTCCTCCTCTTTTGACTTCACCAGCGAATAAGTCTCCAGGCGCCAAGTTGAAGCCCAGCATGGTTCTCGAGACACTGGCCGAGAAGGACTTGCACAAATCGCAGGCCTACAGATCGTGGTCAATCCCGAGGCAGTAGATGCACGTGGAATGCGGATCAGTCAAAGACATCTGCACTGCGCATGTACCGCTGAAACCGGTTGTCGATTTATCCATCGCAGCCGTGAAGGAAGAAACAGACCAAGTCTTGTAAACTTTAAAATTAGTTTTGGGTTAACCAAAGAGTTTGGATTCAGTCTAAACACAGAGTGCTAAGGAGGAAACCTGAGCTTCCAAGTGGTAAGGAAGATCTGGCATCATAGGCGGAGCGAGAGTTTTATCACCCAGGTGGGTGGGTGGGAGGAGCCAGCTGAAGACCTTCCGCAAGATTTAAGCGCAAGGAACCTGCCAGACAGTGTGGATTGAACAACATATCCATGTCCCTAGAAATAAAGCATTGTAATCCACTTGTGGAGGAGAATTATAGGGCAGGTAAGGATACTGAGGAGGAGGCACGGATACGTCAGTGGAGGGCCAGCGCAGGGTACCCTGGAACAGGTTCACCAGGCACTGGATGGGGATCCCTAGGAGGCCTGCAGGCATCGGTTGTGGTGCAGGCTGGCACTGAGGTGATGATGGCTGAGGAGTCCATGTGGCTGGCCAGACAGGCAAAGGCTGGTGTCTGTCTGGTGAAGTAGCAGACATTGGCCCCAGAGCGAGCTTGTACCTGCAGGGAGAATTCCCCAAAACTGAGGCAGAGGCATCACCTGCGTGGAAGAAGAGGCAAGCACTTGTTCTGGGCAATGCCTGGAAGGGTTAGCACTGGCCCTGGAATCACGGACCAACGAAGGTAATGCTCATAGTTGATAGGTAAGAACCGCTACCTGAGGTTCCAACCCAGGTCGAGCCACCTGCCTGAGGATCCGTGGGAGCTAAGGGTCTGAGCATCAGGGGCTGGGAGGCAGGATGAAGTCTGCTCCCCTAAGAGCTGCCGCCGAAATAAATGGGAGGGCAGGTGGCTGTACCACTGGCAGCCCAGAGGGAGTGAGGGTTGCTGAGGAAGGGGGTCCCAACCCGCAGAAGACCAAAGGCGGAAGCCAGTCTGTGCAGCGCACCAGAAACAAGAGGCTGAGCAAGGATGGTCCCAGTGCTTATGCTTCCTATTGATTTCTTCTCCTTCTGGAAGAAGGAGAAGAAAAAGATGCCCTTGAAGACTGTGCCAGGGAGTATAAGAGCTTTTAGCCTGAAGCTCCTTCTCCATTGCAGCCAATTTCTGCTTGAGCCAGTAGCTTTCTAGAGTCCTCAAGCGGCATCTCCGTGTGGAGCTACTTGCAGTGCCTGGCAGAGCTGGCAGGCCTCAGTGCTATGGTTGGGGCCTAGGTACAGCAGGTAGGAGCGTGACCATCTTTAGCGGGTATCTGCTTGCATGCAGCACACTTTGTCGGCTAGTCAGAAGATGAGGATGGGACGAAAATACAAACCTGATGGAGAAAAACACAGAAAATCGATGTCACTATACTGAGAAAAGGAAAGAAAAATTGCAGGTAAACGGAAGCAAAATGGCAGTCAACCAAAGTAGGCGCCTGTGGAGGTCCAACGTGTGCAGGCTGATGGCAGGAAAAGAACTGAAGTAAGTCTGGGGACCACCCTCTCTATAGGATAGGGGATGTCAGCATGCTGACATAGCGAGAGAATCCTCCGTGGTAGACTGCTAGCTAGTTTTCTGTGTGGTCCTGGCGGATCTAGTCCTACTGGTGCTGCCTGCTGCAAGAGCCCCCTCGAAGCAAGATCTAATCTTCAGGCAGGAAGGTTTTCCCAGTAGCTCTGATTCATAACACTACAATTATCCCAAAAAACATATTTTAAACTACTATCAGCTCTCTTCTTCAGAAAAAATGTTTCCTGACAACCTCAGGTACAAGAGGATATCAAACAAGGACAGCAGACCTAAAAATCAGCAACAGCAAGGAGCAAAAAAATGGCATCTTAGCCATGGAAACTGGAAAGAACATAAGCTATGTACCAGACGGTAATCAAGGACCCACCTCTGAACCTCCCTGAGCCAAAATGCTGAATCCAAGAAATCCTTGGATTACAAAATAGAATAATTAAGCTGGCCTTGGGATTAAAACTGTGACAGAGTTCTCTTGGTGAGACAGCACAGTGCATGACGACCACCCAGGCTGCTGCAGCTTCCTATTGCAAGAGAACACCCAGTTACAGGGAAGGATAGAAGCCCTTGAAAACAAAGTTTGTGCTGTCAATCTTGATTAGTAGGGGAGCTGGAGGGAGCATAATGTACTAACCTTTGGACTTTCTTGTTAGTGGCTGCAGTCCTCCACTGGCTGGTCTGTAATGCATTGGGCATGCAGAGTTAACCCCAAGGTGCAGCACTCAACTCCTAAGCAGCCTGCACTGTGCGCCTGAATGTCTGGGACAGAAGTCAGAGACACAATCCTCATGGCTGCATGAGGGACTATATCCATTAGTCCTTATTGCTTAGGATGAGAAAATACTTCCAGAACTGTTCTTCCAGACCACAGCCTGAAGAAACAAATTATAAATGCATTACACACAGCGTCTCCAGCCCCTGGGCATAGTTCACTTGTTTCTGTTGCCTGTTAGGTCAAGGATTACCTGGTAGCAAATCGGCAGTTTGCCAACCCCGTGACCCAGGTGTGGCTATTAAAACAGACTGAATCTGCAGCAAAACCACCGCAGAGACTGCCACAGCACATGCAGATTCGAAGAGGAGTGAGAGAATATGTTCACTAGGTCTGTATTTCCTAGCTACCAACTTTGTGGGACTGGGTTGGGGTTATTTAGTCTCCTAGAGTTACAGAAGCATGTCAGTTACACTGATTTAAATGTTATTTAACATGTAAACCAGTTTGATGCTTAAAGGATGTGAGCAGAGTTATCAGGAACACTTATTACGAGAGGACTGGCTGTATCCACATGGTGGGTTTGCCATTACTATTTCTCTCTGCTGTACATGCAGGCACAGAGGGTTACAGACAGCCCTACAGTCAGTCTCAATCTGAGACAAATATTTTCAAAGTTTAACAAATACTTTAAAGATATCTAGTAAGCCTAATCTTGTTTAACTGTTAAACCAGATACCATTCACGTTTGGTTTAAACAGCGTTTTATTGATAGAGTAAGGAGGAGGAAGCTTACTGAGGAAGCATAAATACAGGTTACTCACCTGTAACTGGGGTTCTAGGAGTGGTATATGTTGTTCAGCCACACTGTCTGGCAGGTACCTTGCCACTGAAGATGGGTCGAAAGTCTTCAAGCTAGATCCTCCCACCCATCCAGGTGACTAAACTCTCAGCTCTGCCCCATGACACCAGATCTAGCCCACTGGAACCAGGTTGTGCTTAAAGCCGAGGAGGTCGGGTGGATCCGTGTGGATGAACAACATCACCACTCCTAGAACTCCTGTTACAGGTGAGTAACGTGTATTCTCTAGGGGCGTGGATATGATGTTCCATCCACACTGTCTGGCAGACCCCAGTTCTCTGGGAGGAGGGAGGCACACACCCCTCACTTAGGGCACAGGGACTGGAGAACTGAGGTTCCAAAACCAGCATCCTGGCAGGCTCAAGGTTGATGTGGTAATGGGAAAAGAGGTGTGTGCTGACTTCAGGTAGCAGCCCTGCAGATTTCCTGGATAGGGACATCCCTAGAAGCAGCCACACAGCACAGCTGCATAACGTGTGAATGAGCCCTAAACCCTATGGGAGGCTCCCACCCGCCAATCCATAGCAGAGATCTATGCAGGAAATGATCCACCTGCCAATCATCTGCTTGGCTGCAGGTCTGCAGTGCAGCTTCAGCGTAGGTGACAAACAGATGGTGAACCTCTCCCCAAACTTCTGCTATCAGCCTTTGTAGTAAGTGGCGCTCTTCTCAGATCCAAAGTATGGAGCCTGTACTGGCCTCTGAAGTGTGACTGAGGTTGAACAATGGCAGAGTCAACACCTGGTTCAGGTGAAACTCCAACACCACCTTGGGAGAAATTTCGAGTGTGGAGGCGGACAACCATGTCCATGTGGAAGACCACATAGGAAGCTTGATGGAAAGTGCCTGGAGCACCCCAATCCTTCTGGCTGACATGATAGCCACCAAGAAGGCGGTCTTCCACAACAGGTGAGGAGTGTCACACCTGTGCATCAGTTGAATGGCTTGCCACATGAGCTGGCCAATACCAGCAGTAAATCCCATGGAGGTGGTGGTTCACACACGGAGGATATGTGATCAGGCCCTTGAAAGAGCCAGACCACCTTCTCCTGCGCCACAGAATGCTTGCTGGAGCTCGCCCAGTAAGCAGAGATGGCTGCCAGATGCTGCTTGAGGGTTGTCCACTGAAGCCTCTGCTGGGAAAGGGACCACAGGTAGTCCAGAATGCTAGCCAGTGGACAGGACAGGGGTCCAACCCTTTCCCTGACACCAAATAGAGAATCTCTTCCATTTGAAGGCATAACATTTTCTGGTCGACTCTGTGCAGGATGTCTCAACGATGTTGAGGACCTCGTCGAGAAAGCCCCAAGGCCTGGAACCTAGCCGCTCAGGAACCAGCCATCAGGCGAGGGATTGAAGGTCCGGATGGAGTACCTTCCTTGTTGATGGAGAGCAGGTCCGGTGGGCTGGAAGCCGACTCGGGAGTCTGGATCAGAGACTGAGGAGATATGGATACCAGAACTGGCGAGGCCCGCCTGGAGCTACCAGGATCACATGCACCTTGTCCCTCCTGATCTTGAGGAGCACCTTGTGGATCAAGGGCAGAGGAGGTAAGGATAGAAGAGGCCCGGGGTCCACAACCGGAGAAGGCATCCCTGCAGTGAGCCCTGCTGAGAGGGGCAGGCATGGTACAGCCTCAGCTTGGCATTCTCCTGGAAGCTAACAGGTCAACCTGAAGTGTGCCCAGTGGGAGAACAGGTCTTGTACTATCTCAGGCAGGAGATACCACTCGTGAGATGCATAACCTATCCAGCTCAGGGCATTGGCCAGACTGTTGAGGCTTCTGCCACATGAATGGCTAGGAGATCCACCTCAAGTCTGAGCACGAGAGACCAAATGCAAGAGCTTCCTTAGACAGAGGCAAGGAGTTCGTCCTGCCCTGTCTGTTGAGACAGTACATGGTTGTGGTGTTGTCTGTCTGGACCTGGATCATTTGTCCCTGAACAAACAGAGCTAAGGTGGTCAGGGCTAAACAGATGACTCGGAGCTCCAGCAGGTTGATGTGGCATCGGACTCCTGAGGGGACCAGAGTCCAGGGCTCTGTGCTCCCCAGATGGGCACCCCAACCCATCAGAGAGGAGTCAGTTGTCAAGATGACAGTCTGCCCGGGGCAGACAAATGAGATTCTCTCCTGCAGATGAGCTGGGACAAGCCACCACTGCAGGCGTCCCACATCTCCTGGGTCACAGAGACTGGCTGGTCTAGATGACCTAAGCACTGAGACCACTGGCGGGCCAGCCCCACTGCAGGGGGCATATGCCACAGGCCCAACAGACGATGCTGGTGCAGGCTGCCATGAGACCCAGAAGGTGCAGGAAGTCCTGGGCAGGGCACAATTGCCCAACCAGAAATGATTAGGCAAAGGAGGAAAGGACCTCGGCCCTGTCCACGGGGAGCCAGGCTCTGGCTCGGAGAGAGTTGAGCTCCACCCGATGAACTGAATCACCTGCGAGGGCACGAGTTTCGACTTGGCCTTGTTGATGAGGAGGGCAAGTTGAGAGCAAGCCTGGAGATCCAGATCCCTGGACCGCTCCGCCTCCTGCTTGGTGGGGCCTGCTATCAGCCAGTCATCCAGATTAAAGGGTAAACCCGGACCCCTAGGTGCCGTAGGAATGCTGCCACCACTGCAATCCATTTGGTGAAGACCCTGGGAGCTGATGAAAGGCCGAATGACATGACCCGGAACTTGTAGAGGGTTCCTCTGCCCAAGCGGAGGAACCGCTGATGAGACGGATGGACTGAGACGCCTGCCTGGAAAGCGGAGGAACCGCTGATGAGACGTGATGGACTGAGACATGAAAGAACGTGTCCTGGAGGTCCAGGGAGCAGAACCACGTGCCCAGCTCCAGGGATGGTATTATCTGAGCCAGAGTTTCCATCTGAAAGGTGCACGCCTTAGGAACTTGGTTCAGGTCATGCAGATCGAGAATGGGCGCCAGCCACCCCATCCGCTTTGGAACCAGGAAGTACCTTGAAACAAACCCTGAACATGGAGGAGGAGGAGTATCTGCCACCTCACTGGCTACCCTGCAGAGGAGCTGATTAATGTCGCCCCGGAGAGCCGACTGGGAGGCCGCGGATCTGCAGCGCCATGGGCACAGGCTCAGTAAGGGAGGACCTGCTCGAACTCCAGGGGCAGGTCCCTGCCGACCACTTCCAGCACCCAGCGGTCCGTGGTGATAGTGGACCAGGAGGAAAGGAAGTGACTGAGCAGGCCCCATGGGGGACCCAGGGAGGTGAGATGAGGTTGGGGTGGCACCCCACAACCCGTCACTGGGCAGGCTTGGAGGAGGAGGGACCAGCCAGGGTCCTTCCTCCTGGGCTTCCTGACCGAGGCGACAGACTTGGCTCTAAGGTGCCAAGTTTGAGCCTGCTGGCCCTGCTGCTGGTGGTGCTGGACAGGTCTTGCTGCAAGCGGAGGGAAGAAAGGGTTTACGCTGCTGTTGCCGTTCTGTGCAGATATGACCCGAATCTAGGGTGGCATTGGATTTTCAATGCGCTGGAGGTGGCCCTTCACACCAGGCCCAAACAGGTCGATGCCCAGAAAGAGAACATCTGTGAGTTTGTGCTGGGTGTCTGCTGTGAAGATCAAGATCCACAACTATGCCCTCATGCACATGGCCACTGGGGCCGCCACGTGGCACGACAGTCTCCAATGTCCAGGAGCCAAAATGAACAAAAAGGGAAAGGGACCTGGGGTAGTCATATCAGATGACCTAAGGTGGGCCAGCAATGTGAGAGGTGGTAAGGAGGGCTGGGGACACTAGGATGCATAGGGACAGGCATCACCATTAGAAAACAGGAAGTTGTTGGCCCTCTGTACAGACAGTTGGTAAGATCACATCTGGAGTACTGTGTACAGTTCTGGAGACCCCATCTCCGCAAAGACATAGACATGGTGGAGGCTGTCCAGAGGAGATCAACCAAAATGGTGCAGGGTCTGCATCAGCAGACATATGAAGAAAGACTAAAGAAGCTTAAGATGTATAGCCTCAAAGAAAGGAGGGTGGGGGCATGATAGAAACTTTCAAATACCTCTAGGGAATCAACAAAGTTCAAGAGGTTAGCATCTTTCAGAAAAAGAAATGTCAAGAACAAGGGCACAATTTGAAGATATCTGGGGACGGCTCATGTAATGTGAGGAAGTATTTCTTCACAGAGAGGTTGTAGATGCATGGAACAGACCTCCTGAGGAGGTCGTAGAGTCAAAAACAGTGGGGAATTCAAGAATGCATGGGACAGACATAAGGCAATTCTAGTAAGGGGTAGGAGGAAGTAGGTTGTTGGTTAACTAGGATCTGTAGCTTATCCATTAGGTAGGAAATGGGTAGACTAGGTGGGCCAAGCGGTCCTTATCTGCCATCATATTCTATGTTTCTATGAGCCGTCTGGAGCTGCTGCTTTGCACCACCCTTCCCTGATCCCGGACCTGCCTGACCATGGTCTGGAGGTCAGCGGAGAATGAGGAGCACCTCATCCAGGAGCCCAACAGGGCGTCAGAGAAGTGTGCTATCATAACGGCCGAGCTGGCCTGGCGAAGGCCCAAAGAGGTGACAGCGTACACCTTTTTCCCTGAGTAGTCCAATTTCTTGGACTCCTTATCTGGGGGCTTGTCCATGTCCCTCGTGTTGCCCGAGCACCTAAAGACAGAGTCTGCCTTCAACCCCTCGGCCGAGGGTGCTCAGAGAAGCCAGAGAGCCTGTGGGGATCGCATACTTGCGGGCCATCCTGGTCGATGGTGCTGGGCAGGAGGCTGGACGCTGCCAAAGCTGTAATGCAGCGTGCCCACAAAGACCTCGGCTACGGGAACACCTCAGTGGGGAGTCCCTCATCCAGAATCTCCGTAGGGATATCTGGTCTGTTTCTGCATGGGTTCCAGTGGCATCCCGGTGGACTCTGAGATGATCCGAAGAATACCGAGGAATAAGGTGAGGCTCTTGTCCACAGAAAGACCCCCCAAGGATTCCAGGTCTGACTGGATGGGAATGCAACAGGAGTCTTGGGACTCCGGGGAGTCCGTGTACAGCTGGTGACCGCCTGAGCCATTCTCCACTTGCCGAGGCGATTGGGGTGAGAGTGACCGACAACCGATGGGGCAAAACTTGAGCCGGACAAGAATCCTTGGTTGGTGCCCCATTCTTTGGCTGAAGAGGCAGTGGTTCCACCACAATGGGTAGAACAGCCGGTTTTGAGCTGATCACGTCGGTGCTGGAACTGGGTCTCAACTGGGGGAACTGGCGGTAAGTCTGTGTGACCATTTGGGTGACACCACTTAACTGCCAGTGTAGAAGCCGGCACTCAGCCTGCTACCAGCTACAAGGAGCTGTTGCCACATTGGATCCTCTAAGCGCCAACGCAACTTGCATCTGAGCCTCCTTAGCCTAGGAGGATGAGGAAGAAGAGCGGCAGTGCCGTTTCCACAATGTTGGGACGAGACTGCCGGCAGGATTTCCCGCTGAGAGTGGACGAAACAGAGATCTCGAGACCGGCGGTGCCAGGGGCAGACTGAGGAAGGAGCAGGGAAATGAGCTGCTCCCCGCGGTTCAGGGTCCTGGGCAGGGACTTTGGCTCCAGCAGTCTGAGGCACGTTTTGGGAAGGCACTAGAAGCACTGGTGTCTGTTGAGACAGAGGTTGTTGGCCTTCTTGGTGAGACAACCTGTTGGTTGGCTCGAGAAAAATCTCGGCCATGTCACAGGCATCTCAGCTGACTGGTCTGATGAGGACACCATGAAACTAGCAGCCGGACTGCAACTTCAGCGAAGTACAGGGTCGATGGTCCTGGAATGAGATCTCTCCCACTCCCAAGAATATCGGCGATCTTTTCGGACCGAAAATAATGAGTCCCCCGAAGGGCCCTCCCCTTAGTCAAGAGAGACTGGCACAGCTCCCAAAGGAAGCCGTATAGGAAGATCCCAGTTGGAGTGGAATGAAGGCCGTAGCCAAAGAGGAGCTTGCCACGGCCTGGGCCACCTCCTCCTTGAGGGCCGTGAGCTGCTCCATTTGCTCCACAGGGCCCGCCGCAGCGGACACCACTCAACAGTCCTCCTTTGATTTGACCATCGAGTACCGTTTCTCCAGTCATCCCAGTAGAACTCGGGCAGTGTGGTCCTCGAGCACTGAGGCGGGAAGGACAGGCACATCTGTAAGCCCTGCGGATCGTGGTCCTGCCCGAGGGTAGTAAGCGCACAAGGCGTGGGGTCAGTGTGCGACATCTTCTGCCCACATGAGCACCGAGGCGGAACCTGGGAACAGTCTTGTCTTCTATCGCAGCCACGAGAAGAGGGTGAAGACTGAACTCAAATAAGTTTTAAAGTAATGTTGGAAGAAAATCCTAAGATTTTAGAGCCAGGGTCTGCAAAATGCGAGCATGCTAAGGAGGAACCTGATGCTTCCAAGCGGTAAGGAAGATATGGCGTCATGGGGCGGAGCAGAGAGTTTCATCGCCGGGTGGGTGCAAGGAGCCAGCATGAAGACTTTCTGGCCCATCTTAAAGTGGCAAGGTACCTACAAAAGTGTGGATAGAACAACACCCCTAGAAATCTACCTTTGCCATTTAAAATTGAACTGAATCAACAGTAATCTATACAGATTGAGGTAACCTTTTCTTTTAATAATTTTACCTACAGGACCTTCCAAAGTCACCGAGAAGCAGGCATTATTTGGACACTGATGCTGGATATTATTTACATATTGAGTTGCCTCCTCCTATTGGTACAAGATAACAGGGCACAATCTATGTATATCAACTTTTCTTGTGAAAACATGTGCTATGTATGTTCACTATCTTACACCTGTATGAGTATGTGAAATGTATTTCTGCATATTGCAAACAATAACCATAAAAGAAGTTAAAAACACGAATGACTGGGCTGCCTCAGTGGCGATGAAAGCTGAGGCGCTGGCGCCTTACCTCACGTTACCGCAACCCAGGTTCAAGAACAAGCCGCGGTTGCCAGAGAGCCGGGTACGGGGGCGGGCAGGACTGAGCAGCCGAAGGCAGCTCTCCTCTCCGGGAGGACACTGTCACCTGCCGTAGTTCCACTGGCCCCTGGATGGAGGTCCACAGGAAGTGCAGGTGAGCAGGCGGCAAGCAGTGGAAGGGTGTCCTGGTACGCGCATGCACATTCCTCCACACGCACGTGGCTGGGACAGGTCGGGTGAAAAGGGGAAAAAACTATATGGAAAAAAATCCACGAATGACTAAAAATCACTCAAAATGCACTATAGCCAATGATAACCATGCAACTTCTTCCATGGACTACTACTTGTGGACCTTAGTTTACAACCCATCCTATTCTCCTATTTGTTTATGAAAACCTATTTATTCATTTACCATATTGTTGCCACACAGTATCAAAAGCATGAATGAGTAATGTGCCATGCAAACATGTACTAATTTAAAAGAGATCCCTGTCCAATTGCCGATCTTACATACTGAACATAATTCATGCAGTTAAGCTGTTGTCAGACCCAGGATCTTCTAGTAAACAATGTACAGTACTGCACCTTAATGAGATTATCCTGGTGGAAAAATTTTTAAATGAGCAATTGCCCCAATTTACACTACATTGTGTTGGTCAGACACAGCAATAGATGTTTTTAAAACTTTAACTGTAGGCAATGAAATGCTATATTCAAAATTTATATACACTAAATAGTACAGCGTTGTTCAATATGGATATCCATCCCTCTCAAAATGCTGTTATACCACAATTCAAAGGTTGTGGAATGTGACTGTACCTTTCTGTGGTATAACAGCATTCTGAAACCTCAGAGACTCCATGAAATCAGTTTAATTTTATAATGGAAAGAACTACCATGCTCACATCAAGCAGTTGAAAATGAAAGTGAACTGCTGTGATGACTTGCTGTGGAGGTCTGATATAATCTGAATCCCTCAATGGTAGCACAGACTGGTTGTGCATAGCTGCTCATATGGTGTATTCTCAATGTTGTGCACTCCACACTTGGAAGATCATGTGCCCAGCTGTTGAGTTAAAGCTTTCAATAATGCAATTTGGCTAGTACTGTGAGGATGCAGTCAAAGCTCTCATAAGGCATAAACACAATACTGGACCCAATGTGTTCTACACTACAACTGGCCAAAACAATGTAAATTATATCTCAGCTGGAGCATGATCTTGGTGAACAGGTGAGACATCATCATTTTCAAGATGCTGGAAGTGGCATGAAAGAGAAAAGTAAATAAACATTGCACTGAGCTTTTTTCTACTTTGGTACCTGTGGAAATTTCTATCGAGGGTATATTTATGTGAGACAAGCCCATGATTTCTAATAAAGGTCTCTTCATCCTCAACTGACTCAAGCTCAGAATCTTCACCATCTTCTTCTCCCTGCTGCATGTCTGATGACTCTTTCGTCAACTTCCCATTCTCATCAGCCCTTTGCATTGATGGTACTGATGGAAGGTCCTTGCTGCAACACGGCTGTTCATCATCGAGCTGACTTGTGGAAGACACCATGACACTTTTAGAAGGTGTTTGCTGCGCAGGCAGGAGAGCAGCTTTAGGCTCTTTACTGCAGATTCTGAGTCCACATCATTAATATTAAAGTCAAAGGATCTGGCATCAAAGTCTGAAACAGCTCTCCAGCTCTGTCAAACATGTTTGGATTTCTGGGCAAACTTCTGTAAAGAAGGAAAATGCTGCTGAGAAAACAGGTACTCTACAAGGAAACAAATGTGTATATTACAGTCACTTATAAATACACTATAATTATATATATATATTATTAAGGATAATCCGGGACTTACAGACCAGTCAGTCTGACCTCCATTGTGGGCAAGCTCATGAAGACCATACTAAAGGAAAGGTTGGTGGCATAGTCTCCAGGATGAGAGGCAGCATGGGTTCATGGGGGAGATCATGTCAAACAAATCGATTGACTTCTTTGACTGTGTCACTAAGACAGTAGACAGGGGCCAAGCAGTAGACATCCCTATCTTGATTTCAGTAAGGCCTTTGACTCTGTGCCCCACAAAGGTTGACCAGGAAGTTGGTGGATCTTGGAGTTGGGAGAAGATGGCCAGATGGGAAAACTGGCTGAGGGACAGGAACCCAGAGGGTGGTGGTGGGGGAGAGTTATCTGGCACCAGAGATGTAACCAGAGGGGTCCCACAGGGTCTCGGTGCTGGGGCGGGTGTTGTTCAATGTCTTCATCAATGACATTGGGGATGGCATTAAAGGCAAAATGTGCCTATTCGCAGATGACACCAAGCCTGTGGGGAGTGGACACAGCTGAAGGATACGGGACCTATAGGAAGATCTGGAAAAGCTGGGAGGTGGTCCAGGATCTGGCAGCTTGGCTACAATGCCAAAATGCAAAGTTATGCATATTGGAGCCAGAATCTCAGGAAAAAGTATTACCTGGGTGGAGTTCAAGTAGCTGCATCAGAGGAGGAGAAGGACCTGCGGTAATGATCACTAGTGACCTAAAGCACTCCATGCAGTGCAAGAAAGCAGCAGCAAAGGCAAACAAGATGCTGGGATGCATAGCTAGGGGATCAGTAGTAGGAGAGAGGAGGTTATGCTGCCTTGTAGCAGGTCACTGGTAAGGCCACATCTAGAATATGGAGATCAGTACTGGTGCTCACACCTCAAAGGGCATTAACCTGCTGGAGAAGGTACAGAGGAGGCTACAAAGATGATAGCTGGTCAGCAGGCAAGGCATATGAGGAGAGGTTGAGGGTACTGAACATGTACTCCCTGGAAGACAGAGAGAGAGGGGACATGATTGGGACATTCTAGTACTTGAAATGGATAAATAATGTTGATAAGGAAAGTCTATTTAAGCTGAGTGACAACTGTATCACGAGCGGCACAGTCTTATGCTGGAGGGTGGGAGGTTTAGAAGGGATGTCAGAAAGCACTTCTTCACAGAAGGGTGGTGGACCCTTGGAATGTGCTGCGGAAGAGGTCATCTCGTAAAGACAGTGAGCAGCTTTAAGAGAGGCTGGGATAGGCATAGGGGAAGATAAAATCATGGGTAGGGACGATGGGAGGAGTGGGGAGGGAGGGCAGGGACATTAGTTCAAGCTGTGGACCCTGCAATATGAGCAGACTTGATAGACCAAATGGCCTTCTTCTGCTGGCTTTTCGTATGTTTGTATATTACTTTTACTTATAGATAGTAATAGTATTATTCAAAGATCGTTTCAAAGATCTTTGCATGGAAATTGACACCATGGCACAAGGATTCCTGGCAGACCAATGACCCAGGATCATGCCCTAAACTTGGGATAGTAACAGACCAGCAAGGAGGACTCAAGCATTCTCTTGGTTAGGAAGGGCTTGGAAGTCCAGCTGCACAGAAGTAATACACAATAGCCAGACTCAAAATATTCAATTTATCATCAAATATAAGGGGCAAGACCATAACTCACGAGTGACAAGCCCCCAACTGAGTTGTAAAGGCTTTGTCCTCTCACAAGTTGTCATGAATTGTGTATTTTACAAACATATCAATATACAAAACTGCCAGCAGATACAGGCCACAGTTTATCAAATCTGCTTTCAGTATGCAGCTAGCCATCCCTTATATTGCAGCTGCCTCCTCCCCCTCCCACATAATGGTGACCCTGTCCCTCACTTTGTCCCACCCCTCTTAAACTGTAAGGTGGCTTACAGTAAACAGTCTCTTTGAGCTGCATGTTCCACATGGACACCACCCTTTCTGTGGAAAAGTACCTCCTCAGTCTTCTACCCTCAGCTCAAGCCCCTTGTGTCTCTCCCTCTAACCAAAATCCCCTCTGTACTAGTATTGTTTATACCCTTCATATATTAAAGGTCTCTATCATATCCCCCATCCCTCCTTTCTTCCAGGAGCACATGTTCAGTTCCTTCAGCCTCTCATCATACTGTTTGTCTTCCATTCCCTGGACCATCCTTGGTACTCTCGGCTGTACCACTCCAGTAACTGAACATTCTTCTTCAAGTATGGGTGTCAGTACTGCACGCAGTACTCCAGTCTTGACCTCACCAACAACCTGTATAGTGGCAGGATCACCTCCTCTCTCCTGAAGGTGATACCTCTAGCAGTACACCCCAGCATCATATTGGCTTTAGCTGCTGCATTCCTGCACTGTGCTGAGTGGTTCATTTGCCCAGTTATTATCACCCCAAGTTCTTTATCCTCTCTTGTAGTGGTTATCTGTACCACTCCCAATTGATAACACCTCCTTGGGCTCTTTGCTTCCAAGTGCATGACTTTGCACTTCTTCTCATTGAACCCCAGCTGCAATGTGTCTGACCAGTCCTCAGAATTAGCCAGATAGTTCTGTAGTCCCTGCCACCCTATTGTGTGTCCATCACACTTCAATCTTCATGTCATCCTTAAAGGCTAAACTTGTTCTTCATATAGAGATGTCGGCTGTAAATGCCAAACACCGGGCCTAGTACTCGAGCCCTGCGACACTCTGCTTCTCACAGCCCTCGGAGACAAGAGTTCCCCTCCACCACTACCCTCTGCTGCCTCCCTGCAGCCAGTTCTTGATACAGTTCACAATCTTTGTCCCTGCTCTCTGGTATTCCACCTTGTTAATCTGCCTCCATGCATCACGAATCAAAGGCCTTGCTGAAATCCAGATACATGACATCCACTGCATGGCCCTTGTCAAGTGCCCTAGTCACCCAGTCATAATAGTCAAAGAAGTTAGTCTGGAAGGACCTTCCAGAGACAAACCCATGTTGCTTATCATCCTGGAGGCCATTACCTTCCAGAAAGGTTACCAATCTCTCCTTAAGGATCGTCTCCATTAACTCCCCACAATGGATGTAAGGCTTATTGGTATATAGTTGCCTGGCTCACCTCAGGTCGCTTTTGTGGAGGGGCACTAAGTGAGCCATCGTCCAGTCCTGGGGTATGCACTCCGTTCCCAGAGGTAGTGAACAAGTCATCTCTAGTGGCTCTGCTAGGATCTTCGCTAACACCTTCAATACCCAGGGCATATGCCGTCTGGGCCAGGTGCCTTATCCACCTTCAGTGCCCTTAGACCTTCCCAGTGCCCTGCCCACTGAGACTGTCCCATCTGTCATCCCACCCCCGCAAAACCGTCCTAACCCTGAGGCAGTGAACCCCCTTTTCCTCAGTAAATACAGAATGGAAGTACTTGTTGAGTAATTCTGCCTGATCCTCCCCTTCTCTGCCCACCCCCATCCGTCCTAATCTTACAATTTGATCCTTGCAATTCCTTCTTTCCTTTATGTACCTGAAGAAGTCCTTTTCCCTTCCTCAATGACTTGTGCAAGCCTTAGCTCTCTTGAAGCCTCTGCTGCCCTGACTACTCTGGTCACCTCTCTTGCTTTCTTCAGGTGCTCCTCTTTATCTCCCTTCCCCGGACCGGATCTCTTAAAAGCTTCTGAAGGCTGCCCTTTTCCTCACCTTATGCAGCACCTTCCCTCTTAACCAACTTGTTTTTTGGACCTAGCTTTTTACTTTGTATCCTAGTACAAGAGCTAGTAGCCTCCTGAAGCCCTAGCTTGAGTATTTTGAGTCAAGCCATTGTGTATTGATTTACAAAACATTAGTTTAACAGTTATAACTTTTAAAATCAGCATTGTTGTGTAGAAGACTTTACTGTTTTCTATACTTTGAACTGCTAGCATCAGTGCTGCACAGGCCTATTATGATGTAATCAGCATTACAACAGCTGCTCTCTGACTGGCTGTGTTTTGAGCAAAGATCAAGGGAAAGTGTGACATTATCATCCTCTAAATAAATGTTTATCTGGAGGTTAAATAGCATAATAAATTAATCAGGAACATGCATCACCACTGAAGTTGTATATGTGGCAGTACCTTTGATTGCTCGAGATGCCACTGGCAGCATGGAAGACAATGAGGGTGCTCGAATTTTCTAGAATCCATTCTGCCAGCATCCTGTCGGAAATTCTGACTCTGACTCTAATATGACACTCAGTATGGCATCACAGCAGAATCGGAACATCCAATTCCACATTCGACTCTGCTTCCGACACTGTGGTCAGTCACCAAAGCACCGTCCCATGCAGTAATGTTAGGAAAAGCCTTCCCTCCTCCATTTACCTTACTGTATATCCGTGCCTGCTGGCAGTCCTCTCTGGCTATCCTCTACTGCTGCTGCTGGTGCTGTGCTGCTATATGGGTTATCTAGGTGATTTAAATCTTGGCTGGTTCACCATTAAGTCAATCCCACTAAAGAATCTTTGCAATGACTTCGGTTTGCATCAAATAATTAACGAGCATATGAGACCCAACTGCAAGAAGCACCTTAAAAGTTACACCTCATTATCACTAATATGCCACACAAACTTAGTCAAGCAGCTGTTTATCACAACAACCTCTAGCGATCACTAATGTAGTTGTGTGCATCAGGAACATACCCAAATCTACCACTACTGATAGTTATGTCACCAAGATGAGCTTTAAGAGATTTAATCCAGCAAATTTTCTGACAGACTTAAGTCAGTTAAGGTGACAAAGCTTCTATTTAGCACCTTCCATCAACGAGACCATAAACATTTTTAACTCTTTGCTCACATATAATCAATAAGCTTGCACTGCTACCCAAGTACAAGTTAAAGAAGGCATCTCATCAGCGGTTCAATGGAGCTATCAGAGATGCCTTAAAGAAGGGAGACAAACTCTGGTCAACTGCCATGCAGACCAAATCCCATGAGGACTGGACAACTTTTAGGGTTTGTCGAATGCCTGCCTAGTGTGATAAGAGAAACTAAAATACAACTATTATCTGAATGCCCTGGAGTCTGACTAAAGGAATCCCATCAAAATGTGGCATACAATCAAATCAGTGGAAGGGCAAAGCTCCACCTTCATTGCCCCAAAAATAAATTCCAAAGGTACTTCTATTAATGACAAACCATCAATCTTAGATGAATTCAACAAACATTTCACTACTGCAAGACTGCCTCTGAGTCCTCTCAGGCAGCTACCCTCGACTCCTCTCTCACCCAAGACTCTTCGAGTGCTAAGCCCCTTATGCAGGATACCTTTTCCTTTGAGCCAATATCCTATAAACAAGTCAAAGATCAGATACTGAAATTGGATGTTAATAAGAGGGTTGGGGCAGATGTCATCTATCCCTTCTTTCTGAAACTTGGATATAAATTTCTGACTGCCCCATCACTCATCTATTCAACGTGTCCCTGACAGAAGGTTTAGTGCCACAAGTATGGAAGGTAGCCCACATATTGCCTTTTTAAATCAGTTGACTCTAGCGACTTAAATAACTATTGGCTAACTCTATTCTGCGGTACTGTCCAAGCTTCTTGAGAAATTGGTTGACATTCAGATTAGGGATTTCTTGGACAAACACCAATTGGTCAATCCACAACAGTCTGGCTTTAGAAGTCACCACAGTACCACATCCGCCTAGCTAAAGTATCTAATGACTGGTTGGTAGCCATGGACCACAAGCAAGTAATGGGGGCTGTGTTCTTAAACCTAAGCAAGGCCTTTGACGCAGCTGATCACAGTCTTCTTGTGGAGAAATTAACAGAATATGACCTTGGAGAAATTAAAGATTATGACCTTGGACCTTCTGTGTCAAACTGGTTAGCCAGTTACCTGTGGACAGAAAGCAGCAGGTTAAGGCCAATGGGACTTAATCCTCTTTACTTCCCTTGGTGAGATGGGTCCCTCAAGGCTCAATACTGGGCCCGTGCTCTTTCTAATATCGTCAACAATCTAGGTAACAACATTACCCACTAAAACGTAACTTTTTGCAGATGACTCGGTCCTCTATTTCTCTAAACCTACACTCTAGATGCCTCTTCTGCACTTCAATCAGACTTTAACCAACTGCAACTTAATGTACTCCACTCCAAACTTCTATTACATGCCAACAAAACCAAAGTGATGTATTTTCACTATGCCAGATCATCATTCTTACACTGCCCACCTATGCCCATCACTACCTTGCTTAGTGATAAGCTTGAGATAGTGGATAGGTTTAAATACTTAGGCTTCCTCCTTAATTCTAAGCTCCTTTCTTCCTCACATCGAAGCTGTTTCAAAAAGCTTACAATAAAGTTGGTCTTTTCTACAGAAATAAGGCCTCATTTCCAAAACTCCAGATTAAGACTGGTCCAGTCCACCTTCCTCCTTCTCCTGGACTATGCAGACATCATTTACAAAAATTGTGCAGCCACCCATTTGCAAAATTTGATACCCTTTTTCACACAGCCATCTGTTTCATCATTAATGCCCTGCAAGAACACACCTTTGCACCTTGTATGTGGTAGTGGGGTGGACCTCTCTGACTACCAGGAGACTCTTACATGCTTATCTATTGGCTTATAAATCTCTCTCTCTCTCTTACACAAACTCCTGGTCTACTTCACCAAGTCTTATTTCTCACCCCAAACTCCTTATGCTCTTAGAAATACCTCCTACATTTCTTTAGATGTGCCCAAAGTCCGTGCACCTGATTTGGTCAACTGGCCATTAGTTATGCCCTCCTACCCCTGGAACAAGCTTCAATCGCTTCCTTAAACTGAGCACCCTCATTCCTCTAAGGGCATTCAAAACACTAATAACCATTCTAATTAAAGATGCTTGCCACTGCAATTAATCCAGTAGAAGCTCACCTACCTCCTTAGCTTACCTCTAAGCCATCACTCTTGTGTACTTGTCTTATGTGCCAGCCTGTTTTTCCTCTCTGCCATTTACCCATTATACCAAACTCTAATTAGTACTACAGTATGCCTAATAATGATTCTTCTCCTGCTGCTTTGTATATGTGTATACATCTACCGTTTTGTCCAGCATCGTTATATGTTTACCTTGTAGTACCGCTGTAATTATTCCTATTTATATTGTTATGTACCATCCTCATGTATTGATTATGTGTTTCCCAGAATTGCTATTCACCCCGCCTTGTATAGCTCATATTGTACATTTTGTTAAATAGTGTCTGTTAATTAATTTTGTATCCCCATATAGACGACCGTAGTACGGTTTGTTAGGAAAAAAAAATAAGGGTTCTCCTTGAAAATGAGCTTGCTCAATGGATTTCTCTCTTCACAATAAACTTGAACTAATAGCAGGGCAGGTGGGGCAGCTGTAGTGGACTGTGACAGTATTGGTCAATAAGAAAAATTACTCACCTTAGTAATGTTGTTTCTTCTAATGGAGTCTTGCTATATTATGACATATGCAGTATAACCCCAGGTTAGAACTGCTCCGGAGTGAAAGGGTAACTTCCATGCAGGGCATGGAATCTTGATGTGACTCGGTTGAACACTCTGTCTGTTGAAGCTCAAACTTAAACTGTCAGATCTTTACCAGCAAAACTCACTAAGGTTCTGTGTGAAGCCAGAACTCACACTAGCCACTGGCTACTAACTACAAAACACTTTTTGATCTTGATCCCAAAACAAAGACTCAAGTCAGGGATTCAAGAAGAAATTTAATAACACCTAAGCACCCTAGAAGGGTGAAATGAAGTGGGCATCAAAGAAGTGCCAACATTGCACTGCCCACCCACATCTCAAAAACAGAAGTTCTGAGAGGGGCAGGTTGGGGAGGTCATATATAGCAAGACTCCATTAGAAGAAACAACATTACTAAGGTGAGTAATTTTTCTTCAAACAACATGAAGTCTTGCTATATTATGACATATGCAGACTACACAGCAGTACCTCCATGGAGGAGGACAGAACCTACTTGGGAAATAGGCTCTGAAGCACGGGTTGTGTTAGAATTGAAAGCATCACTCCTAGCCTGGATATCCAAGGAGTAATGCTTAAAAGTGTGAACTGTTTTCCAGGTAGCTGCTTGACATATCTCTAGGATAGGAATGTCCCTGGCAGCAGCCAGAGATGCAGCTGTACCTCTGGTAGAGTGAGCCTCAGGCCTGAGGGAGGAACCTTACCCAGTTTTTCGTAAAGAATTGGATACAAGACACAATCCACCTGGCAATGGATCTTTTAGTGGCAGGTTTCCTTTACCAACCTCACCATAGGTGAGGAACAATGGAGGGATTCATACCTGTGACCTCAGTGCGTTCTATATAGTAACTAAGGGCTCTTTTGACATCTAAACTGTGCAATCTCTTCCACCAGAGGAGGAATGGTCAGTGAAGTACACAGGGGAGACATGGATTGATTAAGGTGAAAGTCTGAAACCACCTTTAGCAAAAACTTCCTGTTAGTCCTGAGGACTACTTTATCTCTATGAAAGGAGATGAAATTAGGCTCCACTGACAAGGCTTGTAGCTCACTTATGCGCCTGGCAGAGGTGATGGCTACCAGAAACACAGTTTTCGTCAAGTACTTCAGCTCTGCTGAAGACAATGGCTCAAAAGGGGTTGCATAAGCTGAGCGATGCAAATATTAAGATCCCAAGCAGGGGAGGATCCCTGAACGGGGGATTGGTGTGAAGCAACCCTTTAAAAAACTTGGAGAACACAGGGTGAGCTGATAAAGAAGAGGCTTACCTGCTGACAAGAAGACAGACACAGCTGCCAAGTGCACTTTTAGGGTAGCTGGTCTCAGCCCCAAGGAATTCAAATGCACCAAATAATCCAGGATCGTGGGCACACCAGCAGATTCTGGGGAAATATGTTTACCAGCACACCATATGGAAAATCTTTCCATTTTGAATTATAGGTAGCCCTGGTGGAAGGCTTCCAGAGGCCTTCAAGATATCCAATACACCTTGAGAAAGGTGTAGGTCAGCAAACTCTAACTCTTCAAAAGCAGGCCTTGAGATTGAGAGATTTGAGGTTCGGATACCAAACTCTCCCTGGGCACAGGTTAACAGGTTGTGATTCCTGGGAAGGCATAGGGAGGGTGGACTGCTAAGGACATGAGAAGTGGGTACCAGGGCTGCCTGGCCCAATCTGGAGCAATCAGGATCATCTTGCAGGATTGAGATCTGATTCTGACTAACACTTTGAAAAGAAGAGGAAGGGGGAAAGCAGAGAAACTTCCCTTCCCAACTGAGAAGGAAGGCATCCAGAGGGACTGAGCCCAACACTGGGGGCCTGCAGCAAAAAGGGAAGTTGGTGATTGTCTGGGGCTGCAAAGAGATCTATTTGAGGAGGCCCCATCTGGCAACATTACCTCCAGTACCAGGGATCCAGTGCCCATTCGTGACTGCCCTGGGAAATCCTGCTGAGAGCATCCGCTAGGACATTGTCCTTGCTCTGGAGATGAACTGCCATAAGGAGGCGTTCAGAGAGTAAGCCAGAGACCACAACTTCATTGCTTCGTGCACAAGGTCAAGACAGAGTGCCCCTGCTTGTTGATGTACCACATTGTAGTGGTATTGTCTGTTCTGACCTGAACTACCTTGTTCTGGACAGATGTGAGAAACCTGAAGTACTAGAAAACTGCTCTGAGCTCCAGCAAATTGATGTGGAGCAGGGATTCCTGAGGAGACCACAGCCCTTGGGTGGAAAGGTCGCCCATGTGAGCTCCCCACCCCAGGAGGGATGCATCTGTAGTAAGGGTCAGGAATGAGACTGGAGGGTGAAGGAACCCCTGTCTCAGATTGTTCTGATCCTGCCACCACTGAAGGGCCTGGATCAGGGTTTGAGTCACTGGAATCAATTTGGTTAGGGATCCGCCCTTTGAGACCAAAGACTCTCAAATGGAACTGAATGTCCCTCATCTGAAATCTCGCTCCCTGCACTACTGCTGTAGAAGCAGCCATGTGCCCCAGGAGCTGTAGGAAATGCCTTGTTGGTCGAGACCTGCAGGGTGAAAGAGGAGGCCAGAGACAACAGGGTCCTTGCTCTCTCCAGAGGAAGGAAGGCTCTGGCTTCTTTGTGTTCAGTTCTGCACCTATGAAGGTGAGAAGCTGGACAGGCTCCAGAACTGACTTTGGAAGATTGAGAAGGAAACCTAGAGATGTAAGCAGCTGCTGGGTTACTTGCAATTGAAGTTTGACCTATTCTGGAGACTGGCCTACAATGAGCCAGTCATCCAGATAAGGGAAGATGGCAATCTTTTGCCTTCTTAAATGAGCAACTGCTACTGCCAGGCATTTTGTGAACACCCTTGGAGCCGAGGAGAGGCCAAGCATTGCTCTGAACTGGTAATGGCCTGAGGGCAGTTCAAATCTGAGGTACTTTCGATGGGAGCTTCTGATGAGAACATGGAAGTAGGCATCCTTGAGGTCCAGGGAGGCTAGCCAGTCCCTGGCCTTAGAGAGGGTAAAATAATCCCCAGGGTCACCATTTTGAACTTTGGTTTTAAAGGTGCTTGTTTAGATACCTGAGATCCAGAATTGGCCGCCATTCTCCTGTCTTTTTGGGGTAAGGAAGTACCTGGAGTACAACCCTTTGCCCTGGTGTATGGGTAGAACCTTTCCATGGCTCTGAGAGCCAGGAGGGCAAAACTTCTGCTTCAGGGCAAGTGCTCTGATGGGTTTGCTAGGTGAAAAGATCTGGCTCTCATCTTGGAAATTTTTGAAGCTGAGAACCAGTCCCCGCTTACTACCTCCAGGACCCACTTGTCTGATGTTAAAGACTTCCAGTCCTGAACAAAGTAAGCCAGCCTGCCCCCACCGTAGTGGAGAATCGGCCCTGGCTACCCCATCAGGGAGCCTGTTTTGCAGGGGCTTTGGGTTGAGGGGTAGAAGCAGGCTTACTAGAACCCCTTCTGCCCTTCCTCTAAAGAACCCCTCTGGGCATAAGCAGAAGAGGAGGACCTGGCTTGGTAAATGGCCTATGAAAAGGCCTGCCCCTGCCCTGACATGCTGCCTTTGAGGAGTGACTTGCCTTCTTTGGCCTGTGCACCCTATAGGTGGTCCTATACTCATCCATTTTCTTCATATAATTCTCTGTCTGCTTCCCAAACAGAGAATTTCCACAACAGGAAAAATCCATAGCCTTAGATCAAGTATCCCAGACAGGGCAGTACATCTGAGCCAGGCCATTCTGCGAAGAGACACAGATGTGCCATAACTCTAGATGAAACATCATTAGAGTCTACAGCAACATGAAATTGCACCTTGGATGCCTCAATACCATCCGCAGCCACCTGCTCCAGCTCCCTGGCAAGCTGTTCAGGGCCTGTTTGTTAGGGCCAGGACAGTATCCCACCTGGATTTCTGGTACCTAGCTGCATAAGCCATATAATTTGCCTGTCTGAGTCCCAAAGATGCTGCCATGTACTGCTTTTTGCCATGGCATCCATCCTCCTGGAATCCTTTTCAGGAGGGTGAGAGGCTAGAGGAATATTAGCCTTGTCACAGGCTGCAGCCTGCACTACCCCCACATGGCTGCACTGCTGAGATAGAAACTCCGTATCAGAGCCTGATAAAGCATACCTCTTGTCCATCCTTTTATCACAGGGGGGATAGAATGAGAGTTTTCAGAATTTTTACTGTCTGTTTCTAAAAGATTTATGCAAGGAATAGACAGTCTCCAGACTCTGGAATATCCATCATTTCCACAAAATCAGGCTCTTCTTGATCATCAACAGCTTCCTCAACAGGGAGTTGCAGAGGTCAGCAACTTTCTTGTAAAACAAAAATGAGAGGGGACTCAGATAGCCTGGGAGGGATACTCCTGAAGGTCTGTCTGGAGAGATGTCCGTTCAATGGGCACATCCAGACTGTCAAAATCACACTCACTCTCCTCGCACCCTCCTCCCCTTCCCTGGTTCATAAAAATTTTCAAAATCAAAATCTTGAACCGAGGATCGATCGAACGGGCGCTTACCCAATGGTGCCGGTTCGGACAGGACTGGGGAAAGAGACTGGACAATCTGAATAGCTTTGGCTATTTCCTCAGCGTTGGAGAAAGAACTTTGGCCCCAAACTAGCTGACCTTCTAGCCCTTTTAGTTGGAACCGCTCCTCAGAGCTGGCTCTTCATTTGCCCGAGGAAGCATCGCCTGGTCAGAGGGCACTCCCTCAGGTTCGATTGGAACCGAACCAGGCTGGCCATCCGGTCAGTGGACTTTTGGCCTCCTTTCCTGAGCCTACCAACTCTTTTTTCCACGGTGGCAGCAGGAAAATTTTACAAATCTGGCAGTCTGCATTGAGGTGGTCAAACCCCAGACAATATACACAACATGGTGTGTGGGTCAGCCGGCAAAGGCTTCCCACAGAGGCCACAGTGCTGAAACCCAGTGGGTCCGGTTTTCTTTGGGTTTCTCAGACATAGTGCCAGCCAACCAAAACTTGCCCGTTAATGGCAATCCACCAAGAAGACTCTCTTATCGGTTCCCAACCGTGTCACGGTCGTGGGAAAAACCGTAATAAAATCCTTTTTTTTTTTTAGAACCGATAAGAACCAGGAACCGCACTCTAAAGGGCTAGAAAGTAATTTTAAACCCTCTGATCGGTTCAAACCGAACCGAAAGAAAAAATTACTCACCTTAGTAATTGCTTTCTTCTCATGGAGTCTTGCTATATTATGACTATATGCAGTCAGCCACTGCAGCTGAACTGCCCCGAGAGGAAAGAGTTAACTCCAGAGAGTCTGGAGTTCCACAGCTGAGGGCTTATACCAAAGCTCTATCTGGCCAGTTTCAAATGAAACTGTCAGATCTTTGAAAGCTAACACTAAGCAACAAGTCTGTGTGGAAAGCTCTACACTAGCCGAGTGGCTACCTACTAGTAGGAATAACAACAATATAAACAACAATATAAACAGCAATAATAATAATAACAATGAATAATAGTATTATTAGTTTCTCCTAACAAGTAATATTAGACCCCCTTCCCCAAGACTCAAGTCCAGGAAGAGGGCCAACATATTACTTAAAACAGAAATACCTAATTCCCTAACCCTAAATAAAGGGGTGAAGGGAAGAACTAAAATGGCATGACACAGTGCTTGCACTAATTTGCCACCCTACCCAAGTAGAAGTTCTGAGAGGGCAGGAGGGAGGTGGTCATATTATAGAAGACTCCATGAGAAGAAAAGCAATTACTAAGGTGAGTAATTTTTTCTTCAAACACCATGAAGTCTTGCTATATTATGACTATATGCAGATTACACAGCAGTACCTCCATGGAGGAAGGTCAGAACCTACTTAGGAAATAGGCTCTGAAGCTAGCTGTGCCAAAGCGAGCATCTCTCCTGGACTGAATATCCAGGAATAATGCTTGGTAAAAGTGTGAACTGTTTTCCAAGTAGCAGCTTGACAGATTTGAGAATGGGAATATCTCTAGCAGCCGCTAGAGATGCAGCTGTACCCTGGTGGAGTGAGCCTCAGTCCTGAGGGGGTTCTCTACCTAGTTTTTGATAACAAAATTGGATACAAGAGACAATCCACCTTGCAATTGTCCTCTTAGTGGCAGGTTTCCTTTGCCAACCTCGCCATAGGTAAGGAAGAGTTGGAGGATTCAACCTGTGACTCTTGGTGCGCTCAAATAGTAGCTTAAGGCTCTTTTGACGTCCAAGCTGTGCAGACTCCTCTCACCTGAGGAAGAATGCTCAGTGAAAATACTGGAAGAGAGATGGATTGGTTCAGGTGGAAATCTGAAACCACTTTAGGCAAAACTTTCTGTTAGTCCTGAGGACTACCTTATCTCTGTGGAAAGAGATAAAATCTTCTTCCACTGACAGGGCTCTGTAGTTCACTTATCTCTGGCAGAAGTGATAGCCACTAGGAAAACAGTTTTCCAAGTCAGAAACTTGAGCTCTGCTGAAGACAGAGGCTCAAGGGGGTTGCATTAACTGAGCAATGCAAACATTCAGGTCCCAAGCGAGCTGGTCCTCGAAAAGGAGGGTTGGTGTGAGTAACCTTTAAAAAACTTGGAAAGCACAGGGTGAGAAGAAAGGAAGCAGGCTTCCTGCTGACAGAAAAGCAGAGACAGCTGCCAGATGAACCTTTAGGTAGCTGGCCTAAGGCCTAAGGAATTTAAATGGACCAAATAGTCCAGTAAAATGGGCAGATCAGCAGATTCTGGGATAATCTGCTTTCAGAGCACCAGATGGAAAACCTTTTCCACTTAGAATTGTATTGGCTCTAGTGGAAGGCTTTCTTGAAGCCTTTAAAATATCCAAAACACCTTGAGAAAGGTTTAAGTCAGCAATTCTAACTCCTCAAGAGCCATGCCTTGAGATGGAGGGATTGAGGTCCGGATATCACACTCTCCCTGTGCACAGGCCAGTAAGTCGTGGACTCTGGGCAAGCTCAGGGCAGGGTGAACTGTCAAGGACAGAAGCAGTGGGTACCAGGGCTGTCTGGCCCAATCTGGAGCAATCAGAATCACCTTGCAGGGCTGAGATCTGATTTTACTGTACCTCTGAAAAGAAGGGAAAGGGTGGAAAAGCATACAGGAACTTCCCTTTCCAATCCAACTGAAAAGCGTCCCAGGGGACTGATCCCAGCACTGGAGGCCTGCAACAAAACAGAGGAAGTTGGTGGTTGTCTGGGGCTGCGAAAGATCTATCTGAGGGGTGCCCCATCTGGCAAAGACTGACCCCAGCACCTGAGGATTCAGAGCCCATTCATGATGGCCCTGAGAAATCCTGCTGAGGGCATCCGCCAGGACATTGTCCTTCCTGGAAGGTGAACTGCTATCAGGGAGGTGTTCAGGGAGTAAGCCAGAGACCGCAACTTCATTGCTTCGTGCACAAGGCTGATGACCGAGTGCGCCTTGCTTGTTGATGTACCACATTGTTGTGGTGTTGTCTGTCCTGACTTGAACTACTTTGTTCTGGACAGAAGCTGAAAATGCCTGAAGAGCTAAAAGGACAGCTCTGAGTTCCAAAAGATTGATGTGGAGCAGAGATTCCTGGGGAGACCACACTCCCTGAGTGGACAGGTCGCCCAAGTGAGCTTCCCCACCCTAACAGGGAAG
Source organism: Neoceratodus forsteri (assembly GCA_016271365.2). Classification (NCBI taxonomy): domain Eukaryota; kingdom Metazoa; phylum Chordata; order Ceratodontiformes; family Ceratodontidae; genus Neoceratodus; species Neoceratodus forsteri. The sequence goes on from CM057452.1 coordinate 458,889,335, forward strand.
CATCCGTGGTGAGGGAGTGGGAAGCGGAATGAAAGGACCCCTTGTTTTAGATTGCTTTGATCCTGCCACCAGTGTAAGGCCAGGATCAGGGTTTGGGTCACTGGAACCAATTTGAAAGGGGGTCCCTCCTTTGAGACCAATAGGCCTCAAATGGAACTGAATGTCCCTCATCTGAATCTTGCTCCTTGCACTACAGCTGTGGAAGCAGCCATGTGCCCTAGGAGTTGCAGAAAATGCCTTGCTGGTCGAGAGACCCGAGGGTAAAGGAGGATGCCAGGGCAATGAGTCTGTCTACCCTTTCCGAGGGGAGAATGCCCTGGCTAACTTTGTGTTCAATTCTGCACCTATGAAAATTAGTACCTGAACTGGTTCGAGAACTGACTTTGCAATTCAGCAGGAATCCTAGGGAAGTGAGAAGCTGCTGGGTGACTTGCAAGTGGGATTTTACCTGATCTGGGGACTGACCCACTATGAGCCAGTCGTCCAGGTAGGGAAACACAGCAATCCCTTGCCTTCTTAAATGAGCCACTACCACAGCTAGACATTTCGTGAATACCCTTGGCGCAGAGGTAAGGCGAAGGGCATTGCCCTGAACTGGTAGTGGCCTGAGGGTAGTTCGAACCTGAGGTACTTTCGGTGAGAAGGCCTGATCAGAACATGAAAATAGGCATCCTTGAGGTCCAGGGAAGCTAACCAGTCCCTGGCCTCAGGAGGGCAAAATCATTGTCGAGTTAACATTTTGAACTTTGGTTTCAAAAGATGCTTGTTCAGGTACCTTAAATCTAAAATGGGCGCCATTCTCCTGTCTTTTTGGGGTAAGAAAGTATCTTGAGTACAGCCCTTGCCCTGATGGCAGGGAGGGACCCTTTCTACTGCTTTGCAGTCCAAAGAGAAGAAACCTCTGCTTCCAAAGCAAGGGCTTCTGAAGGATTTGCAGGTGGAAAATGTCTGGCTCTCATCTTTGGAAACTGTTCAAGCTGAGAACCAGACCCTGGCCTATTACCTCCAGAACCCACCTGTCCGAGTTAGGGACACCCAGTTCTGGCTGAAATAAACCAACCTGCCCCCCACTGGTACAGGAGAATGACCCTGAGGCACCCCATCAGGGTGCCTGCTTGACAATAGCCTTGCTGAGGGAGGGGGCCCGTTTACTTGTGCCCCGTCTACCTCTGCCTCTAAAGAAACCCCTCTGTGCAAATGCAGAGGAGGCCTGAAATTGGTAAAAGGCCTGTGGAAAGGCCTGCCCTCACCTCTCTGGGAGTGTGCCTCTGTGGAGTGGCATGCTCTCCTTAGCCTGGGCACTTTTGTAGTAGTTCTGTATTCAACCATCTTTTTCATATAGTTTTCTGTTTGTTCCCCAAACAGAGAATTACCCACAACAGGAAAATCCATAGCCTTTGACTGAGTATCTTGGGACAGATTAGTGCATCTGAGCCATGCCAACCTACGGAAAGCTACAAAAGTGGCCATGACCCTAGAGGAAACATCATTAACATCAACAGCAGTATGAAATTGAACTTTAGAGGCTTCAATGCCATCAGCAGCCACCTGTTCCAACTCACTAGCCAGCTGGCCATGGGCCTGCTTGGCTAACTGCAATACTGTGTCCCACCTAGATTTCTGATATCTAGCCACATAAGCCATATAATTTGCCTGCCTGAGTCCCAAAGAAGCTGCCATATACTGTTTTTTCGCCATGGCATCAATCTTCCTGGAATCCTTATCAGGAGGATGTGAGGCCAGAGGAATATTAGCCTTGTCACAGGCTGCAGCTTGTACCACACCCACATGACTACACTGCTCAGTGAGGAAGTCTGTATCAGAGCCTGACAAGGTATATCTTCTGTCCATTTTTTATCTACAGGAGGGACAGAATGAGGATTTTTAAAATCTTTGTTGTTTGCTTCCTAAATGACTTATGCAAAGGAATAGACAACCTCCTAGACTCTGGTATATCCATCATTTCTACATAATCAGGCTCCTCTTGCTCATCCACAGCTTCCTCTAAAGGAAGCTGGAGGTTCTGCAACCTTTTGTAAAACATAAAATGAGAAGGGACTCAGACAGAATAGGAGGAGATTCTAAAGGTCTGTCTGGAGAAATGTCCGGTTCAATGGGCACGTCCAGACCCTCCCAGCCACACATGTAATGATCAAATTAGTCCCCTCCTCTCTGTGGTTCATAAAATTCCTCAACATCATACTCCTGAACCACTGGCACTGAATGAACCAACCTTTACCAACTGTAGGTGGTTCGGCAGGACCCTAGAGACAGTGACTGGACAATCTGTATGGCTTTAGCTATTTCTGCAGCAGTTGGAGAGACAATTTTGGTCTCCAAACCTACTGATTTCTTAGTCTTTTCACTGAGACTGGTTCCCTGAACCAGCCTTCCTTTGCCGAGGAAGTCTGCGCCTGGTCAGAGGGCACTCCTCTGGTCCAGTGGGTACTGGACGGGCTGGCCATCCGGGTCAGCGGACTTCTTGGCCTCTCATTCCCGAGCTGGCCCAATCTCTTTTCCAGGGTGGCTGCAGGAAATTTTTACACACCTGGCAGTCTGACAGGAGGTGGTCAGCCTCAGACAATAAACACAAGTGGTGTGTGGGTCAGCCTTGGCAAAGGCTTCCCACAGACATCACAGTGTTGAAACCCAGTGGGCCGGTTTTTCTTTTGGGTTTCTCAGACATAATGCCAGCCTAACCAAAAACTTGCTCTTTTGATGTGGCAGTGCCAGGCAAGACACCTTATCGGTTCCTAACCGTGTCACGGGTATTTGAAAAACCTATTTTAAAAGCAAGGTTTTTAGAACTGATAAGAACCGGAACCGCACTCTAAAAGCCCAACCACACTTTAAAACGTTAATTAAGCAAACCGATCGGTTCAAAACCGAACCGATAACTGAATTTCCACACAGACTTTAAATTTTCTACTTACGGTTTACAGATAGAGCTTTTAACCGAAATGCGGTAAAATAAATACTTTTGCCGTTCAAATGAACGAAAATACTCGCTTGAACCGAGAAATGAACCGATGTGAAGGAGCTGATCTCCGGAGCGACTGTTCAGTGAAGCGGAGTAAAGAATCTGACAGTTTCATTTGAAACTGGCCAGACAGAGCTTTGGTATAGCGCCTCGCTGTGGAACTCCAGACTCTCTGGAGTTAACTCTTTCTCTCCGGGCAGTTCAGCTGCAGTGGCTGACTGCATATAGTCATAATATAGCAAGACTTCATGGTGTTTGAAAAGGCGTTTACAAGTTCCACACAGAAGAAAAATAAAAAGTAAGCCTATCTATTACTTACAATACCACAGACAGAGCTTGAACGGCGATTGCGGTTAAATTTCGTAAAATAAACCGAGAATTACACTTTGAAACCGACAAACAAACTGAACAGCAGGAGGAATCTCCAGAGCGACTGTTCAGTGAGGCGGAGTAAAGAATCTCACAGTTTAAGTTTGAGCTTCAACAGACAGAGTGTTCAACCGAGCTCGGCCAAGATTCCATGCCTTGCATGGAAGTTAACTCTTTCACTCGGAGCAGTTCTAACCTGGGGTTATACTGCATATGTCATAATATAGCAAGACTTCATGTTGTTTGAATGTCATTTTTACTACATTTGTCAGTTTGTTATGCATGTAGTTGTGTCCCCCTCCCTCCCTCACCTCAATGGTACCCATGGTGAGCTGAACTCTGGGCGACCCCATATGTCAAATTCTACAGAGGTCAGCAGCTCCACTTGTGTGTCGTGGACTGCGACCTGCTTAGTCTGTCTGCTTAGATGTTTTGGGCACCTGGAACATATGAACTTATGAATTTGCCAGCAGATAAAGGCCTTATGGTCTATCGAGTCTCCTCAGTGTCCAACTAGTAGCCCTTATATTGTAGCGGCCCTCCCATACCCTATCCCATCCCTTTTGAAGCAGTCCACTATTCTACAGGATACCACTTCCATAGACAACACGTTCTACCCAGACACCACTCTTTTCGTAAAAAAGTGTCTTCTCATTTCCTCCTGAACCTTCCCCTAAAATCTGAGATTGTTACCTCGAGTGTCCCTTCCCCCTTAACTTGAGTAGTCCCTGTGTGCCTACCTTGTTTATTCCCTTCATTTCTTGAAGGTTTCAATCATATCGCCTGTCTCCTCTCCTCCAGTGAGTACATGTTCAACTCCTCAGCCTGCTCAGTAGGGTATGTCACCTAGTCCCTGGATCATCTTTGTTGCCCTGCGCTGTACACCCTCCAGTAACTTAATGTCCCTCTTCAGGTATGGACACCAGTATTGCACGAGTATTCCAGGTGTGGCCTAACCAGTGACCTATACAACGGCAGGATCACCTTCCCTCTCCTTGAAGATATACCCCAAGCAATACAAACCACCATTTTGTTGGCCTTTGCAGCTGTCTTCTGCATTGTGCTGAGTCATTCACGAGCCCGATTAGATCCTTCTCCTACTCTGTCATGGCTAGCTGAACCCCACCCCCAGCTGGTAGCTCCTTCTTGGGGTTTTGCCCCAAACATATCACCTTGCACTTTTGGCACTGAACCCCAACTGCCAGGTGTCCGACCAGGTCTCCAATTTTGACAGATCATCCTGCAACCCATGCCACCCTCCTAGGTCATCCAGTACTGCTCCCATCTTGGTGTCATCTGCAAACAAACTGATCTTGCTCTTGATGCCCATTGAGATGTCTGATATGAACAACCCAAACAACACCGTCCCAGCACTAAGCCCTGCAGTACCTTGTCACTGCCCTCGGAGATAAGAGCTTCTTCCCGCCACCACCCTCTGCTGCCTTCCTTGTAACAGTTTACTACCCATCCCACTATTTTCACCCCTGCACCTCTACCTGCCAGCTTACTACCCAGCCTCCCATGCAGCACCAAGTCGAATGCCTTACTGAAGTTCAGAAACAGGACATCCACTGCATGGCCCCTGTCCAACTGTCTAGTTACCCATTCACAGTAATCAACCCCATGCTGCCTAACATGTACAGTACTGCTGACAGTTCTAGACCCTCTTCTTGAGCCCAATACCAGACTCTCACTGCTTTCCTGCAATGGAGTAGGAATGAGTTCCCCTCTTGTTGATGTAATGCATTAACTAACTTAATAAAGACTAACCTAGGCGTTAGACAGGGTTGTCTATTAGCACCAACCCTGTTTAATGCCTATATCAGTTCCATTTTAGAACAGTTAGAAGATTCAGAATTTCTCCCCAACTATCAATGGAAAGAAAGCATCACTCTTAGCTTACGAACAACTTTGTCTCATTCTCCACATCACTTCTGGACCTTCAAAGAAAAGTGAATCACTTTTTATAATTTCGTCAGGATAATCAATTAATAATAAATAAGCATAAAACCAACCTAATGGTATTTTGTCATAAAAGAAGCTACCAACTATCTATATTGATAAAGTCAAAATTCTAACTGTTACTAACTATACCTATTTGGGTGTTCACTTTTCCTCTAACCTATCATGGAATGAACACTTAAAAATAATAAATCAGAGATCAATAAATAGAGGTTACTCACCTGTAACAGAAGTTCTAGGAGTGATATATGTTGTTCATGTGAAAAGTGCGCCATCAGGACTGCCGAGCTGGACTCTGAGCCCAGGACGCATTCTTTCACATCCCAATCCGTCCGTCTCACCAGCAATTCTTCCGCTTCAGGGCGAGGGATCCTTTAAGAGTTCTTGGCCATGCCTTCGGCCTCTCTCCAGCTCCCAGGGTCTTCACCAAATGCATGGCAGTGGTGACAGCATTCCTCTCGGCGCTAAGGGTCTGGGTGTACCCTTACCTGGACGATTGGCTGATTGCAGCCCCTCCAAGTTGGAGGTGGAGCGGTCCAGGATCTGGCCCTCCAGGTCTGCTCTCAGATTGGCCTCCTCATCAACGAGGCCAAATCAGAACTTGTGCCAATGCAGGTGATTCAGTTCATTGGGGCAGAGCTCGATCTCTTGAGCCAGAGCATGGCTCCCCAGCGGACAGGGCCAAGGTCCTTCCTCCTTCGCCCAATCATTTCTGGTTGGGCAACTGCGCCTGCCAGGACTTCTGCACCTCCTGGGCTCATGGCGGCCTGCACCAGCGTGGGTCCGTTGGGGCCCACTGGCACACGCGCCCCTGCAATGTGGGGGCTGGTCCGCCAATGGTCACAGCGCCCGCTCCTCTGGACCAGCCAGTGACAGTGACCCAGGTGATGTGTAATGGCCTCCAGTGGTGGCTCATTCTAGCTTATCTGCACAAGGGTATCCTGGTTGTCCGCCCGAGCTGGACGGTCACCTGACGACCAGCACCTCTCTGATGGGTTGGGGAGCACAGAGCCCATGGACTCTGGTTCCCTTAGGAGTCTCGATGACACATCAACCTGCTGGAGCTTGAGCGGTCCGACTAGCCCTCATCTCCACCGCTTCCGCTTGTATGGGGTCAAGTGGTCCAGGGTCCAGATGGACAACACCACGTCCACCACGAGTACCTAAACAGTCAGGGCAGGATGCAGTCCTTGCCTCTGTGCAAGGAGGCTGTCTGCACTTGGTCTCTCGTGAGCAGACTGGAGGTGGATCTCCTAGCCATCCATGTGGCAGGCGCTCCAACACTCTGGCCGATGCCCTCAGCTGGATAGGTGCTGCATCTCACGAGTGGTCTTTCCTGCCAGAGGTAGTACAAGATCTGTTCTCCACTGGGACACTCCTCAGGTGGACCTGCTTTCCACCTGGGAGAATGTGAAGCTGAGGCTGTTTCATGCCCACCCCTTCAGCAGGGCTCGCTGCAGGGATGCCTTCGAGGGCCGTGGACCCCAGGCCTCTTCTCGCCTTCCCTCCATTTCCCTTGATCCACAAGGTGCTTCTAAGGCTAAGAAGGACAAGGTGCAGGATTCTGTAGTCCCAGACTGGCCCCGCCAGTTCTAGTATCCAGATCTCCTCAGCCTCAGCACCAGGTTCCCGAGGCAGCTTCCAGCCCGTCCGGACCTGATCTCGGTCAACAAGGGAAGGTACTCCACCTGGACCTTTAATCCCTGCACTTGAGGGACTGGTTCCTGAGCGGCTAGAGTTCCAGGCCTTGGGTCTTTCCGACTGGGTCCTCAACGTTATTGAGGTATCCCGTAAGGAGTCTACCAGAAAATGCTATGCCTTCAAATGGAAGAGATTCTCCATTTGGTTTCAGGATAAGGGTGGGACCTTCCTCCTGTTCTTTGGCTAGCATTCTGGACTACCTGTGGTTCCTCTCTCAGCTAGGGCTTCGGTCGATGACCCTTAAGGTGCACCTGGCAGTCATCTCTGCTTGTGGCACGGGCCGGAAAGTAGTCTGTGGTGCAGGAGAAGGTGGTCGGCGCTTTTTTCAAAGACCTTGATCACATATCCCTCCGGTGGGAACCTCCACCTCTGTGGGATCTACTGCTGGTATTGGCTAAGCTCATGGGCAAGATTCGAATCCGATGCACAGGTGTGATATCTCTCACTCATCGAGTAAGACCGCCTTCTTGGTGGCTATCACGTCAGCCAGAAGGATGGGAGAGCTCCAGGAGCTTTCCATTGAGTCTCCTTATCTGTTCTTCCACAGGGACAAGGTTGTCCTGCGCCCCACCCAAAATTCCTTCCCAAGGTGGTGTTGGAGTTTCACCTTAACCAGGTGTTGACTCTGCGGTGTTCTACCCCAATCACACCTTGGAGGCTGAATATAGGCTGCATACTCTGGACCCTAGAAGAGCTCACTTATTATAAGGAGCGGACGGCTGAAGTTCGGGAGAGGTTCGCCAGCTATTTGTCACCTACACTGAAGCCGCACCTGGCAGACCTGCAGCCAAGCGGATTGATAGGTAGGTGGGTCACCTCCTGCATAGATCTTTGCTATAGGTTGGCGGGCATGGAGCCTCCCAAAGGGATAAGAGCTCATTCTACCCGCCATACCGCTGCTTGGTGGCTGCTTCCAGGACGCCCCTATCCAGGAAATCTACAGGGCTGCTACCTGGAAGTCAGCACACACTTCATTATCCACTACCACATCGACTCTCGAGTCACACTGGGATGCTGGTTTTGGGACCTTGGTTCTCCAGTCCTTATTTCCCATCTAGGGTGCGCGCTTGCCTCCCTCCTCCCACAGAACTGCTAGGAGTCTGCCAGCAAGTGTGGACTGAACAACATATCACGTCCCTAGAGTACAGGTTACTCGCCTGTAACAGGAGTTCTAGGAGTGGTGTATGTTGTTCATCCACACAACCCATCCAACCTCCCCGGCTTGACGATGCAACCTGGCTTCCAGCGGCTAGATCTACATCATGGGCGGAGCCGAGAGTTTTTCCACCCAGGGGGTGGAAGAGCCAGCCTGAAGACCTTCCAGCAAGATTTAAAGCGGCAAGGAACCTGCCAGTAAGTGTGGATTGAAAACATATCCACGCCCTAGAACATCATTTAATGCTTTTAAAAGGTTCTCTAATAAGTTGGGAAATGACTCTGTAATAAGGCAATTAGACAATAGAAGCAAAAATTAGTGCTAGTCTGTTATACTGTAGTAGAAGTATGGGCAACCAAACCACTAAAACAGAAATGCAGCTCAATAAACTCTATAGATATATATTGAGAGTCTCCAGTCTACTCCAGCTCCTGTTATAAACAGCAGAGTTGGGACAGCTTCCACTGTCAGCTTATGTAACAGAAAGAAATATAAATCATGTTCTAAAGCTTTTTACTTTCCAAACATAGATTGCCTAGATATTGTATTGAAGAAGAGCCAGAGTATGATGACAGGGCTTTCATCATTTTATATGGACATTATAAAATCATTATTAAATTCGGTATGACAGATATCCCTATCAAATATATAATATACCCTTTGGAGAAATAAAATCCAGATTAAAAGTAGAATAAAAGACATTCATTTTGCCTCAGACATGGAACGGATACAGAAAATTAAAACTTTTCCTGGTACAAGCAAATCAAACTTGACCACAATTATGAAATCTTATTTATCCACATTTAACAACATTAATAAAAGAAGATTAATGACAAGATTTAGACTAGGGTTATTTAAAAGTAATTATCTTAACAAAATTATCACAGCAATAACACAGAACACTGCAGGTACCGAATGACCTAAAGCGTGATTATTACAGTATTTGTCCTCTATTACAGAAGCATGGGAAACAAAATGGTTAGTCCACTTTGGAGAACTTCAGTCTCCATTCAAATCAATTACTGCTGGCATTGTTTAATTCTAAGGACTATGAGATACAAAATAATCTGATTGGTTACATGAATTCTAGTAAATTGTAACTTTAAACATAGTAGGAAATATCTTAGACACAGTCATAATGATTATCACGCTCTTATTACTCCGATTGTCATTAGTACCGAATTTATTATGCCTAATGATTTTAATGTGCTTACTAAATAAAGTTTTAATAGATGTGATTTTGTATGTTATTTTGTAAAAGCATCTTGCTGAACATTAAAATATTTATGTAATGCATCACACTGACATTAAGAGGACCCAGGGACAGGTGGATCGGAAAGCCTGTAGTCCATACAGAACAGCTCATCTCTAGGACGTTTATGTGGAGGGTGTTCTCCACTTTGGTCTAAGTGCCCTGTGTCAGATGGGGCCCCAGATGTGCCTGCCAGCTCATCTGAGAGTCATCTGTAGTTAAAATCTGGTGAGGGAGTAAATCAGGAAAAGAACCCCTTCAGCAGATTGCTTGGTTCCATCCAGCACTGAAGCACTCTGCAGATGGAAGAGGTTACTAGAATATTCTGTTCTAGATCATCTGTGCGCTGATCCCACTGGACTCAAGGTACACTGTGGGATTCTCATGTGTAGTCTGGCCAGGGTTTCGTGACAATGGCCGCTGCCATCAGGCCTAGGAGCCACAGCTATGTTGTGGCTGTGGTGGCTGTTGTGGACCATATGGGCCAGCACATCAGATGTTCTGCTCTGTTCAGCGGGCAGGAAGGCTGAGACTTGGGCTGTGCCCAAAACTGCACCTATATACTGCAGATGCTGGCGAAGGAATCAAGACACACTTTGGTACTTTGACAGACAGAATAAAGCCCAGACCCGCTTACTAAGAAAGAAGGCCCTGCTGGGACTGGCACCTGTCTCCCTGCAGGCGTTATTCAAACCTGCCGAGATGAGCATGCCACAAGAAGCATCTCCAGGCATGCCTTACATGTTCCCTTCAGGAACTCAGCCCAGGAGAATGCTTTACGGTAAGGGCTCCACCTGGCTAAACAAGCTTCCAAACACAAATCACCAGCCTTCAACGCCTAGGGCACTTCAAACCGAACTCCAGAAGTCCATCTCTCCTCCAGTCTGCTGCCTGTGTCAAACATAATCCCAGCATCCTGCCCTCCACTCAACTGCCCACTTGCTCTGGATGGGTTGCACCTACCCCCCACCCCCCTACCGACTCACCCCCACTTGTCCTTTGTCCAGTACCCCTCACTACCTCCCCCACGCCCTCTGTCCAGTTCACCCACACTTACCTCCTGCCAGGTCCCCTGTCCACTTCCTCTGCCAATCTCCTCCCTCCACCTGCCCTCTATCCAGTACACCAACACTACCTCTGCCCATTTCCCTTACCTCTTCTGCCCCCATCCCCCCACATACCTGCACTTGCCAAACCCCAATTTGTCTCTCTGCACTTTCCTTCTCTCAGATGGCTGCACATTCGTACCTCCACTGGGAAACTGACAATGCTACCAGCTGCTTCATTCATGTCTTGACTTGTGTAAACCGTAAATGTATTTGCTACCCTTCCTGTGTAAACTCTATGTTAGTAGTACTAGGTTTACTAGAAAAGAAGGCCAGGGCCTGCAGCGGGTTGGGATAGTCAGGATAACAAATCAAGCAGACCCACAAACTTAGTGCATAAAAAGTGCTGGAAAGGCACTTATTTTATTTTTGTCAGGAAACACTGACTTCCGGATACACAGAAATCAGGAAAATAAAGTTAGTTCAGTCATTTTCAAAGTCTCAACAAATGAACAGATGAGCTACACTCAGGATGAGTCACTGCTCTGCCCAGCAGTGCCACCAGGCTATCTCCTTGCAAACGTATATACTTCAGAGGTCCACCACCTCTGGCAGTCAGCTCCAACTGACATCCTCTATCTTAACTCCTAGTGGTAATCTTTTATACATTTCTGGGAGTGACATCATAATCAGATGATCCTCCTCCTTTTGAAAAATCAAAACAACATACTACAGGTTCCTTTTTACTTTACATTTTCATTCCTAAACATCAGGTATATAAGTGTATAACAGTATTTGTACTAAATAATCCCACAACCTTACTTTGATGTCCTAAAACAATGTTCATGGGTTGATTAGTCTCAATAAGGCTAAGCCCCTCCCTTGATAGTGACATCACTCATTACAGCTTCTATAAAGACAGACAGACTGTGGGCTGCCAGCCCTATAGAACACCCATGCAGCCCAACAGGTAAGACAAACAAGAATATATTGCTCACTTTAAATTTACTTCTTTGCCAAAGGGCACACCATGCAATATTTAGGGACTTCCTGGTCTCATTTCCTACATGTGTTTTGTTAGTGCAACTAATTTATTCATTTAGAAGCTAGCATACTTCAAAACTTTAAATAAAACACTGAGTTTTAGTTTATTGAAACGCTCAATACAGAGAGCTCTGTTTCAGAGGGTTGCTAACAACAAAGGTTATCTTAGTTTTATTTTATTCAGGTTCTCTCCTTCTCTGCAACTATTAATTTAAAAGTAAAACTCTTTTCTTTCGGCTCATTAGAGGCATGAACTGAGCTGCAAATGAAAATCTTTTCTTAAGGTTTTCTATGTCCGGGATTTCAAAACTGCAGAACTCCTGCCTGAACCAAACAATAGTTTCCCCTTCTACTAAAATAAAGTAGAGCAGATTGGTAATTCCTTCTTCTATTAACTAAACCAATGCTCCCAAAATGCAGCACAAAGGTAACGAAATGAAAGGGAAAGGAACGCTAATAATTTTGCTTGTTCATTATATTTCTGTATAACAGGCTATCTGCTCAACCAAATCTAACAGATAATGCTAGGAAAACTAAGGACCTAACAGGCTATTTTAAAAGGGTCCTGCAAAGCTGTGAAACAGACAACTCTTAAAACATATTGTGTCTGCCCCACTGGTCATTTGAGGTAATTTCACTTGGAAGCAATGCCCTTTAATATATCCATGTATATGTATTATATGTTTCTACATTTCACATAAATGCCTTCACTATTCAGCATCTGGTACTTTATGCCTAAGCATGTTATCTCTTTTTTTTTTTTGGGGGTACTTGAAGAATATTAGGCCTGTACTCATCACAGGGAGCATCCTGTGACAGGGCCCATCTAGATTTTCCCCACACTGTGTGGGAACAATTTACATAAAGTGGTTCTGGATTAACCAGTTGTCAAGGCGCTTTTAAATGCTACAAAGTTAGTAGAGTCTACTAATTCCTGAGGTAGTTTATTCCATAATGCAGGCACCCTCAATGAGAAAAAGTTAGATCTATGATTGGTTCTAGGCTTAGGCACAATTAGTTGTCTGGTGTGACATCTAGGAACAATTTGCCTAGTAGCATGGACAAGTCCAAATTTTTCATAAGATCAGGGTTTTTTGTAGCTTGTATGTTAAAAGTAAGTCCCTCTGATTCTTCTAACCTACAAAGAATGTAAACCCGTTACAGAAAGTCTTGATTGGTAGGCCTTTATGCTAATCTAGGATCATCCTGGTTGCCGTTTTGGATTCTTTCGCAGACAGCCAATATCAGACTTTAGGTAAGGGTTCCAAAGGGTGATCCATAATCAATAAGGGATCTGACACAAGTTCGGTAAAGAGTTATCATACATTGTTGGTTTTAGTAACAAAAGAGCACTGAATTTGTCTAAGTAACCCATTGGTTGAGTTAGCCACTTCTGTACAGTGGTCAACTGATATAAGTTTTGAATTAACAAGTATACCCAGGTCCCTTTCCAAATCCATAGATTTCAACAATCTATTATTGATATAAAATTTGTTTTTGGGATTATGAGTCCCGAAATGCAAAACCACACAATTTTCAATATTGAATTGCATCATGTTGTCAATAGTCCACGTTTCAATTAACTGCAAATCTGATTTGAGTGAATCAGAATCTGATTTATTATTCATAGGGCTACCAAGCTTTGAATCATCAGCAAATTTAGACAACCAGTTTTACCAGTTATCTGCATATCACTAATGTAAATGTTGAACAGAATTAGGCCCAACACTGAGTCTTGCTGGACCCACTGGTAACTGCACCTGGGTCAGAGGAGCAGTCATTCAATAGGACTCTGGAGATCTATTTGTCAACCATGCACTAACCCAATTGACTAATTGATAAGAAAAGCCCAAATATTCCATTTTTTTTAAATAAGGATACTATGAGGGACTTTGTCAAAGGCCTTGCTGTAGTCCAGCAGAATAACATCTAATTGGTGTTTATTATCAAGGCCCTCACTGATGTGGTTATAGAATGATAACAAGTTATTAGTGCAAAAGCGACGGTTCTGATCCCGTGTTGAGTAGTATCATCAATGTTAAGTTCTATCATTCTTTTCAAAGAATGATTTTATCATTTTTCCATAATTTTGCAGATAATCGATGTAAGGCTAATAGGGACGATAGTTCTAAACATTAGACCTACTACCTTTTTATGAATTAGATATGAATGCAGTTAACCAGTCTGCATGGATTTCTGTTTTATGGAGAGATTTATTAAAATGATTTCCAATGGAAGAGCTAGTGCCTCAGCAGTTTCCATAAGGAATCTGGCATTAATTTGGTCAGGCCCTGGGCTTGCAGATTTCTTTAAAGATTTAAGGAGTAGCGTGATACCACAAGCTTTAATACTGTATGTATGGGTTGATTCCAAATCGACCCTGGACTTGCTTTAAATGGACAAAGCTTTTTTTAGTGAAAACTGAACAAAATATGTATTGAAAAGGTTAACTATATCGAATCTAACTGCATAGGAGTACCATTATGTGTAAGTGGCCCTACCTTTTGTGAACTACCCTTTCTGTTTAAATATGAAAATAATGCTTTTTATACATCTTTTGTGAGCCAATTTAAATTCAGCTTTCATTTTAGCTTGCTTAATCATGTATTTCAGTTTATGTAAAGATTTTTGTACTCGGTAAGAAACCCCAGTGTCAATTTGTCTGCTGTAATTATGAAGTTGCAACAAAATGCATCTCCTTAAGTGTTGATGAGGATCCTTTGTAAACGAGCTCTTAGCTCAAAGGTTTGTAATTCCAAGTTCCCAATAAATAAATAAATAATCCCTAGAGCATCGAACAGGTGTCTTACGCAGGATAGGGTGTGTAAGGGTTGGTCCCTGAAGTAAGTTTTTAGTAGCCAGTCATCCAGGTAAGGAAAGACATAAAGGCCTTCCTGCAAAGGGCTGCTGCTACTACTACTGCTAAGCATTTGGTAAAGACACGCGGCACAGATGATAAGCCAAAGGGCAATATCCTGAACTAGTAGTGTTTCCTTGAAACAGGAATCTCAAATATTTCCTGTGAGGTTTTTAATTTTGATATGAAGGTAGGCATTCTTCATGTCCTGGGAACAGATCCAATCCCAAACTTTTAGCAGTGGGAGTAAGCCCTGCAGTGTGACCATTCTGAACTTTTGTACTCAATAAAGTAGTTCAGGTCCCTGAGAGTCAGTCTAAGTCTCAGATCTCCCATCTATTTTGGAACTAGGAAGTACGAGACTAGAACCCCGTGTTCCTTTGTTCCAGGGAGGAGGTTCTATTACCCTTTCTAAAGCAAAGTATGGACTTCCTCTAGGAGCAGAGGAATATGATCTGGAAGATAATGTGAAGGCACCAGGGATGATCTGGAGGTAGTTCTAGAAGTTCTGGAGCATGGCCTTGTGCTACTATTTCCAGGACCCAGGCATCTGAACTCACCTCCCTCCACTGGTCCAGGAGGAAGGAGAGACGACTCCCAACAACCACCCCTGGAGGCAATGGTGGCTGGGGGTTGTAAAAGGGGTCAGGCAGAGACAGTTGGGTGGCTCCTGCCACTCCGCCACCTCTAGGGGTTTTAAGTGGGAACCTGGGTGGCTCTTGGGGAGGCAGGCTCTTGCTCCTCTACCCTTATTCTGTTGTCTGGCAATTATATGGGATCCAGCACTGACTGGATGAAAAGGAACCCTCTACCTACTCCTTGGTTGGATATGCTAGAGGAAATTTACTGATTTCAGTGTTCTCACGAGGCCTTCAGATTAGGCAGGATATCTTGAACATCTGTACCAAACAGCCTGTATCCTCTAAGGGTGCATTCAGAATGGACTTCTGTATGTCAGTCATTCTCAAAATCAGTCGCCTGAGGCAAGAATACCTCCTAAGGCATACTCCTGAGGCAGCTGCTCTGGGTGAAGTATCAGAGATGTCACAGGCCATATGCAGTATGCTTTCCTACATCAGCCCCAGCTGTCAGAGCTCCTGTTTAGGTGTACCTTCTGGGAGAGCTTGAGTAGTTGCTTTAGCTTTTCCCCAGAGTGTATTCTAGTATTTGACCACATCGGCCTGGTAATTTGCAATTCTATGGCCCAAAGAAGCTGAGGCATAGTTTGTTTGCCCAACACATCCAACCTCCTTGATTCTTTATTAGCAGAAAGAGAGAGTTAAGACGTGTTGGTGCCTTGACCAGTCAAGGGAGCATTTATGACTACAGAATCCACCTCAGGTTGACCTGCAAAAACAGGTTTGCCTGAGGGGGCCTGGTACATTTTGTCTGCCTTTGTAGTTATGCAGGAATCATGCTGGGTCTATACCAGGCAGCAGGGTGGCATAAATTATGGGAGGGCTGTCAGGCAACTCCAAGAACTCAGTCAGGTTCTTCTTGGTGATGTTCTGTTCCTCCAAATCAAACCCACAGCAGCCTGCAATTGCTGCATTATGGTTATGAGGATGGATTCTGGGGAGGGGGACTGCGGGCTGTAAACCACCAAGTTTCCAGTACCTGTAGACACAGTGGAACTAGTCCTTTCTAAGTGCTTTCCACTTACTCTTTAATCTCTTCTCTTCATCTTGCATTGTAAGGTCAGGATTATAGTCTAGGTCGTCATTGGTCTGGTCGATTGGATGAAGAGAGCACTGGTGAGGCTGTTGGTGCTTCAGAGGGGGCTGGAGCCTAGCCCTAGCAGGTGTCGATGTTGGGGCTTGACTTAGAGACCCCAGCAACATGAGTCCTGTTACAGGAGGAGAAGGTAGAGGCACTTTGGTATTTCTGTAAAGACAAGCATACCACCTGGGATTGGCACCCTATGGTCGACAGGAATGCCGGTAGATGTTGATGGAGAAGATAGGGCTTCTGGCATCAACAGCAATGCCTAGCCAACAGGCTGCCCTGACCTGGAAGGAAGCTAGACAGTCTGGGCAGTGGTGCCACTGAAGCAGTTGATGGCACTGAAGAGGTCGTACCTGTTTGCAGGAGTGACCTGGAGTGAACTGGGGAGGCCTTGTCCTTTTCTCACTCTCTTTCCCGGTGTCTGTGCTTGTGTGACCTGGACGTCTTCTCCCGGACTTGGAAGCCTTGGATCCAGAGGAATGGTTCGCGACATGGCAAAGTTCTTTTGTTGGATCTCCATCTCCCTTTGGGCTACCTGCTGTTTAAGGAGGTGCTCTTCCAAACACCCTTATGACATCACCAAGTGGCTATGCTGAACCCTCTGCAAATCACGCAAGCTTGGATGTTATGGTCTGGCTCTATCACAACACATGCAGATATTGCATAAATCTCCAGAGTATATCTTTTCACCGATTCACAGTAATGGAACAGTTTTGACTGCTCTTTAGCAGATATGCACACCACCAAAATCACTTTAGGAAAGTGATCACTAACTATGGTGAGAAAAACAAACAAGAAAAGCGGCAACTGTAACATCGTTGTTTCTGTGCACAGTCAAACGAGTATGGTTGACATTGGGGAAAAGAACTGAGGAGGAAGGCCCCCATGTTTATATGAGAGCGCTCAAATCAGATGTCATCACTGACGGCCCCTAGTGGACTGCCTGCAAAAGTTTCCATGTGGTCCTAGTGCCAGACATCTAATAGTTCCATAGGTGTGGCCTGATGAAAGAGATATCCTCAAAGAAGACTTCTCTGACCAGCAGAGGACTAGAGCATCCTCTGGGAGAGAACCCACTGCTGGTGATCTGCAAGAAAAAGTGGGTGCTGGCTGTTCTATCAGGCAAACGTTCTATTTCTGGAGCACCTCACCATCTGAACACTGATGCCAGCACCAGATGGTTCAGGGTCACTCATATTTTCCTGGCTAATTCTGCTCAGTGAGTCTGCCAGTACACTGTATTTCCCTGGCAGATGTACTGCGGATAGCTGAACCTCCAGGGAGTAGCCTAGGTCCCAGATCCTCTTGGCTTCTGTGCTCAGTTAGGAAGATCTTTTCCTCCATGCTTGTTTATGTAGCACACTGTTGTAGTGGTGTTTGTTCTGATCTGGACAGACTGACTGTTGATCTGAGAGGAAAAAGCCTGCACTGCCAAGTACACTGCCCTGAGTTCCAAGAGATTTATGTGCTCTTGAGTTTCCTGTATACTCCAGGTGCCAGTAAGATTACTCAGGTGGCCACCCCAACCCAAGAGGGAGGCATCTGTTGTGACTACGACTGTAGGAGATTGCCGAAGGAAGGATCCTCTCTGAGTTTGCATTCATCCTTCCACCACTCTAGTACCCTTAACAAGCTTTTTGTGCGACAGGCACCAGTTTGACAGAGTGCCTCACCTCTGATACAAATTATCCCCTAGGTGAAACAAAACATCTCATTTGGAATCTGGCCCCTGGTACCACTGCTGTGGAGACGGCCATGTGTTCCAATAACCTTGAAAATCCCTTACAGGCCCTGGCTGACCTACTTTGAAGGGTTCTGCAGTTGAAACCAGATTTGCTGCCCTTGCTGGAGGAACAATTGCCTTCCCTTGCAGGGTATGCCACTTTGCACCAATAAATCTAGAACCTGGACTGGTTCTGTTCAAGACTTTCTGAAGGTTTATGAGGAATGCCAGGTCTTCGATGTGCTCTGAGTCAGCAGTGCAGAGGACACTGCTTCCACTATGTTTTCCTGAGATTAAAGAGTTGTCCAAGTAAGGAAAAACACCACCTTTTTCATTCTTAAATGTGCTGCCACCACAGCTAGGCACTTTCTGAAAACTCTTGGAGCTGGTGAGGCCAAAATGAAGGGTTGTGAACTGGTACTGACAGCTCCCTCTCCTGAACCTGAAGTATCTTCATTGAGTTGGCCTGACTGCTATGCAAATTAGGTCTTTCAGATCCAATCTCCTATATGTAGAGATGGAAACAAAGAGCCTAGTGTTACCATCTTGAATTTTCTTTAAGTGTTTGTTCAGGTACCTCAGATCTAAAATGAGTCGCCACTCCCATTGTTCTTGAAGGTTGGGAAGTATCTGGAGTAAACTCCTTGCCCCACTGTGTGGCGATTACTTTTCCACTGCATTCGCCTCCATCAATTTCTTAACCTCCCTCTCCAGCAGAATTTTTTCTGCTGGTGTGTGAGGATGAAAACTTTCGAGTTCTGCAGTTTTGGGAATTTTCTGAACTGCAGGGACAAACCCTGACGTAACTACTGCCAGAACCCATTTGTCTGTGGTAATTTCTGTCCATTCCTAGAAGTAGTAAGCCAGTTTTCCTCCCAATGACAAAAAGGTGGGAGACCTGGGCAGACTTGTCAGAAATTTTACTTAGCTGGGGTTTTGGTGTGGTGCTGCAACAGCATACACAGTGCCTCTTCTACCCTGCCCCTACAGTAGCCTCTTTGTGGACGGCACATAGGGAACATAAGCACGAGGATGATATCTCCTACCTCCCTTCCATAAGGCCTGTAGGAAGTGGAGGCCTTTTCTTTCTAAGTATTGCTCTTGTAGGTGGTTTTGTACTCATCCACCTTTTCATGTACAATCTGTCTTGTCAACAAACAGTGAAGTTCACTCACAGGAAATCCATTGCTTTTGTCTGAGTGCCCTGGGA
Organism: Neoceratodus forsteri; assembly: GCA_016271365.2. Classification (NCBI taxonomy): domain Eukaryota; kingdom Metazoa; phylum Chordata; order Ceratodontiformes; family Ceratodontidae; genus Neoceratodus; species Neoceratodus forsteri. The sequence goes on from CM057452.1 coordinate 458,908,360, forward strand.
TAGATCAGTAGTCCTAAGCCAGGCAAACCTTCTTAGGAACACTGCATGGGCCATGACCATAGATGCTGTGTCATCTGTGTCCATTGCAATATGAAACTGGTACTTTGTGGCATCTATGGCTGATCTTGCTGTCAGCAACATCCCTAGTCAAATTTCCAGTAGCTTTTTCGTTCAGTGCCAGAATGGAGTTCCAAAAGGCCCTCTGGTACTGGGCTGTCTAACTAATAAGCTGCCCGCCTTAGCAGCAGGGAACATTGATGTATAAACCTTTTTATCCATGCTATCCAGCATCCCAGAATCTTTTTCAGGGGGCTGGGAGGTCAGAGAGCACTTTGGCCCTGTCACAGGTGGCACTCTGGACCCACCTCATGATCAGGGTGGGAGTACAGGTACTCAGCACCCTGCTTGTCCACCTAATATTTTTCTCAGTTTTGTTGTCAATGCCACAGCCGAGATGGGTGCTGACATAACTCTGTATGTGGCTTTCTTATTTAATTATTTACTTAAATCTCTGATTACAATACCTTTGAGCTCAGAGCTCGTTTACAAAGGTTCCAATGCCAACATACATACAATTAACAACACTGGTACATAAGTGGTAAAACATAATAAAGCAGAATATTAAAATAATAAGCTTATGCATATCTTATAAAGTACAAGCATTTTGAATCAAACACTTGATTATAGCAAATAATACAAAATGTTGAGCTAGTAGCAGCCAATAGGTTTGTCGGGATAGGAAGGGGAGCAGCATGGGTGAGGAGAGTGTGTGGAGGAAAATGGGTGAGAAGGAGGAAAGATAGGGTAGAGGGTAGCAAAGGGACCTCACAGGTAGAAGAGCTAGTTCAATTTCAGGGGTACAGAGACAAGGAGAGAAAGTTAAGTGCTATCGGTTGCAGTCACAGTCACTGAGGGCTGTAAGGCATAATCAAAACTTGCATTTACAAGTGGCAAGTTTTGACTCAATAAGATTTCATGGGGAGTTCATTTAGCCAGTGAGGGGCACAGTAGTTGAAAGTTCTTTGTCCCTTTGTTGTCCGACAGACCTGGATTCATACCTCTCAAGTGTCCCTGATTTTCAGGGATGTCCCTGATTTTGTCCCAAAATTTTACTCTGTCCTCCTAAAATTTGTGTTTTGTGGCTAAACAATGGGGACTGTAAGCACAAAACAATGTCAAGCATTAAAGTTATAGACTTGCTCTTCTTTAGAAAATGCAATTTGCACTAAGCCCCATATTCTACCAGCTTTCTGGGTGGATATCTTTAATTTTGAAGATGTGTCCCTGATTTGGGTCCTTTGTCCCCGATTTTTAAGCCTTGTCCTGATTTATGAAGCAGGAGGTTGACAGTATGCCTGGATTTGCTAGGGGTGTTTGGACATACCTCTGGTCTATGGGGTCAGTCGTTTATTTTGTTTATTTGAGTCTAGGATTACAAGTACCTTTGCTGAAGCTCCTTTACAAAGGTTCCACGTCAGTAGAAGTACAATACAAAAATCAGGATAATTAACTAACAAAGGCAGGATAACAGGTTAACAATCAGTTATTAAGCGTGCATACATACATTTTGATTAAACTGATGCAAGGGCATTTTCAGGGAACACAGTGTTACAACACAGGGAAGGACACAATCGAGAGTAGCCAGAGGCATTGTCAGATCACACAGAGAAATGCAGATGGAGGAGGGTGCATAAGCGGAAGGATGGGAGAGAGGGTGAAGAAGGTGTGTGTGGTGGGATAAGGTACAAGAAAAAGTACAATGTTGGAAGAGCTGTGATAGAGGATCGGCAATGGTAGCAGGGGTGATTAAAGGAGACGATGCACGGGTGCTAGAGGCAGAGAGGAGAGTGTCGAGCTTGGATTTGAAAGTGTCTAGCTTGGGTAGGGAGGAATATCCTTACAGACCATTCAGCAAGCTAGGGCCCTATAAGCAAAGATCTCTGGCCCTGAGTGATATGGCAGCGAGGGACCTGCAGTGGTTGTGATTCAGGCCCCTAGTGTGGCAAGGATTATGGTGGGGCAAAGAAGGCTTGGACTCCTGGGGTACTTGGCCCAGGGTTATTTCCTGCTTTGCCATAGTGCAGGTTTGGTACTTTATGCGGTTTGAGAGCTGTAGCCAGCTAGTTTGAGCATAGAGGTCTGCGTGTGGGTGAGACAATGTGTTCCAGTGATGAGCCAGCAAGCTTTGATGAACAGTGGCTATGTGTCTGAGGGCAGTTACAGTAGCAGAGCCGTAAACTATCAGCCATAGTCAATTATGGAGACAACAGAGCTTTGAGTGGCGACCTTTAAGACTTCTGGGGTGAGGAATTGCCTGTGCCAGCAGGTAGCCAATGCATATTGGCAGCTTTGGCGATGTTATCAATATGTGCACCATAAGATAGGTTGCAGTCAATTGAGACTCTGAGATATTTAAAGGATTGCACCTGTTTGAGGGCAGCTCCAAGGGAGTTAGTGATAGTCAGAGTGTAGCCTGTGCTTGTTGTGCAAGCTGCTGAAAAGCTTGCCTTGGTTTGAGTCGTTGGGGTGAGGAGTTGGTGTGGGGGCGAGAAGAGACCTAGGCAGATTTTCTTGGCCTGCAGGCAGGTTTGGTATTTTACCCTCCCTCTGAGGTGCAACCAGTTGGACTGGGCATACGGGTTGCAGGTGTGCGTGAGTCGGTGTGCGCCTGTGACTAGTCTGCAGGCTCTGTTTAATACAGTTTTAATCCTGTGGAGTGTCTGATGCGGCACCATAGATTACTAGGCTATAATCTATGATGGAGATTATGCTGCTGTTAACTGCAGTTCTGAGTGCCTCAGGAGTCAGGCAATGCTTGTGTGGGTGTAGTAGACCTATCCTGGCATTGACTGCCTTGTGGCGTGATCAACATGGTGGGTGAATGAGAGGGAGCTGTCAAGTAACAGTCCAAGATATCTGAAAGTTTGAACTATGTCCAAGGGGGTGCCAAGGCTATTACAGATTGTTAGTTGACGGGATTTACGTTTATTATGGGGGTTTAAGAACAGCATGATCTTCATTTTTTTTGTAGTTGATGAGAAGTTTATGCTCTATGAATCAAGTTTCGACTGCAGTAAAGTCTGACTGTAGTTTGTTTTCTAGATCGACTGGATCCAGGCTACTGGCTAAGAGGACTGCATTGTCCATATATAAAGGATGTTACTCGAACATGCCTGGGAGAGGCAGTTAAGGAAGATGCGAAAAGTAGTGGTCCCGAGAAAAGAACCTTGTGGGACACCAAGCGGACCTCATGGCTATCTGACGAGTACTCAGTTAATTTTGACTTGCTGGAACCGGTCTTTGAGATAACTTTAAACCACCCACAGCCTCATTTGAGAGTCCAGTTGTGGTGAGCTGTTTGAGCAGTAATGAGTGATTTACTGTGTCAAAGCGCTTTAGTAGTCGATGTACGCTTCCATCAACTCTCTCCAGTCGAAGGCACTGTGTATAAAAAGCCAGTGTACTCTAGGAGGCCATGGTGGTACTGTGTGATTCTGAAACCCATGCTGCTGTAGGCATTGGATATTTTATTTGTCCAGATACTCGATTAACTGGTTAGTGACAATACGCTCCAGCGCTTTGGATGGGGTGGAAGTACAGAGATGGGGCGATAGTTACTGTGGAGGGCTCTATTTCCACTTTTGTAGACCGGCATAACCACTGTGGTCTTTCATCTCTGGGGAATCGAGAGAGCCTTAGGGATAGGTTTAAAATTTTAGTCAGGAGAGTAAGTACTTCCTCAGGGTAAGTTTGATAAGTTTGAGATTTAGGGTGTCATAGCTGGGGCTGCGTTTACTTAGCACTTGCTGAAGAGTATCGCCTGGCTTCTGTTTTGGTGATGACTTTGAAATGAAATGGAGGCATGCTTTGCAGTGCCTATTTGTGTTCTGTTATGGGCAATGGTGTTATCAAAAATGTTTGTGGGTAAGATGCTACTTAGGTTAGTGAAAGTCTGGTTGAAGGTGTCTGCAATCATTTTGGGGTCCTGGGTGATTTCACCGCATAGCTCAATCATGGTTGGTGGGTTTTGTGGGTTTCCCTGTCAAATCTCTCATGTTATCCCAAAATTTCTGCCATCACCCCAAGTTTGGTGAGTTCATCCTTGAAGTGATGACCTTTAGCCGCATGGATTGAGCGGGTGCAGTTGTTTCTGGCCCTTTAGTATTGCTGTATATCAGCCTGTTTAGCAGAGGCACGCGCACTGTGCCAAAGGTTGTCCCTTGTGGCCATGAAGTCAAGCAAGGCTGGAGAGAGCCAGGCATTGTAGGTGCCTTTTTCCTTGTGTTGTCTCATAGGAGCATGTATATCACAGGCAGCATTGAATGCAATGATGAAGTGCTCCAGTGCACTGTCCACATCATTGTAATGTCATCTGAGACCAGTCATGCTGTTTGAGCAGACATTTTAGGGGTTCAAGCTGCCCACGTTTTAGGACTTGGCTGGTGATGGTTCTAGCTCATGGTTTGGTGACTATTACACCAGGCTAGCATCATGGGGCAGTGGTCACTTACAGAGTCAGGAAGGACAGAGAGGTGGCAATTCTCCCTAGGTGGTTAGTAAGCACCCAGTCAATCAGAGTACTGGTGCCAGTGTGCTAGGTGTACCTGGTGGGGTGCCTACCATCTGTGTAATGTGGATGGATGAGAAGGCATCTTTGAATTGGGTGGCTGACGGCGTGCCAGTTGACACTTAAGTCCCCAGACAATTACTTCTGTGGAGGCTGGAGGTTGCTTAGGAAGTCAATGACCTTGTTTAGTTTATTTGATTGCTTCGGCGGGAGGATACAGATTGAGATGATGGTGACTGCTTTGCTATGGCTCCCAAGTACTTTTACAGCTAAGGCCTCTGCATTTGTCCTGTAGATATCGTCGGGAGTAGGCTGCTATGGAGGCTATCTCTAACATAGATGGCACATCCCCTCCCTTTTGAGCCTATCTTGCCTATACAGGGTATATCCCAGTAGTGAGACTGCCATGTCAGAGATCTTGGGTGACAGCCATGTCTCCACAATGGATAACACATCTGGTCTGCTATGTGGTCCAAACCTGGAGTGCATCAAACTTGGCCAGAAGGCTACATATGTGATGCAAGGCGAAAGTGAAAGTGCCAGTACCAGTGTTATTAATCCTTGGTATGCCTTGTGGGCGGGGTTTGGGTGGATGTTTCCTGACAGCAGCAGTAACAACAGCGTTAACTGTAGCACTTGCAGTCTTATGTGTTTGAGGCTCAACAGGTACCTCCCTACTGACTAGTTTTCCCAAACAGTACATCCATGCGACATTAGTATTTTGGTAGGAAGGAGTAGTGGTGGAATATTGTCAGCCTTATGTTCTAAGCTGCCATTTCAGGGGCTGTCTGGAGGGGTGTTGCTGTTGGTACCATGTGTGGGGAGAAATTATCTAGAAAAGGGCTGCCAGTCTGTGCTTGTACTTTCTGGTTCAGAGTGAGAGGTGGTACCAGCAAGATTGTGACCAGAGTTAGGGTACTGATATGGTGTCTCATAGCGATTGGTAATTTCTTGGTTTTCAGCTAATGGGTAGATCGAGAGGGGTGAGTGTAGGAGAGTCACAGTAAGCCCAATTATTTGATTTAATGAAGATAAAGGAGGACCTTGAAAAGTTTTACACAGTGGATGATGATCCAAGGAGGTGTTGGGTAAGTTCCCCTAGTGGGAGTAAGTTTATAACGGGCAAATGGCAAAGAGACAGACAGTATTATATTCGGAAATGGGGTGTAGCCAAGCATATCTATAAATGAAAATCACCAGACAGGGAGAGGCGTAATGGCGTACCTATAAATGAAAATTCCAAGCAGGGTTGGTGGGGAATATGCGGCCGTGAGACAGCTTCCAGTTGGTGGGCGGCAGGCACGGCAGCTTCTGGCCGCCGGACCAGGTCCAAGGGAGGCAGAGGCGGGGAGCCTGTTCAGAGCTTCACTGTCTGCCTACAGGGAGAGAGATTCAGATTGAGGGATTTGTGAATGGGCAGCACCAACCTCTCTGTGGGTGCTAAGCCTATCATATCAGTGAATTCTACTTCATCCTCATCCATCTCGTTGGAGAAGATGTCGAGGGCATACATCACGTGCCTTAAAAGGTATAGTGAGAACTGTAGTCTAGTCATCTGAAGGCCTAGAAGGTAAGCAAATTCCTGCTCAAGAGAACTATGTGGTTCTATGGGTTCTCCTTCCTCCTCATCTTCATAGTAAAGTTTAGCCTTCTCCTCCACAGGTACTGCAAAGGAACCAGAGCTTGGGAGGAGGGCAGGCATAGATATGAAATTCCCGTAACCTTAGAAAGCCTGGAGGAACTGCCATGTCTTCTTCATGTACTCTACCTTTTTTTTTTTTTTGTGTGTGTCTACTGGCAACTCCTTTCCTTCTTCAGGAGGGATAACGACATGTTTTTTTTCTTTCTTGGCAGTCACCTTCTCCAGTGTCTGCTCAGAAGCTCTTATTTTTACTGGGGTCAGGCCTCCCCATTTGAGACGGAGTTCTGAACCATCTTTAGGAGCTTTCTCTTTCTTTTCACTCCCATTTGACAGGGACTGCTGCTTATTCTGAGGGTCTGACCCTCCTCTGAGTCTTTTGGTGATGTGGAGGCAGACTGAGACACCATAAAATCTTACAATGTTTTCCCTTTTCTTTTACGTTTCAGTGCAAACCTTTTCAGAAATCACAACTGGAAAAATCATGTCTGGACCTAGGCACTTTTATTTATTTTATTATTATTTTTTTGTTTTTACTTTGTGGTGCTTGCACAGGTTTTATCCACCTGCACTACCCCTTGGTCACTACTTGGACCACTGATCAACCCCAGGAACACCTGACCCGAGTCTGCCCTAGAGTGCTCTCCTGTTCTCCCTGTTTTACCTTGATGCCCAGCAATCTCCCCTGGGTGGGGTGGGGTGAGGAGGAACCTTCCTCAACTTTACTGGAGGAGAACTTTTTGGCAGCGAGGTCTGCCCGTGGGCGGTGGATCCCTGGGAGGCACTGATCAGTCTTCATCTAGGACCGAGAGAGCTCTTTCGGTTTTGTTTTCCCACCCAACCCCTAGGCGCCGGTGAGCAACATCCAGAGAGATGTGCTGACACACATCTGCCTCCCAAGCGCCCAACAGCGTCTCCTCTCAGACTCCACTGTAGGAGCAGCCAGAGCCCTTTGAGCCGTGCTTCCACCAGTTTTCTTCTGGATGTCGGGTACCTCCCGGTACCCCTAGTATCCCCGAGGAAGGAGAGCATCCCGGGGACGGCTCAATCCTACCTCTCCCGCTGACCAGGTCCGTTCCCGAACCTTGGTCACGCGTGCAGCTGAGGTGGCGCCCAGCGCCCAACCTCAGTGCCACCGGGTCGGCAGAACTCTAGGTACTTTAAACACAGCCTGTGGCAGCTAACCTTGCCAGGAGCTGAAAACAAACTAGACAATTTTTAAAGCCTGTAGGTCTCATCCTCTGTTTGGGTCCATCAGTCATGCCAAATACTGATCACCCCAAGAAGATGTTTTTGGTTCCCAGAGATAATAACTGAAATGTACAGTAAGCCCTAGAAATTTAGAAAGGGCTTGAAAGAGAAAAACTGCAGTTCAGCTCCTTGACAATTAAAACCGCAATAATAAATACCTCAAAAGCGGTTTCTAAATTTTGAAATAACAGAAATTATTGTCTCAGTTCCCAAAAATGAGAAACCAAGAATGATTTTAAGTAAAACCACAAAGTGGTTTATTAAAAAATGTCATTTGATTTACTTTTAAAGCGTTTTAATAACGGCACACTTACAGTGGGAACCAAGTCGAAAACAGACTTCTCCAGTTCCTGTGGACCAACTGGGAACCAGAGAAAAGTTAGCAACTCACACAATTAAATACAAATAACACCCTAACACAGGGTATCGAAAAGTTAACTTATGATACTAAAACAGTATGAATATAAAATAATAAACCGTGAACTGGCCAGAAATGTAGAGAAGGCTTTGGGACAACTGCTTTCTTCAGGTGGAGAAATAGATCTTACATTTGAGTGCAGGGTGAGCATGACCACACAGCAGAGTTTGAATTTCATTCTGAATTCCATAATTTGCATAAAATTCTAAAGCTCCAACCCTGCTTATTCCAGAGGAATGATTGCAACTGTTAAGCATAAAACTGAGGGATTCCTGGGGTTTGAAATACTTGCCAGTAAATCCAGTCTGCCATTTCTTACCCAACTCCTGTCCGACCTGATGTTGAACCTTAGTTATTGGGCCTCTTGCCCTTCTTGTGCCCCAGTGCTCCCCTACCCTGCTGTCCACCTTCTCCATCCCTTAGGTCTTACTAGCCCAATGTGCTATCCCTGCCAGATTTACCTTGCTGTGCCACAGAATGATACATAAATCCAGAATTCCAATATGTTATAATTCTGTCGGCAGCCCAAGGGTTAAAACCAGTCACTGATTTATTTGTTTTTCTACTTCCAGCTTTGATACACTATTCCAGGTGTATACCACCTCCTCTGTAAAACATACTTCCTAATGTCGCCTTGAATCTCCCTCTAACAACCTCAACCCATTTCTGCTGGGTACTGTGTTTTCATTCCTCGTGAGCAGATCCCTCCTGTAGCCTACCCTGTTGATTTCCTTCAAGAACATGTAAGTGTCAAACACACACACACTCACCCCCCACCCTTCTGGGCTCAAGAAAATACATATTCATGGTCTCCAGCCTCTTCTCATATTCGCCCCTTCTGCCTCTATCATTTTTGTTGCCCTTCTTTGAACCCTCTCCAAGTGGTCCCTGCTCTTCCAGAGGTGAGGACTATGACTGGGCACAGTACTTTATGTGTGGTCTTACCCTGGACATGCAGAAGGACAGTATCCTCTCCTCCTCTGCTGGTGAACATTCTACCTATACCCCCAAATTCTGCTTGCCTTCCCTTATGCTTTGTTGCACTGGGCTGAGGCCTTGACTGCTGTTGATAATGACCCACAGGTCCCTTTCTTCTGTAGTTTGAAACTGCTCCATTCAATAATGTGTTCTAGGGTTTTCCTACCAATTTGTAGCTTTACATTTCTTGGCACCAAACTTTAGTTGTCACACTTTAAACTATTACTTCTCATGCCTTTCTATGTCCCTATTCATGTCTTTTATTCCTCCTCTGTGTACACCCTCCACATATCTTGGTGTACTCAGCAAAGAGACAGACTTGCTCTTATACAGCTATGTCACATCTGAAGATGTAGACCACCACCAAAACCAGAACTGATCCCTCGGCACCCATCTGGTATCTCAGAAACAAAGACTTTGCCGACAGAAAAGGACCACTTGGCCACCCAGCCTGCTCAGAGGATCCTGCCTAGGGTCTGCCCCACAGACCCAAACTGGTCTCCGGCGACGCCTCCTACTCCCTGCCTGTTTACTAATATTCCTGTGTCCTCACATGCAAGCTTGAAGCTCCCCTACGGTTTTATCACAGAAACACAGAAAAGCGATGGCAGATAAGGACCGATTGGCCAGCCTAGTCTTCCCATTTTCCTACCTACTACAATACCACAGATTCTACTTGATCTTTGCGTTGCCCTCTTTTTCCTATTGCTAGGGTTCCTCATGCATTCTTGAATTCCCACAATTTTTGTCCACCACTTCCACTGAGAGGCCTCCATGCATCCACCACCTTTCTGTGAAAAAAAAACTTCCCTCACGTACCCCTGATTCCTACCCCTCCAGCCTCATATCATGATTCCTTGTTCTTGAACAGTTTTTTCTGAAAGATACCACCCTCATGTACCTTATTTATGCCCTTGAAGTATCTGAAGGTCTATCATATCCCCTCCTCTCCTCTCTTCCAGGGTATATATTGAGGTCCTCTAGTTCTCCTGCCTATAACTAAATTACTCAACATATTCCTACTCTGTCCCAGTTCCCAGAAGTCTGAAATCCACACTGATCATGCCAGTGCACAAATCAGGTGATCGCATGGAACCTGGCAACTACAGAACCAATATCCATCCTCCCTCCACTGTCAAAGGTTTTGGAACGCATAGTAACCAACCAACCTGTGGACCATCTTGATAAGTACTCCTGCAATGCACGCAGCAGCATGGTTTTAGGAAAAGCATAGCTCTACAGCTCTGTTAGAATTCACTTGCTTCATCCAACAGTCCATCAATAGAAGCAGTCTGGTAGGAGCGGTGTTCATAGAAATTACTAAGGCCTTTGACACCGTGAGTCACAAACTCCTCCTTGACCAACTCACAAAGACTGGTCTCTCACCTAGCGCACTAAAATGGTTCGGCAGCAACCTTGCCAACAGGTCACAGAGGGTGAAGATTTCAAATTCCATCTTGGAACTGTGCTCGGTCAGATCAGGCATACCCATGGGTCCATCCTGGGACCTTCTGTTTAGTATCTTCCTAAACAACCTACCAAAGGCCCGTCATTTAAGTATCCTCCTTACGCGAATGGCGCTGTCATGTTGCAAGTCACCAGTTCCACCGTGCTTGAAGACAACCTACAACATGAGTTCCTTGGAGTTGAAAAATGGCTCCAATCCCACAAACTAGTTCTAAACTACAAAAGACAAAACTTATGCTGTTCTCATCCTCCGCCATAAATGCAAGTCACATGCCCTCACAGTTAAAAATAACCAAGGAGCCCCTATTGAACAAATCCAGCACTTCAAATACCTTGGAGTAACCTGGACTTCCACCTTACCTATGAGCAAAACATTGATATCGTTGCTAAGAGCGTAAATGCTAAACTAGGAATGCTCTACCAACACTGATAAAGTCTGACCTCAGAAGGACTTAAACTTGCAATCCACAGCTCGGTACTATCTGTTTTGAATATGGCTTGGTTGGCTAGACAACAGGATGCAAGGGTAGTAGTAAATGGAGTCCATAGTGAAGAAAGGAGGGTTACTAGCGAAGTACATCGAGGGTTCAGTACTGGGACGGTCCTTTTGAATGTCTTTATAAGTGACATTGCAGAGGAACTGGAAGGAAAGTATGTCTCTTTGCAGATGACACAAAGATCTGCAACAGGGTCGATACACCAGATGGAGTGGAAAGGATGAGAAGGGACTTGCAAGGTTGGAGGAATGATCAAATGTATGGCAGCTCAGATTCAATGCAAAAGAAGTGCAAGGTAATGCACCTGGGAAACCAAAACCAGGGAAAGAGTACACAATGAGGGTGAGATACTGACAACAGTAAAATGGAAAGGGACCTGGGGTAATTATATCAGATGACATAAGGTGGGCAAGCAATGTGAGAAGGCAGTAAGGAAGGCTGGGGGACACTGGGATGCATAGGAGAGGCATCAATAGCAGAAACAGCAAGTTGTTATCCTCTGTACAGACAGTTGGTGAGACCCCATCTGGAGTACTGTGTGCAGTTCTGGAGACCCCATCTCCGCAAAGACATAGACAGAGTGGAGGCTGTCCAGAGGAGGGCATCCAAATGGCAGGGTCTGCACCAGAAGACATACTAAGAAAGACTAAAGGAGCTTAACATGTATACCCTTGAGGAAAGGAGGGAGAGGGGACATGATAGAAACTTTCAAGTACCTCAAGGGAATCAACAAAGTCCAAGAGGTGGCATCTTTCAGAAAACGAGATGTACAAGAACAAGAGGGCACAATTTGAAGATAGAAGAGGACGGCTCAGAGGTAATGTGAGGAAGTATTTTTCACAGAGAGGGTTGTGGATGCATGAAACAGCCTCCTGAGGAGGTATGGAGTCAAGAACAGTGGGGAATTCAAGAATGCATGGGACAGACATAAGACAGTTCTAGTGGTGGGTAGGAGGAAGTAAGCTGTTGGTTAACTAGGATCTGCAGCTTATCTGTTAAGTAGGAAAATGGGCAGACTAGGTGGCCAAGCGGTCCTTATCTGCCGTCAAATTCTATGTTTTCTATGTTGGTTATATATGGAGCGGCTTGCAGTTTATATCTCAAAAGACTAAATACTGCCTAAACAAAGCCAGCAGACTTATCACTGGTGCCGCTACCTCACTCATGCTTTGATCTATTCGCCTTAACTGGGTGGCTCAAACTACAAGACCGCATCAGTATCCACTCATGTATACTTGCCAAGCAAGTGTTGCTTGGCCTGCCAATGGGCATCGCCAGTCTTCTATCAAAGCCTCAAAAGTCACATCACACCCAGTCCTCTGCCTCTGAACTCTTTCACGTTCCTAGAGTTCTGACCACCCAATGCCAGCGATCCTTCCCTTACAGAGCTCCTAACTGGATTAATGGCCTGAGCTGTGAACTGACTAGCATACCTCAACTTACCCAGTTCAGCGCCTCCTGGATCTCCACATCTCAAAGGAAAGTGAGTGTACCTGCTTTAATTAGTCATGCGACTTGCACTCATCTGGCAACCTGCATTCCCCAGCCTCCTCGACCACAAGACCCCTGGCTGCATCCTTCCTCCTCTGCTCAATCACCTCTCTCACCCTCTTCCCTACCTGTCATGTCCTGACCCTCCTACTCTGTCCCACTAACTCGCCCACTATGACCCCTGACTTACTCTTTCCACACCTTCTTCCTCCCCTCCCCCACTCCTCACCATCCCTCCTCCTGTCACCTTCTCCTTCTGTGCTTGACCCTGCTCCAACCTGGCTCTACCCTTCCTGCCTCACTCAACATGCTTGACAATGCTGCCTGGCTGCACCCCTGCCTTTCTCTGTCCTGTTGCTACTTTTCATCCCTGACTCACCCTCCTGATTTCCAAATGGGATTACCCGCCCAATGTTACTTATAAAGTCCTAGAATGTCAACTATGTATATAATTGCAATCACCTATGTTTACTATGTATTGTGCTTTTCTACTGTTCGCTTGATTTGATATTATCTGTACATGTTATTGTGCTTTATACTCTGTCTGTTTTGTAACCCCTCCCCATTATTGACATGGAACCTTTGTAAATGAGCTCCACTGTGCTCAAAGGTATTCTCTAATCCTAGACTGAAATAAATAAGTCTCTCCTTATATGACTTTGGTGCAGGCCCTGCACCATTTTTGTTGCCTTCTGAACTGTTCTCTCATTCTGTCTATGTCCTTCTGGAGATGTGGCCTCCAGAACTGGACACAGTACTCTAGATGGGGTCTCACCAACGATTTGTACAGTGGTATCAGCATGTCCTTTTCTGCTGGTGACACCTCTCCCTATGCACCCCAGCATCCCACTGGTTCTCCCTACAGTCTTTTCACAATGCTTGGTCACCTTTAGGTCATCAAATATGATTACCCCAGGTCCCTTTCCTGTTTAGTGGTCGTCAGTACCCCCCATGTACTCCTCCCCTAGATTTCTATGCCCCAAATGCATGATTTTACACTTCTCTGCACTGATTCTTAGCTGCAGACACTTTTTCACTCCCTCAAGCCTACTTGGGTCCCTCCTCATTTTTTACACCCCCTCAGGAGTGTCAACTCTGTTGCAGATCTTAGTGTCATCTGCAAAGAGGCATGCTTTCCCTTCCAGACCCTCTGCAATGTCGCCTAAGAGGACTGGCCCCAGCATTGATCCTTGAGGTACCGGCATGGTCACCCTCCTCTCCTCAGAATGAACCCAGTTTACCACCACCCTCTGTGTTCTATCCTTAACCAATTACTAATCCAGTTTACCACTTTGAGACCCACTCCCAGGCCGCCCATCTTGTTTACAAGTTTCAGTATGTGAGCAGTGTGTGTCAAAGGTCTTGTTGAAATCCAGGTAGGCCACATATGCTGCCCCTCCCTGATCTAATTCCTGGTCATCCAGTCAAAGAAATCTATCAGATTTGTTTGACATGACCTTCCTGCTGTGAATCCATAGTGCCTAGGATCCTACGATCCACTGAATTCAAGATTACCACAATCCTTTCCTTTAGTAGTGATTCCATTAAATTTCCTCACCATGGAGGTTAGGCTGACTGGCCTGTAATTGCCAGCCTCCTCCCTACTCCCAACTTTTGTGGAGAGGGACTACATCTGCCCTTCTCCAGTCCATCAGAACCATTCCGTTTCCAGTGATTTGTGGAACAGGGCTGACAGTGGTGCTGCAAGCACCTCTCTAAGCTCCTTTAATATTCTTGGAAGTGCCCCATTGCTTGTCCACTCTCAGTTTGCAAATTCCTTTAGTACTCTCTCCTCCGAAATGGACGAGTGTCCACTTCACTTCCATCAATGCTCCTGTTGTTTAACTGAGTTTCCACACTTTCCCTACTTCAGAATACTAAACTAAAATATTTGTTCAGGATTGCTGCTTTCTCCAGGTCCCCTCTGCACACCCCTCCTTCCCCTTTTAGTCCAACAATCCCACCCCAGTTTGTTTTCACCACCACTTCGCTGCAGTCTCTTCCAGACATCCACCACTCTTTCTGTGAATTGATATTTCTTAATATCGTACACCCTCTAAACCCCTACCCCACCCCACTACATCTCTTGCTGTCTGGTCCTGGTACTCCTTCTCACTTGAAGAACTCCTCTCCTGCACCTGTTCACCCCACAAAGTACTTGTGGGTCTCCTATCATATCCCTCTCGCTCTCCCCTCTAGTGTACTGTTGAGATCCCACAGTTTCTCTCTGTAGGGCATTTGATGTAATCTCTGCACCATTTTAGCTGCCCTCCTCTGGACTACCTCCACCGCTTCTATGTCCTTTCTGAGTACAGCATCCAGAACTAGACAATACACCAAGTGGGGTCTTGCAAGTGAGCGATACAGTGGCACACCACCTCCCTCCTGTTGGAGATGCCTCTCCCTATGCATCCTGGCATCCCACTGGCCCTGAAAGTCAATCAGATTTGTCTGGAATTACCTCCCCATGAACCCATGCTGCCTTTGGTCTTGTACCTCCTTGATACCCGAACGGTTCCCATTAACTTCCACCTCCAATTCCTGACCCCAAACTAGTTTTCTATTCATCTAGTGAGTTTGTTCTCCACCCCAGGTCCACCAATTCTTTAACCATCCTTTTCTGCAGTAACTGCATATCCCCCATCCACTGACTGTGGATTAGGTTAGTCTGACATGACCTGCTTGCCATAGACCCATGCTGCCTCCTGTCCTGGGGTCCTTTAGCCTCCAAAGCACTCCACCAGATACTGCCTTGTGATGGTTTCCAGCAGCTTCCTTACTATCAAAGTCAGGTTTACTGGCCTGTAGCTTCCCCAGTCACCTCTGTCCCCACACTTGTGTAATGGTCCCACATCAGCTACCCTCAGGTACACTAGCACAACCCCAATTTCCTGTGAGCAGTTAAAGGAGAACTGCAGTGAACCTGCAAGTAATTTTCCCAGCAGAAGTTGATTTTAGAACTTACTGCAATTGTGCTATTATTTTATCTTTACAGGTCTTTCAGTAACCACAGTGGGCATTTCTGATTTACACTCTGGTGCTAAGTACCATTTTAGAACTGTATGATGTAGTTTTGTCTCTTCCAGCCACCAAGTTTTATAGTAGAACAAGGATGCATTCTGCCAACAATGGAAGAGCAGATCAAGGGCGTAATGTACATCATACAGTTCTAAAATGGCCCTTACTAACTGCGTGTAAATCAGAGACAATCACTGGGATAACAAATTACCTGTAGATAAGGAACAATTACAGAATTACAACCAGTATTTGAAAATTGGCTCCTACTGGGAAAAATTGCTTGCAGATTCAATGCAGTTCTCCTTTAAGTAAAATCAGCCAGTGGGGCCACCAGTGTCTGACCCACACCTCTTTGAACACCCAAGTAAGCATGTCATTGGGTTCCACAGATTTATTCGCTGTCAACACGCTATTAAGTAATATTTCCACACGATACCCTTCCCACCCCTGGTCCGGCTTTCCTCTGCTCCCCAGGCCTAAACCCACAATCTGAAAGTGACCTGCCTTTTGTCACTGTAAATGTCCAACAAATTTATTCATTCAGGGTATCTGTCGTTTTGCATCTTTTCTGTTGGCAGCAGAATGTCCCTGATTCATTCTTATCTTCTGGCATTTAGCTTCAGACAATACAGTGCCACAGACTGAGGGGTTAACTCAAACCGTTGCTGTTTTTCCCCTCTTGCATTGCTAATCAAAACCCAGCTCGAATAAAGTGGCAGCAATTTCAGCCTACATTTTAATATACCTGACAAAGAGGTGTTCAGGCCTCGAAAGTTTGTATCTTTAACTTTTCATTAGCATAATAAAAGTACCATCTTTACCAACAAAAATATTCTCTTTCTGTTTCTCTCCTGCTTTTGTGTGGGCTAACAAAGCACAAACCTACCTCTTTTCCCCACACAGCCACCAGGTGGCACCTTAGCAGCACTAAAAGGATAAAGTTCAATTCAATGAGAAGACTGCCAAATCATGATGCCTTCTTCTGAATGATGCTGCCTGAGCTTGTATTTCTGTAAGTCTTTTCAGCATTCCTTTATGAAGCACACCATTGATATGCAGCAGATGCAGCTCTCCACTAATACACAGTGAAGGCACACAGGTGAACTCTGTCAATTTGTGGATGCTCTGGTGACACCTGAGAAAAATGCAGTCATCCTTAGATTCTGTCCTGTAAATCACAGGCTCAGTAAATGGCCCAGCTGTATATGATGGACTGTACTGTATAGTCTCTGAAAATTAACACAGTCATCTCATCCCCACCCCACACTCATAAGCAGACAACTGAAATTTGGCACTTTTAAAACAAAACAAGGAATAGAATCATCTACAATACAAAATCAAAATCTGTGCTTCCTCATGAGGAATCATTTTAACTTGTTCCCTGCCTGACAGTAGGGATCAACATGATATACCCCTCTTCCGAACAGAGAGCAGCTGCCTTCCCACTGGACAACCACACTCCTACTTGACTGACTCCCAAGTGGCCACACCCATCTCAAAAGCACCAAACACCTTACTTCCACAATGTACCCGCCCAGCCAGACACTGTGTGAATTCTGGTCTTGCACATGAACTCTGATCTCCAGGTAGCAGCCCAACCTACTGCCAAGGCACTAAATGCCCGACTTGAAAACATTTCAATACAAAAATCAACTCATGGGGGTTGATATGTCCCTTTAAAATGTGTAGCTCAACAAATGTCTGAATTCATATATGGAATGACCTACATTTACACTAGGAAACTAGAGATGTTATAATCTAAACAATAGCCTCTCTACAAAACTACAATTAAGGCATTTTGCCTCATTACTACGTAAGCACCACCCAGCAGAAAGGACTCTACTGGCAAAATGGACAGTGAGGGAGTTCTGAATTCACAGCTGAAGGAGAGGCACCCAACAATAGAGAAGGTCCAGAAGTGGGCATCTAATGGCAGTCAAGGTGAAAGAGAGGGCAGTTAACAGCAGTCAAGATCCAGATCAGGCCCCTAACAATTCAAGGGAATAGAAGAGAGCATCCAATGGCAAGCAAGGGCGGAAGAGGACTCCTGATGACAGGAAGGGTCCATAAGAGGGTACCTAATGGCAGACAATGTCCATAAAAGGGCACCAAATGGTAAGCCAGATCCAGAAGAGGGCATCTTATGGTATTGAAAGTTCAAGAGGGACACCTTTCAGCAGTCAAGATCCAGAATCAGTGATCTAATTCTGTTTATGTCCATCCTCAGTGCCAGCAGTCAACATCCAGAAGAAAAATTACTTACCATAGTAATCTTGTTTTCCCAGTGATACTCAGGTATATTCATAACTCTGCAGTGTCCCTTAAGACTGAACTGCCCGGAGATGGAATGCTATGCAAATGATGGAATCTTTAGTGTGCTATTTTTCAAACGCTCCTTGAACTAACTGCCCTGGTTCTAAACCCTTATATTTTCTTGGAGCCTGGAAAGACAGGCCTCAAAACTACACACACATTATATATGTGGAACCTTAATAAATGGAATTATAATGATTAATAAAATTACACCCAAAGCCCCCAAGAGGAGGATAAAAACCCCAAACTGGGGTCATAAAATGCAACAACACCCGAATGTCAGTCCATCAAATCACCTGAAGGGGAAGAAAAACAAGAATAACCCAATTTACAAACAATGATGCCTGATTGTGGCACCTATGTAGTAAGTCAGAAAACATTCCCAGAGATGCAGAAACTACAGCAGGTTCTTAAGGGAGGCAGGGTGGGAAGTATGAATACCTGAGTATCACTGGGAAGAAACTAGATTACTATGGTAAATATTTTTTCTTCTAACTCCAGTAATACTCAGGTATTTATATCTTCTGAACTACTGAATCAGTACCTTTGGAGGTGGGCACAGAACCTACTTTGAAACAGACTCTGCAGGACTGCTGTGCAAACCTGGCATTCTTGGACAGGTTGTCCAAACTGTAATGCTTTGTAAAGGTGTGTACTGTTTTCCAGGTAGCTGCTTTACAGATGTCAGCTAATGGAACATTTCTGGCAGCTGTTAAGGTAGCAGCTGTACCCCTTGTGGAATGGTCCCTCAACCCTGTTGGGTTCCTTCCAACTTCAGAGTAACAAAACTGAATGCACTGTACTATCCAGTGAGAAATGGACCTTTCAGATGCTGGGTTACCCTTTTCACATCCCCATAAGTCAGGAACAGCTGTTTTCTATCCGGCCTATGGCCCTTAGTGGTTGACATGTAGTAAATAAGAGCTCTCTTAACATCCAAACTGTGGAACCTCCTTTTACCGGAAGTGGAGTGCTCAGTGAAAAAGACAGTAGGTAAATGGTTTGGCTCAAGTGGAAATCAGAAATCGTTTTAGGGAGAAATTTCCTGTTTGTTCTCAGGACCACTTTTCTCCTTGTGGAGGAGATGTAGTCCTGATCTATGCAAGAACCTGGAGCTTGCCAATTCTTCTAGCTGAAGTCATTGCCACTAGGAAAACTGTTTTCCATGTGACATATTTTAGATGAGCTGAAGACATGGACTTGAAAGGGACCCCATGAGTTTGGCTACACACACATTGAGGTTGGATCTATGTCAATTCACTCCCATAAATTGGCTCTCGTCAATTCGCTTGACCGCTCACTCCTGCCCAAATTCACTCCCGCTAATTACACTCCATGATAATGTCGCTCCCGTGCTGCAGATTTAACAATTAAACAATTAATAGCTATGCAATTTAGTAAATCATTAAATACGATGCAATTGTAGTGACCTGCGTTCATTCTTCATAGTGCAACCATGGCTGCTCACTGCATCATGTCTGAGCGCAACAAAAATAAATTGGTGGATGCTGACAACTATGTATACACTCATCACAAGTGGGGCTACAATGGAAAGTCTATATGGCAGTGTGAGTTTGCAGTAAAGAAGGTCAAAACATGTAATGCAGGGTACATACAGAGAGTTCAGATACCCTGCATAATTGCTACCTTTAGCAAACACACTCATGCACGGACCCAACAGCAGTTGAGAGGGCACAGGCTGTCAATACTGCTAAGGAAGAGCCAAATGCACACAGAACACAACTGCTCAGGTTGTTCTTTTCTGCAAAGAAAATGTGTCTTTAGCTGCACAGGGAAAACTGTTGACAAAATCTTAAGCACACTATACAGCGCATTCGCTGTCAGGGTGCCTCCTCAAACCCTCGAGACCTGACTGAGATAGTGCTACCACAGCAGTACAGAACTTTTAAGTGTGCAGAGGGGCAGTGAAATTAATTTTCTTTTGTATGACAGCGCCTAGCGCTGACAGAATTCTGGTATTTGGCACAGAATCAAACCTCATTTTTTGAGCAATGCAAACATCAGTGCGCTGATGGAACCTTCAGTGTCGCTCCCCACTTTTTCATCAGTTGTACTGTATATTGGGGAACGTTAGGAAGAATTCAGCCTGCAGTATTTGCATTACTACCCAGTAAACGCAGGGAAACATACGAAAGGCTACTTAATGCTTTAAAAGTTTTGAACCCCTGTCTGGACCCAGCAGTAATCATGACGGACTTTGAGAGGCAACCATTCAAGCTTTCAGACTAGTGTTTCCAAATGCTAATCATGTTGGGTGTTTTTCATTTTCTCAATGTGTGTACCGAAAAATACAAGCAGAGGGACTAGTACAGAGATATGCCCAAGACAGTGACTTCAGCATTAAGTGCGTTATTTACCTGCATTGGCATTCTATCCCCGAATCAGGTTATTAGTAGATTCAAAGAAATAACAGACGAAACACTAGACATTTCCCCTGAATTAGGGCCCATCATTGACTATTTTGAAGACACATGGGTGGGGCGTAGGAACAGACGGGGACAGGAGCAGAGCAGCCACAATATGCAATTCAATTGTGGAATCACAATGAGACTGTCACTGAAAAACAGGCCCATACAAACAATGCTGTGGAGGCATTTCATAGAGGATGACGGCAATACCCTGCATGTCACACCCAACATTTATGGAAGTTTATTGATGGCATTAAGTGCATTCAAAAAAAAAAGGGATGCAGAGACTGAACAGTTAATTGCTGGCAATCAACCAACCACAGCAAAGAGGGCATACAAGGATAGTGCAACATGACTTGAAACAATACTTGATAAGTTTGAGGAGCACCACGAAAAATTCCTAAGAGGCATAGCACACTGTTTTAAATACTGATTCGACATCGACATTAGACTGTGTTTTTAAATTTTAAATAAAGTTTCCTTTATCTTGGTGGATCTGGGTTGATCTTGGTGGATCTATGGTTGGATATAATGGTTACTATGGCAGCGACATCTGCAGCGTCTGGCGTGTGATCGGCAGCATGCGTAAATGCATGACTACTGCAAACAGATAAGGTAAAATTAATTTAATGAATCCTGCTTGTTAATCGCACTTAATGCATAGCATTTAATTGTCATACCTATTTTGAAGCCTTGTACCCGATACTTGTAACTGCTTTGCCTAGTACTGACAGCGTGTTTATTGCCCAGCATCTCTGCCTGATCGTAGTCGTAGCCTTGTACTTGTTGCTCAGCATTTAATTGACATGAATCCCTGCATTGCAATGGACTAACTGGTTTGCCTAGCAGTGACAGAATGTTTGTTGCCTAGCATTTCTCTGCCTGATCGTAGTGCGTAGCCTTGTACTTGTTGCTCAGCTTTTGCAATGGACCAACTGGAGTGAGGGAGTGAATCGATGCGGAGCGAGAAAGAGAGAGAGAGAGTTATTGGGAGGCGAGTGGTCAGGAGCAAGTTGTCGGGAATGTATTATCAGGAGCGAATTGACGTGCTCCCATTGAGGTCCCATGCTGGCACTGGTTCCCTGTGAGGGGGTGCAAATGGGAAAGGCCTAAAGAACCTCTTATAGATAGGGTCTGAGGCTAGAGAAATTGTATGCCTGGCTGAAATGTAAGTAGATGCTGCAGCCAAATGTACCTTCAGGGTACTGGGCTGAAGGCCCAAAGAATGCAAATAAGTAAGATAATCCAGCATGGCTGGTACCCAGGCCTGTGTTAGCACAATATTCTGGGTGGAACTCCAAACAGAAAACCATTTCCATTTTGCAGCATAGGTTTCCTTAGTGGAAGGCTTCCTGTAACCCCTCAGAATGTCCAAGACACCTTCAGAAAGGTTTAGTCCTGTATATTATAGGTCCTCAAGAGCCAGGCCTTGAGCCTGAGGATTTGAGGTTAAGGTACAGGAGCCTCCCCATTGAAGCTTATCAGGTTGTGCCTCCTGGGAAGGTGTAGGTTTGGCCACAGATATGGAGACAGAAGAGGGTACCATGGCTGCCTGGGCCAGTCTGGAGCCACCAAGATCATGGATGCTGACTGGGACCTGAGCTTGAGTAAAACCCTGTACACCAAGGAAGGAGGAAAAGCATACAGGTGTTTCCATGACCAATTCAGAATGAGAGCATCCAGGGGACTGCTCCAGCTCTGGTGGTCTGCAGCAATACTTTGGCAGGTGGTGGTTCTGGTAGGATGCAAACAAGTCTACCTCTGGAGTGCCCCACCTCCTGAAAATTAGTTGCACCACTTGCCTGTTCAGAGTCCATTCGTGATGGGCCTGACTGATCTGACTCAAGGCATCTGCCAAGGTATTGTCTTGCCAGGCAGATAAATGGCCTGCAGGGAAGGTCCCAAGGAGTATGTCAGACTCCATATTTTCATGGTTTCTGTGTAGAGGGGACTTGACCTTGTCCCTCCCTGCTTGTTTATTAATGCATGGTGGTGGTATTGTCTGTTCTGATCTGTACCACCTTTCCCTGTAGCAGGGAGTGAGGCCTTCAGTGCTAGCAATACTGCTCTGAGCTCTAGCAGCCTTATGTACAAGAGTGACTCTGCACTTGACCATGTGCCCAGCGTAGTGTAATCTCCCAGATGGACACCCCACCCCAATGCATCTGTTGTGAGAATTACCGATGCAGGCTCATGTTGGAAGGAACCCCTTCTCTCAGGTTGCTTTCCTCTTTCCACCATTCGAGAGCATGTAACAAAGTTCCTGTTACTGGAATCAATTTTGAAAGAGGTCTCTTTTCTGGCACCAGTGAGCTCTGAAGTGAAACTGGATGTCCTCATCTGGAATTTGGATCCCAGTACTGTGCCAGTGGCAACTGCCATGTGGTCCAAGAGCTGAAGAAACTGTCTTGCAGTTTTTGATTTGTTCAGATTAATGAGCCTGCTAACTGCTGGATGCTCCTTACTCTGTCCAGAACTTTACTTGCTAAATTCTTGTCTATAATGCTAACATTGAAATGTCATGAGCCCTATAACAATCTTAGTTTGTCTTTAATCTAGGTGGGGTTGCCCTTCAGTAATCACATCATTATACTAACTTGACACTCACAGCTTGATTTGGGAGTTATCTGCTTCAGCAGTGTTATCTTATGTCAATTAAATTTATATGCAGTAGGATTCTTTGTATGTGTGTTCCACAAGCACATCTGACCCAAAGGTTCTTTCTGGCTGAAGGCAGTATTGCACTGTTAAACTTCTCTGAGATCATCTTCTGTTTTTTTTTTTTTTTAAATGAGTATTTTAAACCAATGGGGATTTTTTCTGTTTTTCTCTGCATTATACAGCTGTTATAAGTATTGTATTTTCTAAACAACTGCCATGAGCTTCTGAAGAAGGACTGGTTGGTCCGAAAGCTAGAGCACTTTGTTCTTGTTGTTACATCTATGTTGGTCCAGAACTGCAATACCTGAGCAGGCTGAAGAACTGCCTTTTTCAGATTTATCAGGAATCCTAGAGACTTGAAGAGCTCCTGAGTGAGTTGCAGTTCATCCCTGACAAGCTGAGGTGATCTTCCTACCACCAGCCAGTCATCTAGGTATGGGAGGACTGACACCCTGCTTTCAAAGGTGTGCCACTACCACTGCCAAGCACTCTGAACACCCTTGGTGCTGAAGTGAGACCCAAAGGCAGGGTTGAGAATTGATAGTGATCTGAAGGAGTCTGAACATGAGGTATTTTCTGTGAGATTCCCTTATGGGGATGTGGAATTAGGCATCTTGTAGGTCCAGTAAGGCCAACCAGTCTCCATCTTGGAGGGTGGCAAGATCAGTGTAAGTTACCATTTGAACTTTGGTTTTGTTGAGGTATCTAACAAAACCAAAGTTCAAAATACACTACTGAACAGTTTCTTCAGCTCTTGGGCCACATGGCAGCTGCCACTGGCACAGTACTGAGATCCAGATTCCAGATGAGGGACATCCAGTTTCACCGCAGAGCTCACTGGTGCCAGAAAAGACTCCGAGGTCTAAGATGGGCTGCCACTGCCCATTTTTCTTTGTGTGTAAGAAAGTATGTTGAATAAAATCCTTTCCCTTTAATTTGGTTGGCACTGGTTCCACTGCTTGAGACTGAAGCAGTTGCTGAACCTCTGTTTCAGGAGTTCTCTAGATTTGAGGATGGCTTGAAAACTCAACTTAAGGGTGGAAGGGATTTGAAAGTTAGAGACAGTCTCTAGCTCACTACTTCCAGGACCCACTTGTCAGTGGTGATGTTTCCCGAGGTGTGAAAAAGTGAGCCAGTCTGCCTCCTACAGGCAGTAGGAGGCGGCCTGTACAAGACATGTCAGGGTGCCTGCTTTGCTTGAGGCTGAGCCTGGGACTGGGAACCGTGCCTGGAACCCCTTCTGCCCCTACCTCTAAAGTATCCCTGCTGAGGGTGTACTGCTGGTATGGGGTCATAGCCATGGCAGGAAAAGGGCCTGCTTTGAAAGGATCTACCCCTGCCTCCCCTTCCATAGGGTCTGATGGATGGGAAGCTTTCTCTTTGCAGAGCTGCTTCTGTAGGTGGCCTTATACTCATCCACCTTTTTCATGCAAGCCTCTGTCATTTGCCCTAAAGAGGAATTTTCCTCTGATGGAAAATTTGGTGCTTTGATCCTCGTGTATCCTGGGTAAAGGTTTGTGGCTCTTAACCAAACAAACCTTCTGAGCCACAGTATTTTCCATCCACCTGGCAGCTGTGTCATTTGAATCAGCAGCCATTTGAAATTGATATTTGGCTGCTTCAGACCAAATCTAGCCATTTCAACAAGGTCAGCTGAAATAGGAGACTGCACCTTATCTGACATGGCAAGGACTGATTGCCAGAGAGATTTGGTATTGTGCAGTATAGCCCGGAAGTTGGCCTGCCTTGATAGCCAAGGAGGCTGAAAGGTAACCCTTTGGCCATGCTGTCAATTTTCCATGAGTCCTTTTCTGGAGGATGGGAGGCTAGTGGAACCTTTGCCTGTCGCGAGGCTGCCACGCACACGACTCGCCGTCAGGTGTGAGAACAATAATTCAGCACCCTGCCTTTCTGATACTTTTATCCAACTTTTATCCAGATGTGGAGCAGTATTCAGTGTATGCAGCATTTTAAGGCATCTTTTTAAAAATTTGTTAATGGGAAGAAGAAGGTTTTTGGTGGTGTTAACCACATCAGTTCCATGTATTCCACTTCTTCATCAGGGTGGCGTTAGAGCATGCTCCATTCTCTGAGCACACTTTGATTCTGGAGGAGCACGTTTTAAATGCCCGTTTTTACGCTGGGTGTGCTCCTGCTGTATTATAGGGCACAGAGAGAGAGGAGAAGGCTGTGTAATGGGCTGCTAAAGGAGTGCGTGTGCAAAACAGTCATGCGCATAATTTTGTTCGTCTTTGGGAGGCGGGAGTTTTATTTAAGAAAACAACTGGCTATTCTCTGAGTCAATCAATGTGGTGTGAGGGCAGTCAATCACTTGCTGCTATGGTGCCTACAGTCATTGGCTGTTGTCAAGTTACCTGTCAGCCAAGGCGGGAGCCACTACAGACAGGGAGAACAGCTAAGAAAAGATTACAGAGCGGTGTCGAGTCGATGAGGCAGAGAGTGTTCTGCCTTGAGAAAGCCTGAGATTCTTAGTGGCCACCTTGCTATACGGGTTAGTTAAAAAGTTAAAAGTATGTCAGTTTGTTCCTTGTGTGATGGCCCGTCATGGAATTGTAATGTATCTTTCTTTTAGTGCCCTAATTGTACATACTTAAATACATTCTCCGGAAGTGTGTGTGTGTGTGTGTGGGGAAGTCGCAGTGCACGCCACTGTCTGTTCACCTGCACCCACCCATCACATATTCTGCTATGGTAGTGACCATCTTTTATATAACCGTAAATGTGAATATCTAACTCTAGTCTGCAGATCCCTCTCCATACTTTCTGACACAGCTGTGTTTAAAATGTTCCGCTTCTGCTGTTGGGGTCGCTGGGATGACTGACCTCAGTTACTCTGTTTCTCGCGCAAATCGCCAAGTCATCTCATGATGTGTGAGGTCGGAACCAAGTCTAAGCAAGGTCAGCCAGCTGAGAGAGCTCCGGGAGCTGAATAATGCCAGTGAAGATACGGCAACACAAGCACAACCGCAGCAGCATCCTTAACAGAAAAAAAAAAAACACAAGTCATAAAAAGTATTTAGAATTTAGATATTTATTAAATGAATAAGAGCACAGCACCAAGCCCTAGTGCTTTGCCTCAAACAGAACAAGGAAAGCGCTGGGGTCTTGGTGCTGTGCTCTTATTCATTTAATAAATATCAAACTCAGAGGACATTTTCTGATTTGATTGCATTTTCTGTTAAGAATGCACCCTCGGTTATGTTTGCTTTGCCTTAGCTTTAGTTTCGGCTAGCACCTCTCGCCCGTGAGCACGTGGCATTGTGCTTTGTGTCAGAAAATATAGGGCCTGTCCCTAGAGGAATGTGAAGTGATGAGAGGTAAATATCCAGGAAGTAACAATACTTGTGGACTGCCGTTAACGTCAGCAGCAAACTCACAATCAGGCCATGGTGCTAGGAGTGACAAGACCTGGTAGTGGTTTAGACTCCTGAGTCAGAATGCAGAACGGAGCAGGCAGGTCTCTGGTCAGTCAGGTGGAAAAAAGGCCAGGGGGGGAGGGCCATTATTCTTAAGTATTAACTCCATGGTGGATGATCTGTGAGAGCAGTGTTGTTCTTAAATTGAATCAACTCTGAAAATTTATATTGTATGATGCTGATCATGAATGCTAAAGGTAATGCCAACCTCTGCACTACTGTTCCCTCCGGACACAGTGAGCATGTATGTTTAATGAATGGACTTTCATGTCCCAAGTCATGAGAAGTAAACTAAGTGTCCCACATTTTCCAAATGTCACCATGTTTTAAACATCAGTCACATAGTCCAGATGTGCAGTCAGAGACAGTGAAGTCTGAGATCCCAGTAAGTGCATTATGTTCATCTAGTTTGAGAGGGTACCGTAGGTTCAACTCTATCCACTTCTGTAAGCACTAAGCAAAGGCATTCTCATCTGCTGTAGTTGTGCAGAGTCAATCCTTATCTTTTGTGTGTATATGTTTTTTTTTTTTTACAATTTCATATGCATAGTTATTACATATACCATCATTTGCATTATTGGCTTCTTGTTATCTGAGCTATAATTATTTGAGAGCTTAATGAGAAAGGGCAGGGTATATTAATTTGCATGTTTCTTTTGTTAAACTGTTTTAATAAAATAATTTGGAGGTCAGTTAGTTTAAGCAGGGATGGGTATGGACTACTGGGTGAATGAAATTGTTGCTGTTTGAAAGTGTAAAGTAATAAGGGAATGCAAAGATGGGATTCATTTCTTTATTATTTGCTTTATTAGTTGTGGTGATGGTGGTGGTGGGGATTAGTGACAGTGTCAGTGCATGTTCAAATAACATTTTAAAGTATAACTCACGATTTAGTGTATACTGTACTATAGACACTTTTGTGGTGATGTAACATTTTCAAGGCATAATCAAGAAAGAAGGCTCTTGTCTAAAAGGGATTTATGATGGGTAGAAAATAAACATTTACACTGTTTAATGGTCTTAATTGAAAAGATGTAACAATGACTGTATCTGTATGGAAACTACTATGAAAACATTATATGTATGCCTTTGCTTAAATACTTTTATTAGTAATGTACCAAAAAATAAACATCAGTATGTAAGAGCACAGATGTGATTGACAGGAGCACAAATTTTGAGTCCTGATTTGGGCAATGTGTGCTCCTCCATTTCAAAGGAGCACACCATAGCAAAGCCATAACGCTATCCCTGTCTTCATTCTCAATAACGTCACTTGTGGGATGTCTAATGCATCCACCATCCTTCTTCGGAGGTAAAATGAGAGGAAAAATCTTCTGATGCCCTTGGAGGAGAGCCAAATTCTTCTTTGGAAACCTCTGGTTCAATGGGGTCCCTTCCTCCTCCACATCAATCTCAAATACTCTTCTTGCTCATAAAGAGAAGACTGAGAAGAAGAGCCAGTCTGTCTGGCTGGAGTCTGAGGCAGAGGAGCAGACGGCCCTTGTAAAGCCTGGATAACACGAAAAGCCTGTGCAATCTCATCTGCACTTGGCATTTTACTGCAGGCATAGAAGTCTCAATTGCTTCTCAGCTGGGGGTTCTGTGTGTTTGGTCTTATTAGATTTTTTGAAGGAGCCAGAGGTCAGCCAGTTCAGCAAGCCTCTTGGAACTGCTTGTGTACCCCTCCCAGGGGTGGCAGTTACAGATGTTGAAATCAAAGTGGTCTCAGCAACAGTAACAGAGGGTGTCGTCTGGTCAGAACTCAAAGGACCCTTGGAAATGGACATCTTTTCTTGAACCTTTCAAGGCGTTTTCCACTGTTTGTTCTGGAAAAGTTTTGCAAATAACAGTCTGTTTTAAATGTTCAAATTCCAAACAGATAACATAAACATTATGCTTGTCTGCTTTGGCAAAATTTCACAATCAGAGCAAGGCTTGAAACTGGGTTCACGGTTCTTCTTTTGGTTTTTCAGACATTCTGAGTGAGAAAAGGAACAAAATTAGTAACCGCTAAATAGAAGGTTTTTAAAATCTTATTTAGCGCTAATGGTCAGTTCCTGAACCGAGTAAACCTTTGGAACCAGGAACCGAACTGAGAAATGAACCGAACTAGTGGTTCAAGAACAGAGATTAGTGGTTCACAATTTAAAATATTAAAACTAAAATTTGAATAAAACTAACAGAGTTCCTTAGTCAGGAACTCTGAAAACACTGAACCTGGTTCCCCACCAGTTAAACCGCACAGAAGAACAGAGAAAATGTACTTTAACACTAAAACAAAGGTTTATTAAAATGAAAACACTAGCTAAAGGCTGCAAAATAAAAGGATAAATAATACTTTAGTAGTTTTATAAGTTTTGTCGCGTCAGGACAAGTAGATGAGGAGAGGATCTCCGAGCTTCTGGTCTTGACAGCACGGAAGTGAAATCTGAGGGTTTAGAACCAGGGCAGTTAGTTCAAGGCAGCATTTAAAAAATAGAATGCACAAAGATTCCATCACTTGCATAGCATTCCATCTCTCCAGGCAGTTCAGTCTTAAAGGGACACTGCAGAAGTTATGAATACCCGAGTATTACTGGGATTAGAATCAGTGACCCAACTCTGTCGATGTCCATCCTCAGTGCCAGCAGTCAAAATCCAGAATTAGTGACCTAATTCTGTTGTTATCAACCTCAGTGCCAGCAGCTGAAATCCAGAATGTGACCAAACTCTGTCAATGTCCATACTCAGTGCTTAGCCAAATATTTGAGTCAATTATTAAAAATGTGGTGGTTCAGCATATGGAAGAAATTAGGCTGTTGTCTAGCACACAATATGGGTTCACAGAAGGCAGATTCTGCCGAAACAACCATACTGTCATTTCCAAGGAGGTCACTATGGTGCAGGATAGGGCTCAATGAAAAATTCATGGAGAAAGTAGAGCAATATGAAGTTCATAAAGTATAGAAAAGATACATGGCAAATTGGCCAGCAAGTAGGAAGCAGACTGTTCAGAGTGGAGGAATATGCCGAGTAGGTCGTCCAGTGGTCATAGCTGGGTCCATTGGTCTTTAAGGTATTTATTTATGATCTGCAGGAAAGGTTAGCAACAATCTGCTGGTGACACTAATACAGCACACTGCAAGAGTTGGCACAGTAGAGGAAAACGATGCACTACAGGAGATCTGAAACATTATGGACATGGGCTGGAAAATGGGGGCTACATTTTATGTGAGGAAAAGCAAGGTTCTTCACCAAAGAACATCTGAGGAAATGTATCTGGGGTAACTGTAGACAGTCAGCAGAATCCAGGCAAGCAGCGTGGTGCCACAGTCAAGACAGCAAGTGCAATGTTTGAATGCATTAGAGGTATGCAAGAAGGAGATCAGGAAAATGATCAGTCACTTGCCTAAGGCCTTAGTTAGACCATACCAGTGCTGTGTCCAGTTCTTGTCACCACAGTACATACAGAAAGGTACACCAAAATTGTATCCACTGACCTAAGCAAAAATCAAACTAATGAGCATTTTTTAGAGCAGAGACAGAAACAGAGATAGAAGGAAAAAAACGGACAAGGCAGGAAACAGAGGTGGATCAAATAAGCGACATTAAAAATAAATAAATCACTCAGAACACCCAAACACTCCAGCTACAAATAATCAATTTAACTGAATTTGAACTCTTGAAAAATCAAATTAAGTTACTGCAGAATGGTCTTAATTTTGTTCCTACACCAAGAATAACAAATGTACCATCTTTGTGGACCTTTACAAACTATTTAGGAAAATTAAGCTAGAGTTATTATTTCTCTGTAAAAGTCTGCATAAGCAATACCCTTAACAAGAGGCTTGGAAGAAAATTACTCACCTTAGTAATGTTGTTTCTTCTAATGGAGTCTTGCTGTATTCTGACTATTGCAGTTAGGTCCTGCCTTTCAACTACCAGGAGAACAGAGTTAACTTTCCATGGCCAGCATGGAGATATTTCAGTCGACTAGTTGAAGCCCCTGTCTGCTGTTGTTTAAACTCCAACCGTCAGATCTTCTGAGCAATACTCACTATAAGTTCTGTGTGGAAACATAAAATTCACACTAGCCAACTGGCAACTAAATTGATTAAAAAGGTTTTGGTTTCAAAGCAAAGACTCAGGTCAGGAAACCAAAAACAAAACACAACACACACCCAAGTAAAGGAGGGTGAAAAGAGACACCTATAGGGTGCCAACACTACTCCTACCCACCCACATCCCAAAAACCAGGTTCTGAGGAGGCGGGCGGGGGCAGGTCAGAATCTAACAAGACCCATTAGAAGAAACAACATTACTAAGGTGAGTAATTTTTCTTCAAACAACATGAAGTCTTGCTGTATTCTGACTATTACAGAACTACCAAGCAGTACCTCCATGGAGGAGGGACAGAACCTACTTGGGGAATAGGCTCTGAAGTACTGCTAACCCAAACCAAACATCACCCTAGCCTGGATATCCAGAGTAATGCTTGGTGAATGTATGGACTGTTTTCCAGGTGGCTGCTTGACAAATTTCTAAGATAGGAATATCCTGGCAGCAGCCAGGAAGCAGCTCTACCTCTAGTAGAGTGAGCCCTCAGGCCTGAGGTGGGGTTCTACCAGTTTTTCTATAGCAGAATTGTATACAAGAGACAATCCACCTGGCAACAGATCTCTTAGTAGCAGGTTTGCCTCACCACCCTCTCCATATGTGAG
Organism: Neoceratodus forsteri; assembly: GCA_016271365.2. NCBI lineage: Eukaryota > Metazoa > Chordata > Ceratodontiformes > Ceratodontidae > Neoceratodus > Neoceratodus forsteri. The sequence continues at coordinate 458,939,226 of CM057452.1, forward strand.
GAACAACTGGAGGACTCAAACCTGTGACCCTTAGTGCGCTCTATGCAGTAGCTGAGGCCCTCTTAACATCTAAACTGTGCAGCCTCCTCTCTTCAGAGGAGGAATGGTCAGTGAAGAAAACAGGGAGAGACACAGACTGATTAAGGTGGAAATCTGAAACCACCTTAGGCAAAAACTTCCTGATAGTTCTTAGGACCACTTTATCTCTATGGAAAGAGATGAAATCAGGCTCCACTGACAGGGCTTGTAATTCACTGATCGCCTGGCAGAGGTATGCTTCTAAAAATACAGGTTACTCACCTGTAACAGGAGTTCTAGGAATGGTATATGTTGTTCATCACACTGTCTGGCAGGTTCCTTGCCGCTTTAAATCTTGCGGAAGGTCTTCAAGCTGGCTCCTCCACCCACCGGGTGGTAAAACTCGGCTCCGCCCCAGCGCCAGATCTGGCCACTGGAAGCTCAGGTTGTGCGTCAAGCTGGGGAGGTCGGGTGGGTCGTGTGGATGAACAACATATACCATTCCTAGAACTCCTGTACAGGTGAGTAACCTGTATTTCTAGGGACATGGATATGTTGTTCATCCACACTTACTGGCAGACTCTAGCAGTTCTCCAGGAGGGAGGAGGCAAGGCACACCCCCTACTTAGGGAATAAAGACTGAGAACCGAGGCCCCAAACCAGCATCCCAGCGTAACTCAAGGTCGATGTGGTAATGGGTAATAAGGTGTGCTGACTTCAGGTAGCAGCCCTGCAGATTTCCTGGATAGGGACGTCCTGGAAGCAGCCACCGATGCAGCAGTATGACGGATAGAATGAGCTCTTATCCCTCTGGGAGGCTCCATGCCCGCAACTTATAGCAGAGATCTATGCAGGAGGTGACCCACCTGCCTATCGTCCGCTTGGCTGCAGGTCTGCCAGGTGCGGCTTCAGCGTAGGTGACAAACAGCTGGCGAACCTCTCCCGAATTTCAGCTGTCGCTCCTTATAATAAACACAGCCCCTTCTAGGGTCCAAGTATGGAGCCTGTATTCGACCTCAGGTGTGATTGGGGTAGAACACCGGCGAGTCAGCACCTGGTTAAGGTGAAACTCCGACACCACCTTCGAAGGAATTTCGGGGCTTAGGGACACCTTGTCCCTGGAAGACCAGGTGAGGAGACTCGATGCAAAGCGCCTGGAGCTCTCCCATCCTTCTGGCTGACGGATAGCCACCAAGAAGGCGGTCTTCCACGACAGGTGAGAGAGATCACACCTGTGCATTGGTTGAATACCTTGCCCATGAGCTTTGCCAGTACCAGCAGTAAATTCCACAGAGGTGGAGGTTCTTGCACGAGGGAAATGTGATCAAGGCCTTGGTAAACGCCTGACCACCGCTTTCCTGCTACCACCCACTGCCCCGCCCGCGCCTGCAAGCAGAGATGGCTGCCAGGTGCACCCTTTAGGTCGTCGACCTAAGCCCTTGACTAGAAAGGGACCATAAATAGTCCAAAATGCTTGCCACAGAACAGGAGGAAGGTCAAGACCTTGCCCTGACACCAAATGGAATCTCTTCCATTTGAGAAGGCGTAGCATTTTCTGGTCGACTCCTTCACGGGGCGCCTCAACAACATTGAGGACCGTGGGAAAGACCCAAGGCCTGGAACTCTAGGCAGCTCAGGAACCAGGGCCGTCAGGTGCAGGGATTGAGGTCTGGATGAAACACCTTCCCTGATTGACTGAGAGCAGGTCGAGGCGAGCTGGAAGCTGCCTCGGGAGCCTGGAGCTGAGGCTGAGGAGATCTGGGTACCAGAACTGGCGGGGCCAGTCTGGGGCTATCAGAATCACCTGCGCCTTGTCCCTCCTTGTCTTGAGAAGCACCTTGTGAATCAAGGAAATGGGGAAAGGCATAAAAGAGGCCGGGGTCCACAGCCTCGAAGGCATCCCCTGCAGCGAGCCCTGCTGAGGCGGGGCATGAAACAGCCTCACCGCATTCTCCCTGGAGGCAAACAGGTCCACCTGAGGTGTGCCCCAGTGGGAGAACAGATCTTGTACTACCTCCGGCAGGAGAGACCACTTGTGAGATGCAGCCCTATCCGGCTCAGGGCATCAGCCAGGGTGTTGAAGGCTCCTGCCACATGAATGGCTAGAGATCCGCCTCCAGGCTGCGTCACGAGTGACCAAATGCGGAGAGCTTCCTTGCATAGAAGCATGGAGCGCGTCCCGCCCTGGCGGTTTAGATAGTACATGGTCGTGGTATTGTCCATCTGGACTCGGACCACTTGACCCGGAGAAAGCAGAGAAAAGGCGGTGAGAGCTAGGCGGACCGCTCGGAGCTCCAGCAGGTTGATGGCATCGGGACTCCCGCAGGGACCAGAGGCCGTGCACTCCAGTGTTCCCCAGATGGGCACCCCAACCAATCAGAGAGGCATCGGTCGATGAGAGACCGTCGGCTCGGGCGGACAAGCAGGATGCCCTCCTGCAGATGGGATGGAGCGGTCCACCACTGGAGGCGTTCCACATCTCCTGGTCACTATCACTAGCTGGTCCAAGGATCGCTGGCGTTGTGACCACTGGCTGGCCAGTCCCCACTGAAGGAGGCGCATGTGCCAGCGTGCCCAGCGGACCGCTGGTACAGGCCGCCATGAGACAGGAAGTCCGGGCAGGCAGCGATGCCCAACCAGAAATGATTGGGCAAAGGAGGTAAGAACCTCGGCCTTGTCCGCTGGGAGCCGTGCTCTGGCTCGAAGAGAGTCGAGCTCTGCCCGATGAACAGGATCACCTGCTTGGCTCGAGTTCCGACTTGGCCTCGTTGATGAGAAGGCCGACTTGAGAGCAAACCTGGAGGGCCAGATCTCTGGACAGTCCACCTCCCATCTGGAGGGGCTACTATCAGCCAATCGTCCAGGTAAGGGTACACCCGGACCCGGCGCCCAGGAATGCTGTCACCACTGCCATGCATTTGGTGAAGACCCTGGGAGCTGGAGATAAGCCGAAGGGCATGGCTCGAACTGAGGGGATCCTCCGCCGAAAGCGGAGGAATCTCGATGTGACTGACGGATAGGGACGGAAAGAACGCATCCTGTAGGTCCAGAGAGCAGAACCACGCCGTGTTCCAGAGATGGTATTATCTGCGCCAGAGTGACCATCCTGAAGGTTGAGACCTTAGGAACTTGTTCAGGTCGTGTAGAGTGAGAATGGGCGCCAGCCCGTCCGTTCGAACCAGGAAATACCTGGACACGAACCCGGGTCTGAAGGGGGTCCTCTACCTCCGTGATCACCTCCTTTTGGAGGAGGAGGCGATGTCGGCTCGGCGAGCCGCCAGTGAGCTGTGGACCCGGTGGCGGCCCGGCTCTGAAGAGGCGGGGCCTGCTCGAATTCAGAGGTAGACCTTTCCCACCACCTCCAGTACCCACCTGTCCGTGGTAACAGTGGACCAGGAGGAAAGGAACAGTCTGAGCTGTCCCCAGGGGAACCAGGGGTGGGTGACAGGGATGGGGGCCACCTCAGCCCGTCACTGGGCAGGCTTGGAGGAAGGACCGGCCGAGGGACCACCTGGGCCTTTTTCTCCCTGCTTCCTGTTGGAGGAAGCCGACTGCTTGGGTTTGGGATGCCAAGCTCGAGCCTGCTGGCCCTGCGTTGCTGGGCTGGGCACGCCAGTGTCGCCAGAAGGACAAAGGGCTTAGGCTGTGGCTTGCGGCCTTTGTCCTTCTGAGCGAAAAACCGAGTCCAAGGTAGCATTGGACTTCTCGATCCTCTGCAGGTGACCTTCCACCCCAGGGCCGAAGAGGTCAGTCCCCAAAGGAACATCCGCCAACTTGTGCTGGGTATCCGAGGTAAAGGTGGATATCCTCAGCCAAGCCCGGCAGCGCATGGCCACTGCGGCGCCACAGACCTGGCACCACGAGTCCCGATGTCTAACGCAGTCTGGAGCTGCTGTTTTGCCACTGCCCTGCCTGGTCCCACACCTGCCGGACCGTAGTCTGCAGATCTGCGGGAAGATGAGGACAACCTCATCCAGGGAGCCCAACAGGGCATGAGAAAAATGTGCCATGAGGACAGCCAAACTGGCCTGACGAAGGCCGAGAGAGGGACGCAGCATAGACTTTTCGCCCGGCATAATCCAATTTCTTGGATTCCTTGTTGGGAGGTTTGTTCATCCCATGCCTCCGGCACGCCAGAAAACAGCTGTCATTAACCAACCCCTCGGCCGAGGGTGTTCCAAAACCGGACAGGGAACCGGTAGGCGATACTTCTGGCCATCCTGGCCAAGGCGCAGGGCAGGAAGCAGGGCGCTGCCAAAGTTCCAAGGCCGGACCCACCTAGGCTTTGGCCACGGAAAGGCCTCCGTGGGAGAATCCCTCGGTCCAGAATCTCCGTGAGGATACCTGGCCCGTTCAGAAGCAGGTTCGAGCTTCATCCGGTGGACTCCGAGATGAGTCAAAGCAACCCTAAGAAGGACGAAGGGCTATCGTCCACTGACTGCCCTCGAGGACTCCAAGTCCAAGCGCTTGGAGAAGAGGAGGAACCATCATCGGACTCGGAAGAGTCCTCAAAGAAGCTGCCTCGGGCCTGAGCCACCCTCCACCTGCCGAGGTTTATTGGGAGTGAGGGTGACAGACAGCCTATGGGGCAAACCCAAGGCCGACCGAGAATTTTGGTCAGAGCCCACTAACTAATGGCTGTGGGCGGAGGTTCCACCAGAATCAGGTGGGCAGCTGGGATCAGCCGAACAACCCGGCCTGAGACAGGCTCCTCGGCTACAGCGAGGGTTGTTTCGGCCGCTCGATGTTACAGCCATAATGGCGGGGAAGGCGACTGAGTCGGCTATTCCCAGTCAAAAGGAGCTGTTGCCATGAGTTCCTCGTACTTCCAAAGCGCAACTGCGCGAAGCCTTCCCTCGTCCGAGGAAGAGGAACGGCGGCACCGCTTGCCAGCGGGCGAGACCGAGACCACCTATGGCGGTGGGATGGTTGGACGCATGGGATGTCCGAGAACGAGACCGAGTCTCGACTAGGCCGAGGAAGGCGAGGAGAAGTGTCGGAAATCGGCACTCCACTCGGCTCGGACGATCCCACCAAGGCTCCGGAACCGGAGGCACAGGCGACAGGCAGGATCCTCAACTCCACGGGGAACCGGGAGAGGGATTCTCAGCTTCTCCAGCCGACAACCCGTCTAGCAGGTCGAGAAAATCTCGACCAGCGTGCGTCAGGAGTCTCAGTCAACTGGCCTGGCGGGGACACCGTGAAGCCAGTGGCCGAAGCTGAGGGTTGACGAAGTCGACTGTCGACAGGGAGGGATCTTCCCGCTCCAAGAGCGTCGACGGAGAGACTTACTTTTGCTCTTTTGGACTGGAAAAAGGTCCCATAGTTGGACCCTCACCTTTCTGCGCCGAGGGTCAGACAAAGCTCCTAAAAAGAAGCCGAGTATGAGGCACGAGAGAGCGGGACAAATGCCGCAGCCAAGGTAGAAGCGGCCGCGCCGCCTCCTCTTCGAGGTGATCATCTGCTCGAGCTGATCCGCCCGAGCCGCCGCCTGGACACCGCAACCCGGCCTCTTTAGATTTCACGGTGGAATTCTTTTCTCGGGCGCCCCAGTTGTAATTGGGCAGCACGGTCTTCAAGGACGAGGCAAAAAGAAGAGCACAAGTCACAGGCCTCGTGCGTGCTCAAGGCCCAGGCAGTAGGCACGCGTGGAGGCGGATCTGTCCTAACATCTTCTGCCCGCAAGGGCACCTCCGAAACCAGGAACCGATTTGTCCATTGCAGCCGCGAGGAGAAGAAGACCAAGTCTTTTTAGCAAAAACTTTTGATTTGAACTTTCGAAGAATTAGAACCAGTCTTAATCGCAGAGCGTTAAGGAGGAACCTGAGCTTCTAAGTGGTAAGGAAGATCTGGCGTCATGGGGCGGAGCCGAGGTTTACCACCGGGTGGGTGGAGGAGCCAGCTTGAAGACCTTCCGCAAGATTTAAAGCGGCAAGAAACCTGCCAATAAGTGTGGATGAACAACATATCAATGTCCCTAGAAGCACAGTTTTCCAAGTGAAGTATTTAAGCTCTGCAGAGGACAAAGGCTCAAGGTGGTTGCATAAGCTGAGCAATGCAAACATTAAGGTCCCAAGCAGGAGCAGGGTCCCTAAAGGGGTGTGGGATTGGTGTGCAGCAATCCCTAGAACTCTAAAACACAGGATGGGCTGACAGAGGAGAGGTCTTGTCTACTGACAAGAGGCAGAAACAGTTGCCAGATGCACTTTAAGTGTAGCTGGCCTAAGTCTAAGCCATTAAGATGGACCATATAGTCCAGAACTTAGGCAACCCAGCAGATTCTGGAGAAATATGCTTATTAGAGCACCAAATAATGAACCGTTTCCATTTGGAGTTGTAAGTCTTTCTGGTGGAAGGCTTTGAGAAGCTAAGGATATCCAGAACCCTTGAGAAAGGTGCAGATCAGCAAACTCAACTCTTCAAGAGCCATGCCTTGAGATTGAGAGATTTGAGGTTAGGATACCAAATCCTCCCGAGAGGATGTCAACAGGTTGTAATTCCTGGGAAGAGACAGGGAAGGTGGACTGTTGAGGACAGAACAGTGGGTACCAGGGCTGTCTGGCCCAGTCTGGAGCAATCAGAATCACTTTGCATGGTTAAGACCTGATCTTGATTAACACTTTGAACAGGAGAGGAAAGGGGGCATACAGAATTTCTCTTCCTAATTCAGAATCAGAGCATCCAGGGGACTGAGCCCAAGACTGGGGGTCTGCAACAAAGAGGAAGTTGGTGACTGTCTGGGGCTGCAAAAGATCTATCTCTGGAGTGCCCATCTAGAAAATCACCTTCAAAACTAGGGATCTAGGGTCCATTCGTGATGGCCCTAGGATATCCTACTGAGAGCATCTGCTAGGACACTGTCCTTCCCTGGGAGGACAACTGCTATCACAGAAGTTTGCAGGGAATAGGCCAGGGACTACAACTTCACTGCCTCTGTACACAAGGCCTTACACCAAGTGCCTCCTGCTTGCTGATGTACCACATGGTGGTGGTGTTGTCTGTTCTGATCTGAACCACCTTGTTCTGTACAGATTTGGAAAGGCTTGCAGTGCCAGAAACACTGCTCTGAGTTCCAAGAGACTGATGTGAAGCAGAGATTCTTGAGGTGACCACAGTCCCTGGGTGGTAAGATTCTCCAGGTGGGCTCCCCAGCCGAGCAGGGAAGCATCTGTGGTGAGTATCACTGAATGAGACAGAGTGACAAAAGGAACTCCTTTGTCTCAAATTGTCCTGATCCTGCCACCATTGCAAAGCCTGGATCAGGGTTCGGTCACAGGGACTAGTTTGTTAAGGAATCCTTTCTTTGGGACAAGAAAGCTCTTAAATGGAACTGAAGGTCCCTCATCTGGAATCTTGCTCCCTGGACCCCTGCTGTGGAAGCTGCCATGTGGCCAGAAGCTGAAGGAAATGCCTTGCTGGTGAGACACCTGTACGGTGAAGAAGAGGCCAGTTCCATAAGGGTCCTTGCCCTGTCCAGGGAAGGAAGGCTCTTCCTTACTGTATCCAGTTCCACCCCTATGAAGGTGAGGAGCTGTACTGGCTCGAGAGCTGACTTTGGAAGGTTGAGGAGGAATCCTAAGAAGTGAGCACTTGCTGAGCTACTTGCAGATGTGACTTGACTTGGTCTGGAGACTGACCCACTATGAGCCAGTCGTCCACATATGGAAAGATGAAATCTTTTTCTCCTTAGGAAGGCAACCACTACTGCCAGGCACTTTGTGAACACCCTTGGGGCTGATGTTGGGCCAAAGGGCACTGCTTTGAATTGATAGTGGCCTGAGGGCAACTCGAACCTTCGTACTTTCTGTTGGAGCACCTGATGGGAATGTGAGTAGGCATCTTTGAGGTCCAGGGAGGCTAGCCAGTCCCTGGCCTTGGAAGAGCAGAATTATTCCACAGTCACCATTTTGAACTTTGGTTTTAAAGGTGCTTGTCCAGATATCTTGGATCAGGATGGGCCACCATTTTCCTGTTTTTGGGGTGTTAGGAAGTACCTGGAGCACAATCCTTTGCCCTTGTGTAGGGTAGGAACCCTTTCTATGGCTCTGAGAGCCAGGAGGAAGAAACCTCTGCCTCTAAGGCAAGGGTCTCTGATGGATTTGCAGGTGGAAGGATCTGGTTCTCACCTTTGGAAATTTTTGAAGCTGAGAACCAGGCCCTGGCTTACTACTTCCAGGACCCACTTGTCTGATGTCAGAGACTTCCAGTCCTGGACAAAGTAAGCCAGCCTGCCCCTACAGGTATGGGAGAATCGGCCTGGGCTGACCCATCAGGGTGTCTGTTTGGCAGGGCTTTAGGCGGACGAGTGGAAGCAGGCCTGCTCATTCCCCGTCTGCCTCTCCCTCTGAGCATAAGCAGAAGAGGAGGCCTGGGCTTAGTAAAAGGCCTTTGAAAGGGCCTGCCCTGCTGTGCTGCCTTTGAGGAGTGGCTTGCCTTTCTTTGGCCTGAGCACTCCTGTAGGTGGTCCTGTACTAGTCCATCTTTTTCATGTAGTTCTCCGACTGCTCCCCAAACAGAGAATTACCAATGACAGGAAATCCATGGCCTTAGCCTGGGTATCCTGTGATAGGCTAGTACATCTAAGCCAAGCCATCCTCCGAAAGAGCACAGATGTAGCCATGACTCTAGATGAAACATCGTTGGAGTCCACAGCAGCATGAAATTGCACCTTGAATGCCTCAATCCCATCCGCAGCCACCTGCTCCAGCTCCTTGGCAAGCTGGTCAGGGGCCTGTTTAGCCAGAGACAGCACAGTGTCCCACCTGGACTTCTGGTATCTAGCTGTGTAGGCCATATAGTTAGCCTGCCTGAGTCCCAAAGATGCTGCCATGTACTGTTTTTGCCATGGCATCAATCCTCCTGGAGTCCTTATCTGGGGGGTGCCAAGGGAATGTTGCCTTATCACAGGCAGCAGCCTGCACTACCCCAACATGGCTACATTGCTGAGAAAGGAACTCCAAGTCCAAGCCTGAAAGGGTATACCTCTTGTCCATTCATCTGTCCACAGGAGGTATGGAGTTAGGAGTCTTTAGAATTTTAAATGTCTGTTTCCCAAAAGGTTTGTGGAGGAATAGACAGCCTCCTGACTCTGGGATGTCCATCATTTCAAAAACTCAGGCTCCTCCTGATCCACTACTACTTCTTCCATTGGAAGCTGGAGGTTTCAGCCACTTTCTTGTAAAACATAAAGTGGAAGGGACTCAGAAACCCTAGGAGGAGAAACACCTGAAATAATCCTCCTACTCCTCCTCCCCTCCCTCCCCTCCACCTCCTCCTCAAAGTATAATCCAGAACCGGGGAACTGACCAAACCGAGCCCCTGCCAGATGGTGCCGGTTCGCCAGAACCGAACTTAGCGAATGCACTATCCTTATCACTTTGGCTATTTCATCAGCGGTCGAGAAAGAACTTGTGGATCCAAACCAGATGATTTTCTCTTCTCTTTCTTTTAACCTGAACCGACTCCTCAGAATTGGCTCTCCTTTTGCCCGAAGAAGTTTCGCCCTGGTCAGAGGCACTCCTTCTGGTTCGGTCGGAACCAATCTGGGCTGGCCATCCGGGTCAGCGGACTTCTCAGCTCCCTTTCCCTCAGTCTACCTACTCTCTTATCCAGGGCAGCTTTGGGAAAACTCTTACAAATTTGTCAGTCTGAATCGAGGTGGTCAAACCCCAGACAATAAACACAGGTGGTGTGGGATCAGCCTTAGTAAAGGCTTCCCACACACACTGCAGTGTTGAAACCCAGTGGCCCGTTTTTCTTGGGTTTCTCAGACATGGTCAATCCTATCCAAAACTTACCCTTTTTCGGCAATCCATGAGGCAAAGACTCCCTATAGGTTCCACAACCATGTTACGGGTCATGGAAAAAGGTAATTAAATCCATTTTTTTTTTTTTAGAACCAATACGGACGGTTACCACACTCTACAAATTCAAAACTTTTTTTTTTTTTTTTTAAACCAAACTGATCGGTTCAAACTGAACCGATCCGAAATTTAAAGTTCCACACAGAAGCGAAATGTAAACCCATCTAGTACTCACGGTACCACAGACAAAGACTTAAACCGACAGATTCGTAGCAGAAATTTGGTAGAAACTGAGCGAACAACTAAACTTTAACCAACTTTTCTGAACTGAGGAAAGGAGAAATCTCTGGAGCGACTGTTCAGTGAGGCGGAGTAAAGAATCTGACGGTTGGAGTTTAAACAAACAGCAGACAGGGGCTTCAATCGAGCTCCGCTGAACGCTCCATGCTGGCCATGGAAAGTTAACTCTTTGTTCTCCGGGCAGTTGAAAGGTGGGACCTAACTGCAATAGTCAGAATACAGCAAGACTTACATGTTGTTTGAAATTACAAACATAGGATTTACTAACCAACAGCCAGCTGGGACTAAGGAAGATTTAGATTTTCAGATTGCAGCTATGAAGGGAGCTGGGACTGATCAAGGTGTTGAGGATGCACTTGGGATAAAAGAAACAGATTTGGACACATTAATGGATCTTTTGAACCCAATTTGAACATTAGGCACCTTGGAACAGGAAATGGGACAGCCATATGAACTGGGGTTGTCTACAGGCTTCCAGACCAGGGGAGGACATAGACACATTACTATTAGAAGATATACAAATCATTACAGCTAAAGGGAGGTTCTGATAATGGGAGACTTCAACATGCCAGATACAGATTGGTCAATACCAGCAGGAACATCCACCAGAGCTAGACACATGGTAGATCCCTGCAGGGGAGGGCCTGAAACAACTGGTACAATGACCCACAAGAGACTAGATCTGGTACTGACTAATGGGAGAAGATCACAGATCTCCAGGTAGAAGGTCACCTAGGGGCCAGTGACCATCATATGGTATGGTTCAATTTGGACACTAGAACTAAATCATCCCATTCAAAGGCAAAACTATGGGACTTCAGAGGAGCTGACTTTGATAAGATGGCCCTCAGAGTTAAGCCAGCCTGGCAAGAAGAAATACAGGTGACGGGTACAGGAAAGTGGGCAAGCATTAAGGATGCAATACCTGAAACAACATCCCATTGTGCTAGAGAGAAAAGCAAGAGCAAAGAAGGAGGAAACTACTTTGGTTCTCAAAAACAATAATAGAAAGGGTCAAAGCCAAAGGCTGGCCTTCAGGAAACATAAGGGCATAACAGGATGAAGACAAGGAGGCATACCAAACTTTCCTAAGGGAAGGCAGTAAGGCAGGTAAAGGCCCAAACTGAGGAAACACTAGCACGAATCGTAAAGAAGGGGACAAGACTTTCTACAGATACATTAGTGAGAGGAGACAGTCCAGAGGGGTATTGCTAAGATCAAGGGGATAAGGGAAGTGTGGAGGAGGACCAAGGAAAGCATCTATCCTAAATAGATACTTCTGCTCAGTATTTACTGAGAAGAATGTGAGGTAGGGCCCACAGCTCAGCACCATGGACATAGAGCGGAGGGAGGTATGCACTAGTCCCTTCACAAAAGAAAGGGTCCTACAAGAGCTCGCTAAGCTTAGGGTGGACAAGGCAATGGGACCTAATGGCATACATCCCAGGGTACTAAAGGAGCTAAGGGTGGAACTAGCAGAGCCATTAGCAAAACTGTTTATCAAGTCTCTGAGCACAGAGAGGTCTCAGAAGACTGCAGAAGAAGCTCAAGTGATCCTGCTCCACAAAAGTGGAAGCAGGGAGGAGGCAGAGAACACAGACCAGTCAGTTTACCTCAGTAATGGGCAAGATTATGGAGGCACTCCTTAAGGAAAGGATAGTACAACACCTGGAATACACAGGAGCACAGGATCCAAGACAGCATGGGTTTACAACAGGAAGGTCCAGTCAAACTAATCTCATAGATTTCTTTGATTGGGTAACCAGTGGTGGACCAAGGGGGTGCAGTTGATGTCACCTACCTTGATTTTAGCAAAGCTTTTGATACTGTTCCACATAGAAGATTGATTAATAAGCTGGGTAGGCTCAGGGTTGGTCATAAGTTGGTGAACTGGGTGGCAAACTGGTTGGTGGGCAGAAACCAGACAGTGGTCATAAGCGGTATACTGTCAGAAGAGATGCAAGTCACAAGTGGAGTACCACAGGATCAGTCCTGGGGCCAGTCCTCTTCAATATCTTCATCAGTGACATTGCAGATGGACTGGAAGGTAATGTTGGTCTGTTTGCAGATGACACCACGATCTGCAATAGAATAGATGATCCAGATGGGTAGGCAGAATGAGAAGAGATCTGGATAAACTGGCAAAATGGTCGGAAGAGTGGCAACGGGGTTTAGCAAAGCAGTGCAAGATCATGCACATAGGGAAGAGAAACCTGAAGCCACCTATTGGTTGGGAGGGAGTTGCTGGCAATCACAAGGGAAGAAAGAGACTTGGGCATCATCATCACAGATGACCTGTAATCATCCAAGCAGACCACTAAGCAGCATGTAAGGCTAGAGGAATGTTGGGGTGTATTAGTAGGGGTATCGAAAGTCATAAGAGGAAGGTAATTCCTCTTTACAAGGCACTGGTTAGGCCCATCTGGAGTACTGCGTGACAGTACTGAGACCGCACCTTCTCAAGGACATTAACAAAATGGAGGCAGTCCAGAGAGGCAACCAAACTGGTGCAGGGACTGCATCAGAAAACATATGAGGACAGAATAACAGAGCTCAACATGTACCCTAGAGCAAAGTAGGGAGAGAGGTCATATGATCAAAACATTCGAACACCTTAAGGGCATTAACAATGTTTCAATATAAGAAAATAGCAGGATAAGAGGACACAGCGTGAGATTTGAGGGAGGCGATTAAGGGGTAATGTGAGGAAGTTCTTTTCACAGAAAGGGTGGTGGATGCATGGAACAGCCTACTGCAGGAAGTGGTGGATATGAATACAGTGCAGGGCTTCAAACAGCATGGGATAGGCATAAAGGGAGGCAATACAGATGAGTATGAATAGATAGGCCATTGACAGAGTACAGGCCTATAGCACATTCATAAGGTAGAAAAAAATCGGCAGACTGGATGGGCCTTGTGGTCCTTATCTGCCATCAAACTTCTATGTTTCTATGTAGGCATGAGGAAATCTTGGATTTCAGGAGGCGGACTTCAGGAAAATGGGCGAAGTGCTGAGGAGCCATCTGGTGGGCATCAAAGCAGTTATGGGAGTGGACCAAGGTGGTTCATCATTAAGGAATGAATACTGGTTGCCAAAGATGAGTGCATTAGGCTGAGGACTAAGAACACAAAGGCAAAAAGCCCATCGGGTTCAGTTCTGGGGCTGCACTGGAAGTAAGGGAAAAGAGGTTGGCCTATAGAAAATTCAGGAAGACCAAAGAGAGGTGGATTGGGAAAATGATCCAAGGTTGGCTAGTGAAGCAAGCAAGGAAGTTTGATGAGCAAGGGCACAGAAGGAGCTGCAGATATTTGAGCAATTAAAAGGGAGGCGGCTTTATTTAGCTATATAAGTAAGAAAGGGACAAGAAGGAAGGGACTGTTAGGCTTAAGAAAGGGGTGGATTGGATAGAGGATAATTGGGGAAAAGCAGAGATACTAAATAAACACAGAAACAGAAGTTGTCGACAGATGGGGACTGTATGATCCATCAAGTCTGCCTTGGTTTCAACCCTTCCCCTTACATAGCTGCCTTGAGTATCACACATTGTCTGCCCCATGCCTGCTTGAATTCCCCACTGTCTAGGCTCCTACCACCCCCCTCTGGCAGGCTATTCCATGGTTCCACAATGCGCTCTGTGAAGAAGAATGTCCTCATATTGCTCTGAACTTTCCTCCCTTAAGTCTAAGGTCATGCCCTCTAGTCCTGTTGTAGTCTTTTAACTGAAAGTGATTGTGCATGTGCACCCTGTTGTTTTCCTTTAAGGTATTTAAACATTTTGATCATGTCCTACAATTCTCGTTGCTCTAGGGAGTATAATTTGAGGTCATCTAGTCTTGCCTTGTATGGTTTCTAATGCAAGCCCTGCATTCTTTGTTGCTCTTTTCTGTACTGTCTCCAGCCTATGTCCTTCCTGAGGTGTTGCCTCCAGAATTGGACACAGTACTCCAGGTGAGGCTTTATCAGGGACTGATACAGAGGCATTATTACTTCATGCTTTCTGTTTGTGATGCCCATCGCTATGCATCCCAGGATGCCACTAGCTTTAGTGCTGCCTTTTCCATTATTTATTGACCTTGGCGTCATCTGACATGATCACCCCAGGTCTCACTCCTGCCTAGTAGCCACCAGCTGCTCTCCCTCACATTAGTGCAGTTTCCCTGGGTTACATTTTCCCAGGTGCATGACATTGCATTTTCTGGCACTGAATTTCAATGCCTGGTCCTGGACCCTCAGTTTTCGAGATCAGCTTCCATGCTATGCTGTCCCTCTGGTGTGTCCACCCTTTTGCCGATTTTGGTGTCATCTGCAAATGGGCACACCTTTCCCTTCAGTCCATCTGCAATGTTGCTGATGAATATGTTGAAGAGGACTGCCCCAGGAACCCGAGACCTGCAGGAGCCCGCTGGTTACCCTCCCTCTTCTGACAGAGTGCCATTCACTAATACTCTCAAGTTCTCCCACATAACCAGTTTCTGACCCAGTTCATTATCTGGGCCTGACTCCCATGTTTGCCATCTTTGACTAGTCTCCTGTCTGGAACAGAGTCAGAAGCTCTGCTAAAGTCAGGTAAACCACATCCACTGCCCCACCCTAATACACTGTTTTGGTGACCCAATTGAAAAAAAATCAACCAGGTTTGTCTGGCAGGGCCTCCCTGCCATGAAACTTATTGATTTTTGTCACGATCACCACTTTGCTCCAAAGCTACAATTCTTTCCTTCAGGGACTCCATCAGTTTTCCCATGACTAACGTTAAACTAACTGGATGGAGGGAAAATGAATACTTCTGTTCCATCTTCACCAGGAGAAGGCGGACCAGTGTCTTCAGGAGGGAAAGAGGAGCAGGGAGGTAGGGGAACACAGATGTAGTGATAGAGAAGGACAGAGAGCGGAGGAGCTGCTGGCATTGAAGGTGGACAAATCACCAGGCCTGGACAGAGTACATTCCAAGGGTACTAAAGGAACAGGCTGAGGGGCTGGTAGGGCCACTGGCAGACCTATTTAATAGTTCACCAGAGTCAGGCATGGTGCACATGGGACTGGAGAACAGCACATGTAGTGCCACTCCACAAGCGGTCCTAAGGATGACCCAGGGAATTACAGACCAGTCAGTCTGACCTCCATTGTGGGCAAGCATGGAGACCATACTAAAGGAAAGGTTGGTGGAATATCTAGAGGAGCACGGTCTCCAGGATGCGAGGCAGCATGGGTTCATGGGGGGGTGGGGAGGGGAGACTGTGTCAAATGAATCTGATTGATTTCTTTAACTGTGTCCCTAAGTCAGTAGACACGGACCAAGCAGTAGACATCCTCTATATTGATTTCAGCAAGGCCTTTGACTCTGTGCCCCACAAAAGGTTGATCAACAAGTTGGTAGATCTTGGGGTTGGGGAAAAGATGGCCAGATGGGTGGAAAACTGGCTGAGGACAGAATCCAGAGGGTGGTTGTGGGGGAGTTATCTGGTACCAGAGAGGTAATCAGTAGGGGTCCCACAGAGTCTGTGCTGGGGCTGGTGTTGCTCAATGTCTTCATCAATGACATTGGGGATGGCATTAAGGGCAAAATGTAGATATTAAGTGGTTGACACCAAGTTCTGTGGGAAAGTGGACACAGCTGAAGGGATACAGGACATACAGGAAGATCTGGATAAGCTGGGTAGGTAGTCAGGATCTGGCAGCTTGGCTTCAATGCCAATAAATGCAAAGTTATGCATATTGCAGCCAAGAATCCCAGGACAGAGTACTACCTGGGATGGGGTCCAGTATCTGCATTAGAGAAGGAGAAGGACTAGTGACTGGAAGCATTCTCGTAGTGCAAGAAAGCAGCAGCAAAGGCAAACAAGATGCTGGGATGCAGATCTGGGGGACCAATAGTAGGAGAGAGGAGGTATACTGCCCTTGTACAGGTCACTGGCAAGGCCACATCTAGAGTATGGAGTTCGGTACTGATGCCCATACTTAAAAGGACATCAACCTGCTGAAGAAAGTCCAGAGGAGGGCTACAAAGATGATAGGTGGGTCCAGCAGGGTAAGGCATATGAGGAGAGGTTGAGGGCACTGAACATGTACTCCCTGGAAGACAGGGGAGAGAGAGAGAGAGAGAGAGAGACAGAGAGAGAGAGAGAGAGAGAGAGAGAGCAGAGTACTTGAAAAGGATAAATAAGATTGATAAGGAGAGTCTCTTTATGAAGAGTGGCAACCATAACACTAGGAGGCACAGTGTTAAGCTGAAGGGTGGGAGGTTTAGGAGGGAGGTCAGGAAGCACTTCTTCACAGAGAGGTGGTGGACACTTGGAATGCACTGCCAGGAGAGTTATCTCATTGAAGATAGTGGGCAGCTTTAAGAGAGGCTGGGATAAGTATAGGTGGGAAAGTAAGGATCATGGGTAGAGAGGATGGGAGGGTGGGGAGGGACATTGGCTCAAGCTGTGGCCCCTGCAAAACAAGCAGACTTGATAGACCAAATGGCCTTCTTCTGCTGGCTTCTTCGTTTGTTTCTATGTATGTAGGAACCACTGAACTTTGAATCAGCATGTAAGCAGTTCTTTAAGTTAAACTCAGATTTTGCCCAAATGTGACTAAATTGTATATCTGTCTTTGAGAAAGCAGTTACTAACCAGGTAAGGAAACTGTTGAAGTAAAAGTGGGGCAATGCAGAAATGAAATCTCTAAATCAAAAAATAAGTCTTAGCAGGACTTGAGGGAAATAAAGAGTTAATTATTAAACTAGCAGATAAAGGTGGAAATATATTCTTTATGCATAAGGACAAATATCAGATAATGGTAGAAAATTATCTGATGTTAATAAATACTCAGACTAAAGAGTAACCCATAGACTGAGACGCAGATAAGGACCGTTTTAGCCCACCTAGCTTCCTCATTTCTCTACCTACAGGATAAGCTGCAGATCCTAGTTCACCAACAGCCTATTTCTTCCTACCCCACAAAAATTGCCTTATGTCTGTCCCATGCATTCTTGAATTCTCCCACAGTTTTAAATCCCACAACCTCCTCAGGTAGGCTGTTCCATGCATCCACCACCCTCTCTGTGAAAAAATACTTCCTCACATTGCCCCTAGACCCCCCCACCATCTTCAAATTCTGTACCCTTGTTCTTGCACATCTCTTTCTGAAAATACTACCCTCTTGAACCTTGTTGATTCCACTGAGGTACTTAAAAGTTTCTATCATGCCCCCTCCTTTCCTCAAGGGTATACATATTAAGCTCCTTTAGTCTCTCTCCTGCATTGTAAACTCTTATAGACCCTGCACCATTTTAGTTGCCCTCCTCTGGACTGCCTCTATCCTGTCTATGTCCTTGCGGAAATGGGGTCTCAGAACTGGGCCGCAGTACTCTAGATGGGTCTCACCAACTGTCTATACAGAGGGATAACAACTTCCTGTTTTCTGCTGGTGATGCCTCTCCTATACATCCCAGTATCCCCAGCCCTCCCTATAGTCTTCTCGCATGCTTGCTAACCTTAAGGTCATCTGATATGGTTACCCAGGTCCCTTTCCATGTCTGTTGTTACTACCCCCCAGTGTCTTCCCTGGGTTTTTGTTTCCCAGGTACATTATTGCACTGAATCCAAGCTGCCATACTTCTGACCATTCCTCCAACCTTGCCAAGTCCCTTCTCATCCTTCGACACCTCCTTGTGTATCAACCCTGTTGCAGATCTTTGTGTCATCTGCAAAGGGCATGCTTTTCTTTCCAGTCCTCTGGAATGTCACTTATAAAGCCATTAAAAAGACTGGACCCAGTACTGAATGAACCCTGCAGTACCCACTAGTAACCCCTCTTTCTTCAGAGTGGATTCCATTTACAATTACCTTCTGTGTCATGTTGACCAGCCAATGGTTTACCCAGGCTACCACTCTGGGACCCACCCCCAGGCTGGTTAATCTGACTATTAATCTTTGTGTGGGACTGTGTCAAATGCCTTGCTAAAGTCTAGGTAGGCCATGTCCATAGCCCCTCCTGGTCTACTACTTTGGTCACTCAGTCAAAGAAACCAATTAGATTCATCTAACATGACCTTCCGCTGTGAACCCATGCTGCCTTGGGTCCTGTGCCACACTGGCCTCTAGGTACTCAACAATTATTTCCTTCAGAAGTGATTCCATCACTTTCCCTACCACAGTGGTCAAACTGACAGGTCTGTAGTTTCCTGCCTCTGTCTTGGTCCCACTTTTGTGAAGGGAATCACATCCGCCTTCCTCCAGTCCTCAGGTACCACCATCTTCCCATGATTTGTTCAAAGGGTACTTACTTGGTTTACTTGATTTACAAGGGACAAAGAAGAGCAGAGGTCCATCGTATTTCCCCACCACTATGGTGGGAAAAAGTTAAACCAGGAGCTAACGGACTCCATCCACTGGTCCAAACCTTTTTCAAAGGAGTGAATGGAATTGCTGTCCACCAAATATTGTGGTAAACTATTCCACAGTCTAGGGTTCTTACTGTAAAGTACTTTGTCTTTTATTAGTTCTTGATTTTGCCACATCAATCTGTTTATCATGTAGCCGTGGGGAAATCCTTCTATCAGAGAATTTTAGGCCACATTGACCCATTAGATCCTGAGAATTTAGAATTGTATATAATAGTAGCAAATCACCTCTGGTTTGTAGGGTATGTAATCCGTTCCTGTAATCTGTGATAATCACTATTGGCCAATCGAGTATTAATTTTGTTGCCTCCTCTGAATTTTCTCAGTTCTCTCTATATCTTGTTTTAGATATGGGTTCCAAAGAGGGACCCATAATCAGAATGAGGACTAACATGGGTCCTAGAAGGGGGATAATACATTCCTGGGTCTTAGAGGCGAATGTTAGTTTGATTCGAATGAGTAGTGCATTTGATGTTTTGGCTATCTTAATGTAATGGTCTGTGGAGGTCAGTTTGTTATTAATAACTCCAAGATCCCTCTCAGTTGTTGAGACTTTAAGGGGTATTCTTTAGAAAATAACTCTGTCTTAGGTTATTTTTCCACAGTGTAACAGTGGTTTCATTAGTTCTCCCTTAATTCTTTTAGAATTCTGGGGTTAATTCCATCAGGCCCCATTGCTTTGTCCACCTTCAGTTTTAGGAGTTCTTTCAGAACCCTTTCTTCTGTGAAAGGACTGGGATCGACCCCACTATCCAGACTGCTTCTGTTAATTGGATTAGGCACTTCCCATCCTCCTCTTTTGTGAATACTGAGCAGAAATATTCATTCAGTATCCCTGCTTTTCACTGTCCCTCTCTGCCCACCCACCATCCATTCTATTCAGCCTCACTATCCCTCCCTTTGTCTTTCTACACTCCTGATGTACCTATAAAAGGCTTTATCCCTCTTCTTAACCAAGTTGGCTATCTTTTCCTCAGTTTGAGCCTTTGCTATTCCTACTTCCCTCCTGCTTCCTTCTGCCTTAACTGGTACAGCTCTCTGTCCTGCTCCTTCTGTGTTTCTTTATACTTCCTGAATGCTATCTTTTTCCCCTGACCTTCCCTGCCACCTCTTTTGAGAACCATAATGGCTTTTTCTTTCATTTTGATTTATTTGCTTCACACAAAGGCTTGTTGCCTCTGTGATGGCAGTTTTGATGTTTCCTCATTGTTGCTCACCCCTCCTTCTAGCCTGTTTACTAGTGCTTTTCTAAGGCACTCTCCCATCTTGCCAAAGTCAGCCCTCCTGAAGTCCAGTACCCTCATTTTGTATGGCTTGACTCAGTAGCAGTTTATCTTGAACCACACTGTTTGATGGTCACTTGTTCCCAGATGGCTACCCACTTCTAGATCGAGATCCTCTCACTGTCCCCATTTGAGAGTATGAGGTCTAAGAATGCTCCCTCACAGTGGGTTCCAAAACTAGCTGTTGGAGCATGCCACCTGTAGGGCATTGAGAATGGCCCTGCTCTTGTATGTGGCTGCAGCAAATGTGCTCCAGTTAACATCTGGCATATTCAGATCTTCCATCAACAGTATCTCCCTTTCTCTGGCATCCTAGAATGCCTTCCATCATATCTTTGTCCATTCCCTCCCCTGACATGGGGTCTGTATACAACCCCTGTGCGGATTGTTGTGCCATTTCCAGTCTCTAAGGTGACCCACAGTGCCTCCTCTCCTCCTGTTTACTCTTTTGTTCAGTTGCTTTTATCCCTCCTTACATGAGAGCTACTTCTCCCCTCTTCCCCTCCCTGTCTCTCCTGTGGGTTGTGTACCCTGGTATGTTAACATCCCAGTCATGGTTCTCTGTGTACCATTTTTGTGACTGCTACAATATCTAGGCATCCCTCTTCCATCAAGGCCACCAGTTCAGGGAGTTTGATGCCCAGACTACGGTATTGGTACTCATTACCCTCCATTTCCTGATGATCTTACCCCTTTTGCCCCATTCATGTCCTTAATGCCTTTGTCACTTTATCCATTTACCCTGCCTTCTCCCCATCAACATCTCTTTGTACAAAAAATATTTCCACTTCTAGATCAGGCTTTGACAGAAGGAGTAGAAGTAATAAAAATTTAAATATCTTTACTGTAATTACTCCATTTAGCTACCTGCACTACAAAAGGTACATAAATGCTTGCAGGCCCCTGAGAGCCACAGTTTGGGGTGGGATTCCTACACAACATCTCAATGAATTCCTGAATTTATTTCTCCAACAGTATGATGAAGCTTCCATCTTTTCTGAAAGACACTGGAAACACAATATTGAAATACAAAGATACTGTTTGGGAGCCGAATACAGATGGATTAGTGTGGATGTAAGGCTCTTTACACCTCCATTAGACATTAGGATGGTGTAAGGGCTCAAAATATTTTCTAGAAAGCAATGTTAATGAAACCAGGCACCAGTGGAGGTTTTGGTTAACAGTTTGTATTTTGTTTTGATGCATAACTATTTTGAGTTTAGCAGTGACTTATCTCCAGTGATGTGGAACTGCAATGGGGCATCTATGGTCTCCACCTAAGCTAACCTCTTTATGGGGTTAGGAGAAGAAGATTTTATACAATCAGGCATTTAATCCATTCTTTAAAAACATTGTCAAATGGGGTGGTTTCATAGACTATAGTATGGGTATATGGAATGGGACAGCAGAAAGTGCTGAACAATTCATTAAATGATTAAATGCAAATGAATGGAATCTTAGATTTACTTCCAAAATACATTAGAAAGAAACTGAATTTCTAGACATCACACTAATGAGAGATCATTCAAGTTCAAGTTTATTGCAGGAAAAACTCCACTGAGCAGGTTCATTCACAAGGAGGTCCTGGAAGACAATTAAGCAATAATGCCGACAGGGTGTTGTATATCATGGGATATCATCACGCCTTGGGTGCGTTTGGGAGAATACCTCATGTACCAGAGAAATGACGATATCCCATGATATACCACACCTGGAGTGCATTATTGTTATTATAAACTGGATTGCAAACTTGGTGTAAATAAAAATTGGCAAAAAAATCAAATATTAAAAAGCTTTCTAAGGGGTAGTGCAGGAGCACTGTTTCAGAAAAGTAGTTCTATTAGGGTTGCTGTCAGCAGGTGGTGCTATTGTAAGGAGCTGGTAGAAGGTAGTGTAGGGATGTCTCCCTATGTATTCTGCTGCCCCCTCCCCACACTGGGAAAAAAAAAAAAAGAGAAAATGCAGTTTCTGTGGTTTATTCCTCACTTTATACTATGTGCCCTATTTTATTACATATTTTTTTTTTTTTTTTTTTTTTTAACTGCCTACTGAAATGCACATAATTGTTTTGCTGCAGTGCTTTTGAGGGAAGAGAGCGGTAAGGCATATCGGTTTATATTTAAAGCCATAGTCTTGATAGGAAGATTCTCGAGAGCAGGTTGCAGATTTCTGTTAACTGCTGTTTGCCTTGAGGCAGCATGTTATGGTGAGGAAATGTATTTGGTTTCTTTTTAAGTCCTTATGGCGTGAAATACAGATGGCAGAGGAAAATTAAAAAGCATTGCTTGTCGGTGGCAGTGAGGGGTGACAGTTTCCGTGCTGCAGTAGCTGGCTCTCAAAGGAAGCAGAGAGAGAGAGAGAGAGAGGAGAGAGAGATTTTTTCTTTGGAAAGCAGGTGCTGTGGGTGACATGTAAGGGGATAGTTGTGAGGATTTTTCTTTTTCAATAGCAGCTGACTAGAGGTCTGAATCGCTGGACTGTGGGACATGGAGAAACGTTGCGCTGGGGAGTGAGGGAGGCTGGTGGCCGGAGTTTTGTAGTACATTGGTATGTGTACATGTGTATGTATGTATGTATGTATGTATGTATACCATCACGGTTCAAAGACCTGTCGGCCAATCAGCTTTCTAATCGCCATCCAGTTCATATAATACAGAGTACATACAGTATAGAATAATATATAAAGAGTTACAGCGCAGGAATATACATCACATTTATTTATTTATTTTTTCCAAACTCTTTTTAATCGCCTTACCTCCGAACACTCTCCAGCGACCTCCTGATCCCCAGTCTCTACCTCCCAATGTGTCTCAGTGTTCACAAGCTCCTCTCCGACTCGGGCATCCCCAGGTCTACCCTCCAGTGGGCCGCCCCACCAAGTGCTCATTCTCTTAGTGTTGAGTCACTGGGCGAGAGGGGACTGCCTGAGATCTAAGACCGTGTCTGGGAATGTGGTCTGTGGAGGAAGCACCTTCACCTACGCAATGAGGGTTTTTTCCTTTATGAGAATCCCTGTGGAGCCCAGCAGCTGTCATGGCAACGCATGTTGTGGCTCCATCCCCAGGCATATGCCATGACGCTGCTTTGGGCTACCTCTGGCCACCGCCAGAGGTTGCTCTTCGACAGTCGTATCCCAATCCCACCTCTGGGAAGAAAGCAGCCCTGTGGGCGCTCAATCTCTTCTCTCTCGTCAGACCCTGCTCCTGGGCTTGTTCCTCAAACCAGGTCGCCAGTGTGGCATCCAGTGCCTCAACCCTCAGTGCCACCGGCCGCCATACATCACATTTATGATGGTGAATACAAACGGAACATGTAATTGGTAAAAAAGCAAGTCAATTATATATAGCATATATACAACAATGATACAAGGCAAAAGCGTACATAGTGAATACAATCAGGAACATATCAATGGAACAGAGAAATCCACAGACAATACAGTCGACAAGGCAAAGATGTACATCACAGTGTAATGGTGAATAAAATCAGGAGTAATCCTGAGACAATACAGTTGACATAGAACCATTAGGCAACATAGTGCATAAGGGAGGAGGGAGGAGGGAGTTTGGAGGTGAGGAGAAGAACTAAAGTGTTTAAGTGCTTATCTGGGCTGTGGCGGGAGAGGGCTGGCCACTGCAGGAATAGAAAAATTCATTGAGATTATTGTATGCCAGGGTTTGAAGAAATATAAGTAGACCGTTTTAGGAGATAAGACTGAGGACTTGGTTATTTACAACTAATCAACCGTCAGGCAGAGAAAATAAAAGATATGGAAGTGGGGAGGATTTATGGTAACTGAGAACTAGGTGCTAGATGCTTATTTGAAAGTAAAGGGAAGAGTGCTAGCCATTGTGACAGCGGCAAGTTTCTTTAAAGGTTTTGCTAGCCAGAGATTTAAAGAGGTACACAGAGACAAGTTCAGGAGTCTGAGCACAGACTGGATTTATTCCAGACTGATGGGATAACATAGCTAATAGCACCTCTGCCATGAGAAGTGCTTACTCTAAGCACATTCAAAGAGTGAGGCAGATTTCCTTAGTGAATAATTACTTTGTTTCCTATGAATGAGTGAACAGATATACTGCAGCAGTTTGTTTCGCAACATTTTCAGTGTCCAAGAAAGGGAAAGGAACATTGTTTAACAGAAGTAGCACACTAAGCGAAGCTTGTTTCCAGATCGACCCTAGGAGCACAAGGAAGTTCGTGACTTGCTCAGGATCACACAGTATGCACCCTAAGTGGCTGTGGGATTCAAACCCAGGTCTCCAGATGTGTAGCTCAGAGCCTTAACTCACTGCACTATACTGCCAAGACCCAATATGGAGCATCCATCTTATGGTAAGGGACATCCAACCTACTGCCTGGTAGAGGTCACAAGAAAAATTACTCACCTTAGTAATGTTGTTTCTTCTAATGGAGTCTTGCTATATTATGACGATGCAGTGAGTCCCAACCTCGAACTGCTCGAGGTGAAAGAGTTAACTTTCCATGCCAGGCATGGAACTTTGAGCGCAAGCTGGTTGAAAACTCTGTCTGTTGTTCTTCAAACTCAAACTGTCAGATCTTCACGAGCAAAACTCACTAAGGTTCTGTGTGGAAGCAGTAAACCTACACTAGCCAACTGGCTACTAAATATAAGAACACATTTTCTTGGTCCCAAAACAAAGACTCAAGTCAGGGGATCCAAAAATTAAAAACATAACACCCAAACACCCCAAAAGGAGGGTGAAAAAATAAGGTGGGCCTCTACTAAGTGCCAACACTGCACTGCCCACCCACATCCCAAAAGTACAGGTTCTGAGAGGGCAGGCGGAGAGGTCATAATATAGCAAGACTCCATTAGAAGAAACAACATTGCTAAGGTGAGTAATTTTTTCTTCAAACAACATGAAGTCTTGCTATATTATGACATATGCAGACTACACAGCAGTACCTCCATGGAGGAGGGACAGAACCTACTCTTCGAAATAGGCTCTGAAGCACAGCTGTAATAAACCCAGCATCACTCCTAGCCTGGATGTCCAGGAGTAATGCTTGGTAAAAGTGTGAACTGTTTTCCAGGTAGCTGCTGACATATCTCTAGGATAGGGATGTCCCTGGCAGCAGCCAGAGCACGGCTGTACCTCTGGTAGAGTGAGCCCTCAGGCCTGAGGGAGGAACCTTACCCAGTTTTTCAAAGCAAAATTGGATACAAGAGACAATCCACCTGGCAATGGATCTTTAGTGGCAGGTTTCCTTTACCAACCTCACCATAAGTGAGGAACAGTTGGAGGAGTCAAACCTGTGACCCTTGAATGCGTTCTATGTAGTAACTAAGGGCTCTTTGACATCTAAACTGTGCAGTCTCCTCTCGCCAGAGGAGGAATGGTCAGTGAAGTACACAGGAGACATAGATTGATTAAGGTGGAAGTCTGAAACCACCTTAGGCAAGAACTTTCTGTTGGTCCTGAGGACCACCTTATCTCTATGAAAGGAGATAAAATTAGGTTCCACTGACAATGCTTGTAATTCACTTATGCGCCTGGCAGAAGGGATGGCTACAAACACAGTTTTCCAAGTCAAGTACTTAAGCTCTGCTGAAGACAAGGGCTGAAAAGGGGTTGCATAAGCTGAGCAATGCAAATATTAAGATCCCATGGAGGGCTGGTGTGAAGCAATCCCTTGAAAAACTGGAGAATACAGGATGAGCCGAAAGAGAAGAGGGTTTACCTGCTGATAAGAAAGCAGACACGGCTGCCAGGTGCACTTTTAGGGTAGCTGGTCTCAGCCCCAAAGTATTCAAATGCACCATATAATCCAGGACTGTGGGTAAGTCAGTAGATTCTTGGGAAATATATTGTTAGAGCACCAAATGGAAAAATATCTTCCATTTGGAATTATAAGTAGCTCCTGTGGATGGCTTCCTCAGAAGCCTTCAATATATCCAATACACCTTGGGAGAGGTGTAGGTCAGCAAACTAACTCTTCAAGAGCCAGGCCTTGAGATTGAGAGATTTGAGATTGGTACAAACCCTCCCTGAGCATAGGTTAACAGGTTGTGATTCCTGGGAAGACACAGGGAAGGTGAACTGCTAAGGACATAAAGAGTGGGTACCAGGGCTGTCTGTCCCAATCTGGAGCAATCAGGATCATCTTGCAGGGTTGAGATCTGATTTTGACTAGCACCTTGAACAGAAGAGGAAGGGGAAGCATAGAAAACTTCCTTCCCAACTGAGAAAGAAGGCATCCAGAGGGACTGAGCCCAACACTGGGGCCTGCAGCAAAAAAGGGAAGTTGGTGATTGTCTGGGGCTGCAAAAGATCTATCTGGGGTGCCCCATCTGCAAATACTACCTCCAATACTAGGGGATCCAGTGACCATTCGTGATGGCCCTGGGAAATCCTGCTGAAAGCATCTACCAGGACATTGTCCTTGCCTGGGAGGTGAACTGCCGTAAGGGAGGTGTTCAGGGAATACACCAGAGACCACAACTTCATTGCTTGTGCACAAGGCCGTAGACAGAGTGCCTCCTTGCTTGTTGATGTACCACATTGTAGTGGTGTTGTCTGTTCTGATCTGTACAACTTTGTTCTGAACAGAGGTGGAAAAACTTGAAGTGCTAGAAAAACTGCTCGGAGTTCCAACAGATTGATGTGGAGCAGATATTCCTGAGGACCACAATCCCTGGGTAGTGAGATCGCCCATGTGAGCTCCCCACCCCAAGAGGATGCATCTGTAGTAAGGAGTGAGACTGAGGGGTGAAGGGACCCCTGTCTCAGATTGCTCTGGTCCTGCCACCACTGAAGGGCTTGGATCAGGGTTCAAGTCACTGGGATCAATTTGGTCAGAGGGTCTCTTCTTTGAGACCAAAAGGCTCTCAAATGGAACTGGATGTCCCTCATCTGAAATCTTGCTCCCTGTACAACTGCTGTAGAAGCAGCCATGTGCCCCAGGAGCTGCAGAAAATGCCTTGCTGGTCAAGAGACCTGCAGGGTGAAAGAGGAGGCCAGAGACCAAGGTCCTTGCTCTTTCCAGAGGAAGGAAGGCTCTGGCCTCTTTCTGTTCAGTTCTGCACCTATGACGGTGAGAAGCTGGACAGGCTCTAGAACTGACTTTAGAAGACTGAGAAGGAAACTTAGAGATGTGAGCAGTTGCTGAGTTACCTGAAGGTGTAGTTTGACTTGTTCTGGAGACTGGCCTACTATGAGCCAGTCGTCCAGGTAAGGAAAAATGGCAATCTTTGCCTTCTTAAGTGGGCAACTGCTACTGCCAGGATTTTGTAATACCCTCGGGGCAGAGGTGAGGCTGAAGGGCATTGCTCTGAACTGGTAATGGCCTGAGGCAGTTCAATCTGAGGTACTTTCGATGGGAGCAGGCATCCTTGAGGTCAAGGATGCTAGCCAGTCCCCTGGCCTTAGAGAGGGTAAAATAATTCCCAGAGTCACTATTTTGAATTTTGGTTTTAAAGGTGCTTGTTTAGGTATCTGAGATCCAGGAAGGGCCGCCATTCTCCTGTCTTTTTGGGGTAAGAAGTACCTGGAGTACAACCCTTTGCCCTGGTGTAGGTAGAACCCTTTCCACAGCTCTGAGAGCCAGGAGGTAGAAACTTCTGTTTCTAGGGAAAGTGCCTCTGATGGATTTGCAGGTGGAAAGGACCTGGCTCTCATCTTTGGAAATTTTTGAAGCTGAGAACCAGTCCTGGCTTACTACTTCCAGGACCCACTTGTCTGATGTTAGAGACTTCCAGTCCTGGACAAAGTAAACCAGCCTGCCCCTACAGGTAGGGAGAATGGCCTGGCTACCCAATCAGGGTGCCTGCTTGGCAGAGGCTTTGGGCTGAGGGGTGGAAGCAGGCTTGCTTGCACCCTGTCTGCCTCTCCCTCTAAAGAACCCCTCTGGGCATAAGCAGAAGAGGAGGCCTGGGCTTGGTAAGGTCTATGAAAAGGCCTGCCCCTGCTCCTGGGATGCGCCTTTGAGGAGTGGCCTGCCTTTCCTTGGCCTGTGCACTCCTATAGGTGGTCCTATAGTCATCCATTTTCTTCATGTAATTCTCTGTCTGCTCCCCAAACAGAGAATTGCCCACAACAGGAAAATCCATGGCCTTAGACTGGGTAACCTGTGACAGGGTAGTACATCTGAGCCAGGCCATTCTGCAAGTGCCACAGATGTAGCCATGACCCTTGATGACACATCATTAGAGTCTACTGCAGCATGAAATTGCACCTTGGATGCCTCAATACCATCCATGCAGCCACCTGTTCCAGCTCCTGGCAAGCTGGTCAGGGACCTGTTTTGCTAGGGCCAGCACAGTATCCCATCTGTTTCTGGTACCTAGCAGCATAAGCCATATAATTTGCCTGTCTGAGTCCCAAAGATGCTGCCATGTACTGTTTCTTTGCCATGGCATCAACCCTCCTGGAGTCCTTTTCAGGGGTGCGAAGCTAGAGGAATATTTGCCTTGTCACAGGCTGCAGCCTGCACTACCCCTACATGGCGGCATTGCTGTGTGAGGAACTCCGTAACAGAGCCTGATAATGTATACCTTTGTCCATCCTTTTATCAACAGGAGGTATAGTGTGAGGAGTTTTAGAATTTTTACTGTCTGTTTCCGAAAAGATTTATGCAAAGGAATAGACAGTCTCCTAGACTCTGGAATATCCATCATTTCTACATAATCAGGCTCCTCTTGGTCATCAACAGCTTCCTCAACAGGGAGCTGGAGAGTTTCAGCAACTTTTTATAGAACATAAAATG
The DNA here is from genome assembly GCA_016271365.2 of Neoceratodus forsteri. Lineage (NCBI taxonomy): Eukaryota > Metazoa > Chordata > Ceratodontiformes > Ceratodontidae > Neoceratodus > Neoceratodus forsteri. Next base: position 458,967,750 of record CM057452.1, read on the forward strand.
AGAAGAGGACTCAGAGAGCCTGGGAGGAGAAACCCCGATGGTCTGTCTGGAGAGATGTCTGGTTCAATGGGCACATCCAGACTTTCAAAACCACATTCACTCTCCTCATACTCCTCTTCCCTTCCTCAGGTTCATAAAATCCTCAAAATCATAATCTTGAACCCGGTGGAACCCGTCAGACAGCGCTTCCCTGATGGTGTCGGTTCAATCCGATTTCAGGGAAAAGTGACTGGACAATTTGAATTGCTTTAGCTATTTCCTCAGCGGTTGAGAGAGAGCGTTTGGCTCCACACCAGCTGACTTTCTAGTCCTTTTAGTTGGAACCGGCTCTCAGAGCTGGCTCGTCTTGCCAAGGAAGTATCGCCCTGGTCAGAGGGCACTCCCTCGTTCGGTTGAACCAACCGGCTGGCCATCTGGTCAGCGGACTTTTTGCCTCCTTTCTGAGCCTAACAACTCTCTTTTCTATGGTGGCAGCAGGAAAATTCTTACAAATCTGGCAGTCTGCATTGAGGTGGTCAAACCCCAGACAATACACACAGGTGGTGTGTGGGTCAGCCTAGCAAAGCTTCCCCACAAACACTACAGTGCTGAAACCCAGTGGGCCGGTTTTTCTTTTGGGTTTCTCAGACATAGTGCCAGCCTAACTAAACTTGCCCGCTTATGGTAACCGCTTTGCTAAGACTCTTTATCGGTTCCTAACCGTGGTTACTGGTCGTGGAAAACCAGAATGAATCAGTTTTTTTAGAACCGATAAGAACCGAACTGCACTCTAAATAAGGACTAGTAAATTTTGAAAATAACCTGATCGGTTCAAACGAACCGAAAAGCATTACAAGTTCCACACAGAATAAATATAAATGTAAGCCCATCTATTACTTACAATACCACAGACAGAGCTTGAACCGACCGTTGTGGTTTAATTTCAGTCAAAAAAGCGATAAAATAATACTTTAACCGACAAACGAACTGAGCAGAAGAAGAAATCTCCGGGCGACTGTTCAGTGAAGCGGAGTAAAAAGAATCTGACAGTTTGAGTTTGAAGAACAACAGACAGAGTTTTCAGCTGAGCTCGGCTCAAAGTTCCATGCCTGGCATGGAAAGTTAACTCTTTCACCTCCAGAGCAGTTGAAGGTTGGGACTCACTGCATATGTCATAATATAGCAAGACTTCATGTTGTTTGAATGATGCACCATGTAAGGTGCATTAATAATGAAGCGCAGGGCATGATGAAGAAAGAAATACGTCAGGTTTATGCAAGTTAGGCGCTGAGCTGCAGTTATATATAATGTCCCATAATCTAACAGTAGGAGGAGAAGGTGGCACCAGTCGCCACCTTATGTCCAGCTGGGAAAAGGGATTTGTTCTATAAAAAAGAAAAAAATAAGCTTCACTTTCATTTTCTTTGTAAGACAGTCAATGTTGTGTGCCGAAAGTCACTTTACTGTCAAGCCAGATTCCTACGTATTTAAATTTGTCCACAACTTCCAAAGTGTCCCAAAGATGGTCGTAATGGGTGCTGGTGTAACCCATTTGCTCAAAATTGCTGACGGATGGGTAGAGGTGAAATACATTACCTTGGTTTTCCTTGTGTTCAGTAACAGTTTGGAGCTAATAAGATTGACTAGCAGTTGACTGAAATTGGACTGCAGCTCAGCGCTTGCTTCAAGCAGTGAGGTTTTGGATGTGTACAGCACCGTATCATCTGCAAAGAAATGAAGCTTGGATTTGTGGATGTTATTGCCCAAGGAACTAATATACATGGGAAACAATAGAGACCCTAATATGGACCCTTGCGGAACTCCTCTTGTAATCAGGGGATCGAAAGGAGCCTGTCAGTATTAATCCATTTGCAGCCTGCCTGTGAGATAACAGGAGAACCAGTTTACAGAGGGTGCGTCCATCCCAGGAACCTAAGACTGCGAAAGAAGGTTGTGGTCCACCGTGTGAACACCTTACTCAAATCTAAAAAGACAGTTCCCCTGGGTTGCTTGGCATCTAGGGCAGTGCACCAGTCAGTGGTGACTTTGGCAAGAGCTGATACACAGTTATGGTTCTGTCTAAAGCGGACTGCAGAAGACTGAAAAATTAGAGCTCCAGATACTCCTTTAGCTGATTATTTTTTCAAGAATTTTGGACAAAACTGGAGGATGGAGATGGGCCTATAATTACTGAGATCACTTGGGTCACCCAACTTAAATAAGGGCAGTATAAGCGGTTTTCCAATATGAGGGAACTGTGGCAGAAGAGATAGATTAAAATTATGCAAAACTAGTGCTGTTAACAGGTTGACTCTGTAGCTTTAAAATTTACAACTGGCATCATTACTACAATAGGGTTTCAGAAAGGGCGCCTACAAACTCATTGTCCCACCCTAGCAAACTCAAGAATTCAATACTATATGGGCAGCTGATCAGGATTAGACATAACTGCACCAATGATACAGACTTTAAGCAACAGTCAGAGGAACTGCTGGGTAGGTTCAGGGATAGGGGCTATCTGGATAATGTTTTGAATTCAGCACTAGAGAAGGTTAAAACAATACACAAGGGATCTCTACAGCCAAACACACACATTACAAAGCAGAGGACCAAGGGAAAGGGTGCCCTAACATTTTCCACAGAGCATAATGGAGTCTCAGGCCAAATAGGGAATATTGTGTGAAGGAATTGGAACATTCTTAAAATGATGAAACTTTAAAATCAGTTGTGGCGACACAACACGCATTACTTTAGGAGAGCAGCAAGCTTAAAAGATAAAATAGTACATAGTCAATTCAAAGTAAAAGAGGAAGCTAAAACTACATGGATCCCAGTTAAATCTAAAGGGTGTTATAAATGTCACAACTGCAGTATTTTCCAGTACAATATGACAGGAAAGGAATGCATTTCTCCAAGCAATGGACAAAAAATTCAGATTTGAGAATTTATGTCCTGTGCCATGTTCTATGTGATTTACATGCTTTGGTGTAGTTGCAATCTTTGTTACATTGGAAAAAGTCTTAGCATGTTAATGGAGAGAATCCAGGAACATGACCGTTCCATGCGAACCAAAGAAATGACACTTCAGCGGGTAGACATTTTCTACAGTTCCATAATTCTGACACAAGCACTTTAAAATCTGTGGGCTTGGAATGGGTGAGACAACCAAATAAAGGGTGGTGACAGAACATATTATTACAGAGTAGGGTACTGGATATTCAAGTTGAATACAGTTAGACCAGGGGATTTAATGAGAATGGAGACCTCAAACTTTTGGAGAGATGGCAATACGTACTGAACCAAATAGCCAACTCACCCCAATGAAGTTCCTTGAATATATGTAAAGATAGTAGGTGTAATGAGACTGTAATGTGGAAGAATAGTCCTCATTTTGATTGTTTATTAATGAATTTATTGTCTTTTCTTTTTTAATGGCATTCTTCCATCTTTTCCTCCAGAGAGATGGCCTACTGTATGAACTGGATAACACTATTCAGTACTACATCATCTTCTGTCTGGCTCTTGCTTCTCTAAGAAATGTGGTAATGCCTGTAAAATGGTGACGTGCCTCTCAGGCTTATGCTGTATATAATAATTTAAACCAGTGGACATTTTTGAAGGTGTATGGATCCCTACTCTTATAGGAGATCACATCTTAAATGGAATTAGGTTTACTGACTATGTAGTATCACCAAGAGGCTTATCTCTATAAAGACATTATAGCAGGAATAATGACATAACTATTCACCAGCCAGTTATATGCCTTAGTGTATGGTGTTTTCTAATTGTAAATATTTTCACAAAATGTGTTGTACTTTAGTTAGAATTTTGATATGTGTGGTGATAAGGTGTTTACTTTCTTTTTGATGCACTGTATATTATTTTAATTTAACACTGAAATAACAAAATGATTACCCCATGTTAATTAATTTGTGATGTCATACTCTTGTACCCTATAAAATGAAATAGTGTCCAAGAATTGTTATACCCCATGAGGAAGGCTACTGCGGCGCGGGAGCTAGAGGTACATGGGTGAAGTGAAGACACTAACTCTTTCGTGTTTAATAAACCACACTGCTATTTTCTGCAAAAATCTGGTTGGAGTACCTTTATTTGGCTTAGTCACTGGAGTAGAGCTACATCAATTTGGAATTTGCTGTATGTAAGAGGACTGGCCACCTGTCTACTAATGCAACCTGCTCCATTCATGAGTGCAGAACATTAACTTTAGGAACAGCTCCTTGCGAGAGCGGCCATACCCTGGGAGAAAAGAGTCATAGACCAGTTTTAGCCACTTCAACAGTGTGAGAAGGAGCATTGTAAAGGCTGCACGTGTCGGTGAAGGCAGTGGGGAAGCTCCAACACCGCATAGTGGCCATAAAATCATCATCAGAAAATGTTGGCAGGTCTTGTAACTTGGAAGTACCCAAAAGTACCTGTAGTTGACAACAACAGAGCCCTGCCCAACTGGGCGATGCCTGAAGGAAGTGCAGAAAGAAAAGCTTGTATGCTGAGCATTGCTTGCAGGACTGTGGGCTAGTCCATCGACTAGGGTGTCTGACGTGAGGGGCGTAGGGATTTATCCCAATCATGGGAGGATTTGTGTTTCTCCAGCGGTGGTGTTTCTTTTCACTATTTGCCCCGGATTTGGAGCAATGGGAGCCCAAGGACAAGGTTTATGATGTGCAGGAGCTCTTAGCATGCAGTTCCCACTCTAGCAGGGCAATCTTCTGGTTCCATTAAAGTGTCCCCTTAGTGTCTGGGGTCGTTGTTGATGGGTAGCTTTATTGAACTCCTTGTAGAAGGTACACTGACAGGTATCATGGTGGGCCCCAGGAAGCATCACATGAATGTCGTGAGATCTTATATGGTGATCTTCTGTCCATGAGCACAAAGTCTAAAAAGTGCATCCAAAGACATCGATGTTTAATGAACGATGCAGCACTTTGCAGGTGACGCATTGGCAAAAGCGATCGGGACTAGGACAAGAAATTTTCAGGCTGGCGCAGCAAGGCTCCTCTGAGGAGGCGAGGCATGCAGGTCGGCAGTGGAAGAGAACTGAGGAAGATTGGGGACCGCCTATGCTTATATAGGATACAGCACACCATGTGATGTCATCATGGGTGGTCCCCAAGTGAACTGCTGGTGAAAATCCTCTTTGTGGATCTAGCACCAATGGCAGGATGTTCCTATATGTGACCTGCTTCAAGAAATGTCCTCAAAGATCATCACTTTTCTTGATTTCATGATTTATAATTACAACTCCAGTTTTAATAAGCTGTGTACTAAAAATATCAGTACCGTAAAATTAGCCAAAACTGCCAGGACAAACTCATAAATTTGAACAATATTACTGGTGATAGAATAACCAATACCATTTGGGTGTAAGTTTATTTGTTATACAGCAATCTGGTGTTAAAATGTTAACATTGAAAGATATTCCACTAGGTACCAGATGCACGTTGCTGGATTTGAATATTTGCTTCATTCTTTCCAGTAGAAATTGAGGCAGGTTGTCGTCTGATTAATATGCTCTGAACTAATTTATTTTACTTATTTCATTTTACCCAGATTTGCTCACCTGAGAAGCAACATACCATTTCTGCGGCTGGATAACCAGGATCACCTGGAGTTTAAGTGATGCTCCCATGGTCATGTATTAAATATTTGGCTTTAGTGGAGGTTGAACCTGTGATTGTCATCATCTCCTGGTTCCTGGTAGATTACTTTCTCCCAGCCACTACACCACACAGCTTCCCTGTAAGTACCATAACTAATGATTACTTCTCCTCGTGCTTCTGTATCGCCAATTTCAGAGCACAATTCCACAGATGTGTGGCTTTCCATTTCAAATTTCATAAAAACTGGTTTATAAAGCCTACCAAGATAACCGTGATGCCTCATTTTTTCTTCGCCATTTTTCTACTGAATATCAAAAATGAATTATGCCCCTTTGTCACACTGGAAACATTCTGCACATAAAATAACTGTGCAATCTACATACTTGTGAGAAATGAATAACTTGGTCATATGTCTTCAGGCCAGCATTCCCTGCTCCTGTCAAGACAAGACAAGGACTCTCAGTCTCTATACAGGCTATTCTGTGGTGTTTCTTTTAAGGAGTGACCCGTTCAAATCCACTTTATACCTGCTTTGCCAGGACACTGACAAACACTTCTATCAGTGTTTAAAAATAAAGATGTGTGGTAAGAAAAGAGTAAACCGACAGAAAACATCAAAATTAAAATTTATAATGCACCCTTCTGAACAGAGTTAACATGCAATACAGAACATTAGAAAATGGGCAGGGCAAAAGCTGCATTCTGATTGTCTGAAACACCTTACACCGAATGTCATTTCTCAATAACAAGTGCCATTCAGGGCGGCACCCATTCCTTAGGGTATCCTGGGGCCACCTTGACATTCAAATGTGACTGCTGCCATTTTTTCCTGCTGCTCGCTAAGCGAGTGGTAAAGTAAGCCACTACTCATCCCACTGGAAACCACACTCGCTAAGCCATCACCACCTGTGTCTCAATGCATTTCAAAACATGACTGTCCCCAAAGGAAAACTTTTTTTTCTTTCTTCCAAAGCAGTACTACAAACAACTGCGGCTGGGCTTAAAACCACTGCACACAGCCTACTTGATCACCACCACCCACCCGTTTGCTCCACACAGCTTACCGTTCAAACTTTTCTTTTCGCCCAGCTGGCCTGACTCAGCGCTCTGCTCCTGAACTTCAGCTCTGCTGAGCAGCTGAGCAGCTGCACATGCGGTGGCCCACTTTGCAGTCGCTACCTATCCACAACCAACCTGGAAGATACACTATAGCAAAGACGGGGCACGTGTCTCAGGATGATCACAACCATAGGAACAAAACTAATACTATAAAAAACTGGCACCCCTACTGGCAATTGTGCTAGTTGAAGGACTACTTCACAATAAACATTTTTTTATTAAATTGTATCTATTTTATTTTTTCTTAATGTTTCACATTTTCTACTTAAAATTTGATATACAACCCATTTTCTCAGTGCAAGAATACCATCCAGGGTGGGCGTTACAGGACATAACAGACCTTTCAGGGGCTAGAACGCCCTCTGCCTGCAGCGCAATTTCATTACGCCCCTGAGCAGTCCGTTATATCCCAATAATGCCCACCCTGTCGGGTATTATTGCTATATAATAGATACAAATAAGATTTTACAACAGCAGACAATTAAATAATTATAGAAATATGACATAACCTTTGGTAGAACTAGGAACAAAACCATCAAGGTGATTACCCACTCTGCAGGCCCCTAACACCTGCCACAATTTCCTCAAATGTAATTACACACACTTGTGGTGCTTTGAGCAGTCTGTTTTAGAAAAGATGTGCAATTATACCTTCAAGAGACATGGCAATTATACAGCTCCTGGTAGTACTCTACTAAGTCTTTACAGGACTGATAGTTCCACCTATCACTGACAGCCAGATTGCATTGCTTGTCTGTCTGATCTTCATCGACACAGTAACATAGTAATTTAAAGAGACAGTGTCATTTTTTTTACTTCAAGAGTGTTCATGTTATACTATATGTTATCTGTGACTCTTTCTGCAGATATTACACCCACAATATTTAAACACATACATAGATCTGCAGAAATGATACATTTACCAATTATTCTGGCAAAAATAAATTCTGTTCAGCCCGACCTTAAGTTCTGCTAACTAGTGCTCCCATGCATCCAATGTGACATGTGGTACCAAGCCGAAGGGTACACTTGTTCAAGAATGACTCTGGAAAAAATGTGACCAATTAGTAAAACATACTAAGCTATTTAGACATCATTTCCTGAAGTGTACAAAGTGATGCTCATTTCAAAATGAGCATTCTACCCATGGAAATTTAGTGTATGAAAACACAAGCTGTGACTCTGGGCACGTGCATTAGTGCTTACACTACTGCACATGCCCAGAGTCACAGCTTGCATTTTAAATACTAAATTTCCATGGTTAAAGTGCTCATTTTGAAATGGGCATCACTTTGTATACTTCAGGAAATAATATAGAAATGAGGAGTGCTCATTGGCAACATTTGTTTCCAGACTCTGCTCAGGAGCATAAGTTCAAGTGGACCAGAATGTATTTTTAGCTAAAATAATTGGCAATGTAACATTTCTGCAGATCTATGGACATGTTTGAATTCTGTGGGCACAGTATGCAATTACTTGTACTGGACTAGTTTGGCAGCTGTGAAACTGTCCGAACATGCGTTGTCTGCGACATCCGTGAAGATGTACTTCTGGTGATCGCGTAAGGCACAGGCATCATGAGCCATTGGACACTAACATTTAACATACTTACATACTGTACTTACATATAAATAGACAAAAGAATACAAAACACAAAACATATAATACAGCACACTGAAGTATGTATAGCAGATAGTGAACCACATCTCTTTTTTTTTTTTTTTATTTGGGAACTCATATAGTAATGTACTTTACTTAACTAAACAAACGAAATGTCCTGTACAAATCACAGTAGGTGTAATACAGTACTGTACCAGTTACAGTTGGCTTATAAACAGGAATGCCATGATGTCAGTTTGACGTGCAGACTGAGCTTGACAGCTTTCCTATTTCGTTTAAAATCTTGATCTTGCGAGTTACAGAGATACAGGTCCTCTTCCCAGAGATGCTGATGCTCCCCCAGAAGAAAAAAAAGCTTCCTGACTGGGTCAGACAGCTGGTTTAAGTACATCTCTCATTAGTGAACGAATAAAAGACCACTAAAACCACTTAAGAATCACTTGCAATCCATTAAACACCTGCTGTGACCTGGTATTTACACTGCCTTTGTATTGCTTGAGCTCCCTCTGGTGGCCACTATAAACAGAATTATAGGTCCATTTTAGCCCTGTATTTTAACACTGGGCATACAGAAAAAATTTTTTGGCAAGTGACATTTTCCAGTGCAGCGACGTCAATACATCTCGTCAGTTATAAGTGGCGCATGCTGTGAAGAGCACTTTTAAAATTTCTGGCATTAAAGTTTTTGTAACTACAGTGGTGAGTACGGATTTTGTTCAATTTGTTGCACTTTGAATTAATACCGTACCTCCGACCAGTGGAGCTGTGACTGTTGTGAGCATACTGTATTTGCAGAAAGGATCACAGATGTAACATAACATGAACATTCTTTAAGTCCTGGCACAGACTGGATTTTCGGCCAACCAAGGAGAGGTGCTGGTGCTAGCTGCCCACCACCCAACAGAATGAAAGAGTACAGCTGTGGTGGCTACCTCAGTCATTAGGGGTAGGGGCAGTGGGGACAGATGAGGGTAAAAAGCAAAAGGCAACTTTCTGCTTGCTGCTGTACTACTAGATTACAAGCATATCTTGCAACGAGGGTTTCTCCAAAAGTGCTTCAACTGCAGCCTGGGTGCTTCTTGGCTTCTATAGTTTTTCTTGCACAGCATGAAGTTAGAGGCAGCCCCGCCCCCAAGTAAGAAGAGTTAGCGAGACTCAGAGAAGAATTTGCAGACTGCACAATTCTTTACCATGTCTCAATATAATGGCAAGTTTATGTCGACAGTCCGAGAGACAGGAAGATTCAAGCCTGTAAACACTCTATGAAGAAGCATTATTAAACTCAAATGCCACAAACATCACCCAAACTGTTATACAGCAGTACCTACAACCTTATAAACTACCCCAGGACCGCTTATGCCGTACTTACCTTCCATTTCTTTTCAGCTCTTTTGCTTTTTCTTTATAAATGTTTTCTAGACGCTTTTGTTGCTCTTCCTCCTCTTCCTTTCAGCCAGTGTCCTCGCTTGGACATCTTGAAAATCAATCTATAAATAAAATTGGGAAAAGAAAAGCTATATTTAAAGTTACAGATAAAGTTTTTGGTCTGGTCCAGCTGTTACCTGGGAGATCAGGGCTCACATAAGGCCAAAAATTGTACTTTGGTCAGGCTAAGCACTTTGTGGAGATGAGGTGCTCGGCTCCTGTGAGGAGGGTGTGTGTAGGCTGTGCAGTGTGAGCACATCATGGTTGACAAGGAGTGGCACTTGCCTTGACCAAGACGCAGATGTTTGGACAACCTCTCCACCAGAAGAGTGCAGTGTGGCAGCCACGACTGTTGCGGTGGGAAACAGAAACATTTTAAAATGTACAACATTTTGCTGGTACAAAACAGGAGCAAAATTCAAACATTCCAAGAAGTTTAAAGTGCTGTTGCTGACAAGTAGCACTCTCACCTCTGAGACAGAAGGTCATGGGTTCAAGTCTCACAGTGATTACTTGGTTTTATATCTAATGCTGCTACTGCATTACGGTACTTTGCTGTTCGGTGGGGGGATGCCATACTTTGGATGAGACACTAAATCATTTCCTAATTTTTTTCCTTATAGCTGTTTCTCCTCCAGGACACCAAGCCATCACCCTTCCGTTGGCACCAGCCCCATCATCCACCTTCTACAGGACTTACCTTGCCACTTGTCCAGGAACCACAGCCTGCATATGGTGGTGCAGGGCCTCTGAGGTGCCAACATCATCTGTCATCCAGGATGTTCTTTTCCACCTGAGGACTATCAGCATGTAATGGCATGCACATGTGCAATCAGCGTCCAAGGCAAGCCCTCTCTCAAGGATGTGTGCTGCCACCTGTGTGCACCCAGCAGGATACGGTCTCTCCTTCCAGCGATCTCCGAATCCTCCTGCCCTGGCTAGTTCTTGAATGACCCGAGTCCATTCCTCAACTCGAGTCATCACAGCAACCTGTTGTGCTATCACTATGCTTACCAGGCTGGTTGTTTATAGCCTTTTTGTTTGTTACAATTTATTTACCCAGGTCAGCTCAGCTGAAATGCAATAATTTCATTTTCAATGAGATCCTGCTACCACCCATTCTTACACTTCCGTGGTGTCAAGACCAACATTTCCTCTCTCAATAAAACATATTCTAATACAATCCAACATGGCTGTGTGTGCATTGTCGGCTCATAGAGGCTGCTACATTTGCCATCATATCCCTACACTTTAAAAGGATCTAACTCATGGCTTTATAACATGCTCTGAGACACTCTGGGCAGCATATTCATGTCAGATCTATGCATAAAGAATGCACTGGCATAATAGATGGTTTCTGCAAGTGCTAACAGGCTGGCAGCCAATCACTGATTAACGCTTCCCAGAGCCATGTTTAGCAATGTGCTAATGAAAACAAAAGGGACCCTGATATCAAGTCCCCACCACCACTCTCACCAGATCACAGATGCCACCTCTGGCAGTCCAGCGGTACCTCCTTCTGCTCTTTGGTTTCAGTTCTTTATAATAAAACAAATCTCCACTAGTAGTTCAGTGAACTAAACTCCCACTTCCCATTCTGTATACTATTATTCCCATGGGCAGCTCAGTGAACACCCATCATACTCCCTGGTGCTAATGCCAAACAGCACTACGTATCTGGTGGTCTAGTGACAATCCCAGACAGTCTCTCCCCGACAGCAACCAGCACAGTCCCTCAGCAACTGGCCACTGTCTGACGCCCGTAATCATGAGGTTATGAGAGTCAGGCAGCGCCAGCCACATTACCATTAGACCACCAGGTATGTAGAGTGAGGTTTGGCATCAGGATCAGGGAGTGGGTTGGGGGAGGGGAGTCACCGAACTACCAATGGGAGTTGTTTTAATTATATAGAACTAAAACTGGGAAGTGAGATATCAGCAGACTGCCAGGACATTTGTCAGGGATCTTGAGAGGGTGGGTGGGGGTCCATTGGCTGGCCCAGGACTACCACTGGTATGGGGTGCAGGGCCCCACACCAGCCCTGCACAGCACAGTGCCAAACTTCCATCCAATCCAAGAAGCACAAGCTTTCTCCAGAGGATTTAATGAGGTCCTATCGGATGAAAATGACCTCTAAGGGCACTGGATGTGGAAAGAGGTCATTTAGGTTCCAGGGATTATAGGGAACTGACAGACTGGATGGACCATTGGTCGTTATCAGCTGCCAATGCCTATGCATCCATTTTCAGATGTCTACCAGTTTTAGTCAGACGGAACTATTTTTTTGTAGATAATGTAGGGGTAAGTTGTGGGTAAACTTGTTGAAGTAGTGTCTTAATTATTGTCTGTAGGGTAAACTGAGACCAGCCACAGTTTAAAAAAATAGACACTTCATGCAAGTATGTTATAAGATATGCCACCCAGCATTATGCCCCGAGACTTTTGGTTGGTTATGTGGTGTCATAAGTAAGCTGGAGAGTCCTTTAATTATTCTGGTGGTGGTAATAGTTTTATTACCATTATCATTTTTATTACCACTCAAATATATGACATTAATACTGAATTATATTAATATCACAATGGGTTAGATACAGTAAAGAGTTTGGCAGAAGTTATTCTGAAATTAATTTCAATTCAATTCAGTTTATTTAACCAGGAAAAGCTCAGTTGAGCAAGCTCATTTTCAAGGTGGTCCTGGGTAGGACAGTTGAAATTACATCAAACAGGGTTACAAATACAAATACAGGAAAATTTACACCAATGTCAAACATAAAACATTACATATCTAGATTGATTTGCCAGCAGATAAAGGCCTTATGGTCTGCTCGGGTCTGCTCGAGTATGCAGTTAGCAACCCTTATACTCAGCAGCGCCTCCCTCTCCTCCCTTGACCCTCTCTCTTACCTATCCCATCCCCTTTTGAAGCAGTCCACTGTTCTACAGGATACCACTCCATGGCAACTGCTCCATCCAGACAACACCCTCTCTGTAAGAAAGTGTCTCTCATTTCCCTCCTGAACCTTCCCCTCCAATCTGAGATTGTGACCTTGAGTGTCCCTACCCCTTAACTAATAGTCCATCCGTGCCTGTCTTGTTTATTCTCTTCCTGTACTTGAAAGTTTCAATCATATCCTCTATCTCTACTCTCCTCCAGTGAGTACATGTTCAACTCCCTCAGCCTGCTCAGTAGGGTATGTCGCCTAGTCCCTGGATCATCTTTGTTGCCCTGCACTGCACCCCTCCAATAACTTAATGTCCCTCTTCAGGTATGGGCGACAGTACAGCTTGCAGTACTCCAGGTGTGGCCTAACCAGTGACCCATACAATGGCAAGATCACCTCCCACTCCTTGAAGATATACCCCTGCAAATACAACCCAGCATTTTGCTGGCCTTTACAGCTGCCTTCCTACATTGTGATGAGTTGTTCATTGAGCTCATTATAATCACCCCAGATCCTTCTCCTCCTCTGTCTCAGCCAGCTGAACCCCCCCGCCTCAGATGGTAGCTCCTTCTTGTTTTTTTGCCCGAAATGTAGCACCTTGCACTTTTTGGCACTGAACCCCAACTGCCAGGTGTCCGATCAGGTCTCCAATTTTGACAGATCATTCTGCAACCCATGCCACCTACCTAGGTCATCCCTACTGCTCCCATCTAGGTGTCATCTGCAAACAAACTGATCTTGCTCTTGATGCCCATTGAGATGTCTGATATGAACAACCCAAACACCAGTCCCAGCACTAAGCCCTGCGGTACTCCGCTTGTCACTGCCCCTCGGAGATGAGAGCTCCCCCCACCACTACCCTCTGCTGCCTTCCTGTAATCAGTTTACTACCCATCCCACCATTTTTGACACTGCACCTGTACCGCCAGCTACTACCCAGCCTCCCATGCAGCACTGAGTCAAATGCCTTACTGAAGTCCAGAAACAGGACATACACTGCATGGCCCTTGTCCCACTGTCTAGTGACCCAGTCATAGTAATCCACCAGGTTGGTCTGACAGGATCTGTCCATGACAAACCCATGCTGCCTACCGTCCTGCAGCCCACTGGTCTCCAGAAGGGACACTAACTCTCCTTCAGGATTGTCTCCATCAGTTTTCCATGATGGATGTGAGGCTTACTGGCCTGTAGTCTCCCAGTTCATCTTTGGGACCGCTTTTATGCAGGGGTAACACATTAGCCATCCTCCAGTCCTGAGGTACTCTTCCTGAGACCAGGAGACATTGAGCAGGTCTGTCAAGGGCCCCACAGGATTTCTGCCAGCTCTCTCAGTACCCTGGGTGAATGACATCCAGCCCTTGCACCTGGTCCACCCTCAGTGCCCTGAAACCCTCCAGTACCCTGCCCTCTGTGATTCCCCATCTATCACCACCTCCCTCCTGAGCCGGACCTCCCACCCCCTTGATAGCATCCTCCTTTCTCCTTAGTAAACACTGAGCAGAAGTATTCATTAGCGCCTCTGCCTGCTCTGCCCCTGTTTCTACACCCCCCATTGCTCTTAATCCTTACTATTTTGTCCCTGCAACTCTTTTCTCCCGATGTACCTGAAGAATTCCTTCTCTCCCTTCTTGATGCCTTTTGCAGCCTGAGCTCCTTAGATGCCTGGTTGCCTGCCTGCCTTTGTCACCTCCTTGATTACTTCAGGTAATCTCTCTGTCCTTCTCTCCCTGTTTTTCTGAACCTCCTAAAGGTGGCTCTTTTATTTCTTATTTTCTCCACGACCCCTGCTGCTCAACTAGCTGGGTTTCTTGGCCCTAGCTCTCTTACTCTGGACCCTGATGCAGGTTTGGTTGCCTCCTCAATCCCCAGTTTTATGACCTCCCACCTCTGGTTAGTGTCCATATTAGTTTGGATTCTGGCTAGATACCCTTTGACTACCTTCCCCCATCCTCCTGAAGTTGGCCTTCCTGAAGTCCAACACTCTTGTACCTGTTTCTACTCCTCCTTACCCTTTTCAACATGAACCACACTGAGTGGTGGTTGCTCCCTGCCAGCTGTTCTTCCACCCCCAGCTCCCTCACAAACTCCCCATTTGCCAGCATGAGGTCTAGTGTTCCCTAACCTGGTTGGCTCACTGACCATTTGCATTAGGAAGCTATTCTGGAACACGCCAGAAGTATCTGCTCCTTCTACTCCTCAGGTGGCTGGGGTAATTCAATGCACCCTGGCAGGTTGAAGTCCCCCACAATCACCGTGCTACCCTTTCCACAGGCCCTTCTGATCTGTCCTATTCTTGGAATCCTGGAATCTGCATCCATAACAACTCTCTACCACCCCCCACCCCACGAACACACTTTAGTCCTTCTCTCACATACAGTGCCACACCTCACCCTTCGATGACTCCTATCTCTCATGCAATATCTTATACCCTAGTACGCCAGGTCCCAGTCCTGGTAATGGGTGGCCCATGTTTCAGTGATAGCCGCCATATCCACCTCCCTTCTGCCATGATAGCCTGTGGCTTTGCTGTTTTGTTCCCTAGGCTGCTAGCGCTCAGGTGACTACCTCCCACTCCTGCTCCCCCTTCCTAGCATCCCTCTAGTACTCCTTTTCCCACTGCTTCTAGCATGGGGGTAAGCTCATTCGGCTTCCTTCCTGTGGATTCTGCATGCCTCCTACCCACTTGCCATCCCCGCCTAGCTTAAATGCCCTTCTTTTGCTATGTAATCCCCCATCCTCTGCTTCAGTACCTTCTTGCTGTCCTCACTTAGGTGAAGTCAATCCCACTGTGAGATCCCAGTCCTCCCAGATCCCTCCCCACTCACCCACCAGCCCATAACCTTTGGATTGGCACCAGGTTCTTAGCCATTTGTTAAATTCCTCTATCCTAGTTTCTGCACTGCCCGCTTCCTGGCACTGGACGTATCGTGAAAGCTACTGAAGAGATATGTAGAGATACATCGAGGAGGAATACAAGGAAAATTGTCATCAGGCACACTTACATGCTTTAATGCAGTAACACATACCCCTAAGTACAGGAGCAATCATAAAATCACTGACCGTATGGTTATCGCAATAAACAATTTACTACATTAAGAGTTAGTAAGATTAAGTATAAAGTACTTGCTATTTGTTTTTTACTATGTTTGTGTTCATAAAGTCCTATATGATTGGTATTGGGTGTAAGAGTCCTATCGCTAGCATACCACATGGAAGGCATGGTACAGTGCAGTTTTATTGCATGTGCAGACTTCAAGATAATTGCATTTCAGAAGGGACTTGAAAAAATTTCTCCCAACCAGTAGCTAAGTTTAACTGTTTTCTGTAGCTTGTTCCCAAGCTGGCCAGTGCGATGGTGCTAATGGCAGATGCACGTGGGCGTCGCGGTCAGCGGTATGTCTAGTAAGAGGATACTGCTCTTTCTTAACACATAAGAGCACATAGATCTTTTAGAGATCTGATAAATGAATCTCTTGATATCAAAATGTAGAACAACGTGACATGTATGTTGAAAGTTCCACCATGAGCCCTGAAGAAGTGGCCTTAGGGTTATGAAACATTGGCAGCACTCAAGTGGCCAGTAATTAATAATGAATCTATTTACTTTTGATTACTGACTTTGGGTTTGAGTCTTTCCTCCACATCTTCCAAACTAGCATTTAAGGACCACATTAAAGAACTGTATCTTACCCCTGTAGTTTGGGGGCTGAGTGAGAACTATCTGGCATGGGGACTCAGCTAGACAAGAATTGGAGGAGGCGGAGTCACATTTCTGATTGCAGGTTGATTTTGGCTTGCTGCAGTATATAAGATTCACTCCTGCAGGCTGCTGCCTTAAAGCAGTGTCTGCCTATTTTGGAAGTTAGGACTAAGGCCTTTTATATTCAGTCCTACCCAAGCATCCTATCGAGTGAGCATCCCATCGCGTGAGGACACAGTGCGCATGGGCCCTCTGACACAGTGATGACTGCAGGGCATCCAAAGGAAGATTGTAGGACCACAAGAGACCTTGTGGACAGCACAGGCAACTGATAGGCAGTTGGCCGATCGTGTACAGGGTACCTAAGGATTCTCTATCTGGGACAGCCCAACATCTCACATTTAAACATGATGTGCCAGCTTTGAGGGAAATAGCACTGAACGCCGTGGTCCTCCTAGGATTACTGGTAGTAGTAGCCTGGGTATGTTTAAATGTACTGTAACTTGAAATCCCTTTGAATGTCCAGCTCTAGTTGCAACTGCACTTGATGAATTGCTTTGACTTTTTCGTTACAGTGTGCTTAAATTAGTGAGTTCAAGTTTTATTTATTTTCTTTTATTATATAATTACTGTATGCTTAATTTTATGTTCATTGTTTAACGTGCTGTATATGTTATATGCTGGGTCACTCATGAAAATGGGCATTCGTGTTTTCGGCTTTACCTGGTTATCAAATAAACAAACTGTACATTAAGAAAAAATAACTCACCTTAGTAATGTTGTTTCTTGTAATGGAGTCTTGCTATATTATGACAGTAGCAGTTTGTCCCACCACTAGAACTGCTCGGAGGTGAAATGGTTAATACCATTCCAAAATAGAACTTTGAGCACAAGCTCTAAGAAGCAGCTCTATCTGTGTAATTTCAAACCTGAACTGTCAGATCTTACGAGCAAAAACTCACTAAGGTCTGTGTGGAAGCTGTAACCTACACTAGCCAAATGGCTACCTAAATATTAACAACCATTGCTAGTCCCAACACCCAAGACTCAAGTCAGGGGACCAGAACTACTAACACAATTCTAACAACATGAGAATAAAACAACAGTATAATAAAACACACACACCCCAAACTCCCAAAAAGGGAGAAACGCTAAAAGGGCATAAAATAGTGCCCACACTAGTTGCCCGCACCCCACCCAAGTAGAAGTTCTGAGAGGGGCAGGCTGGGAGGTCATAATATAGCAAGACTCCATTAGAAGAAACAACATTACTAAGGTGAGTAATTTTTCTTCAAACAACATGAAGTCTTGCTATATTATGACAGTAACAGACTACACAGCAGTACCTCCATGGAGGAGGGCAGAACCTACTTAGGAATAGGCTCTGAAGAACAGCTGTGCCAAACCGAGCATCTCTCCTGGCCTGGACATCCAAGGAAATGCCTTAGTAAAAGTGTGTACCGTTTTCCAAGTAGCAGCCTGGCACATCTCTAATATAGGATGTCTCTCGCAGCAACTAGAGACGAGCTGTACCCTGGTAGAATGAGCCCTCAAGCCAGAGGGGATCCTGCCCAGTTTCTGATAACAAAATTGGATACAAAGACAATCCACCTGGCAATTGATCTCTTAGTGGCAGGTTTGCCTTTCCCAACTTCACCATAGGTAGGAAAAGTTGGAGGATTCAAACCTGTGACCTTGGTACGCCTATATAGTAACTAAGAGCTCTCTTAACATCCAGGTTGTGCAACCTCCTCTCACCAGAAGAGGAGTGATCAGTGAAAAATACTGGAAGGAGATAGATTGGTTAAGATGGAAATCTGAAACCACCTTAGGTAAAAACTTCCTATTAGTCCTAAGGACTACCTTATCCGTGTGGAAAGAAATAAAGTCAGTTTCCACTGCGTTTTCTTGTAACTCACTTATGCTGCCTAGCAGAAGTGATAGCCACCAGAAAAACAGTTTTCCAAGTTAGATACTTAAGCCTGCAGAAAACAGAGGTTCAAAAGGGGTTTGCATTAACTGGGCACATACAACATTAAGGTCCAGGCAGGGGCCGGTTCCTAAAGGGTGGATTAGTATGGAGTAATCCCTTAAAAACTTGGAAAACACAGGGTGAGTGGAAAGAGGGATGACTTTCCTGCTGACACAAAAGCAGATACAGCTGCCAAATGGACTCTCAGGGTAGCTGGTCTGAGACTCAAAGGAATTAAGATGGACCATGTAATCTAATACAATGGGCAAATCAGCAGATTCTGGGAAATATTTTCCCAGCACACCAAATGGAAAACCTTTCCATTTAGAACTATAAGTAGCCCTAGTGGAAGACTTTCTGGAAGCCTTTAGGATTTCAAGAACACCTTGAGAGAGGTGTAAATCAGCAACTCTAACTCCTCAAGAGCCAGGCCTTGAGGTTGAGGGATTTGAGGTCCGGATACCAAACCCTTCCCTGGGCACAAGTTAACAGGTTGTGAATCCTGGGGAGGCAAAGGGAAGATGGATTGTCAGTGACAGAAGGAGTGGGTACCAGGGCTGCCTGGCCCAATCCGGGGCAATCAGAATCACCCTGCAAGGCTGAGATCTGATTTTGACTAATACTTTGAATAGGAGAGGAAGGAGGAAAGCATAAAGAAACTTCCCTCCCAATCCAGGAGAAGGGCATCCAGGGGACTGAGCCCAACACTGAGGCCTGCAACAGAACAGAGGAAGTCTGTGATTGTCTGGGGCTGCAAAAAGATCTAGCTGAGGGGTGCCCCATCTGGCAAAGACTATCCCCAGCACTTGAGGATCCAGGGACCATTCGTGATGGCCCTGGGAAATCCTGCTGAGAGCATCCGCTAGGACATTGTCCTTCCCTGGAAGATGAACTGCTATGAGAGAAGTGTTCAGGAATAGGCCAGAGACCACAACTTCATTGCCTCGTGCACAAGGCCGAAGACAGAGTGCCCCCTGTTTGTTGATGTACCATATTGTTGTGGTGTTGTCTGTTCTGACTTGTATCACCTTGTTGTGGACAGATGCAGAAAATGCTTGAAGAGCTAAAAGACAGCTCTGAGTTCCAGCAAATTGATGTGGAGCAGAGATTCCCGGGGGACCACACTCCCTGAGTGGAAAAGGTCACCCATGTGGGCTCCCCAACCCAGAAGGGAAGCATCAGCGAGAGTCAAATTGTGAGCAAGGGAATAAAGGGGACCCCAATCTTAAATTGCTCTGATCCTGCCACCACTGGAGGGCCTGGATCAAGGTTCGAGTCACTGGGACCAACTTGGAAAGGGGTCTCTTCTCTGAGACCAATAGGTTCTCAAGTGAAACTGAATGTCTCTCATCTGAAATCTTGCTCCCTGCACAACAGCTGTGGATGCAGCCATGTGTCCCAGGAGCTGCAGAAAGTGTCTTGCTGGTCGAGAGACCTGCAGGGTGAAGGAGGAGGCCAGAGTCACTAAATTCGTCACCCTTTCTAAGGGAAGAAAAGCTCTGGCTAGCTTTGTGTCCAACTCTGCCTCTATAAAGGTGAGTACCTGGACTGGTTCCAGAACCGACTTTGGTAGATTGTAGAAAGCCCAGGGAGGTGAGAAGCTGCTGGGTAACTGGCAGTGAGATTTTACCTGTTCTGGGGACTGGCCTACAATGAGCCAATCGTCTAGATAGGGAAAAACAGCAATCCTTTGCCTCCTTAAGTGAGCCACTGCCACTGCTAGACACTTTGTGAATACCCTTGGGGCAGAGGTAAGGCAGAGGGCATTGCTCTGAACTGGTAATGACCTGAGGGTAGTTCGAATCTGAGGTACTTCGATGGGAGCTTCTGATTAGGACGTGGAAATAGGCATCCTTGAGGTCCAGGAGGCTAACCAGTCCCCTGGCCTTAGGGAGGGTAAAATCATTGCCAGAGTTACCATTTTGAACTTTGGTTTCAAAAGATGCTTGTTCAGATATCTGAGGTCTAATATGGGCCGCCATTCTCCTGTCTTTTGGGGTAAGGAAGTATCTGAATACAGACCCCTGCCCTGGTGCAGGAGGAACCCTTTCCACTGCTCTGAGAGCCAACAGGGTTGAGACCTCTGCTTCCAGAGCAAGGGTCTCTGAAGCACTTGCAGTAGAAAAGTCTGGTTCTCAACTTGGGAAACTTTTGAAGCTGAGAACCAGACCCTGGCTTACTACTTCCAGAACCCACTTGTCTGAGGTTAAAGAAGCCCAGTTCTAACTGAAGTAAGCCAGCCTGCCCCCCGGTAAAGGAGAATCGGCCCTGGGCACCCCATCAGGGTGCCTGCTTAGCAGGAGCTTTAGGCTGAGGGTGGGAGCAGGCCTGCCCACCCCTCGCCTGCCTCTGCCTCTGAAGAAGCCCTCTGAGCATAGGCAGAGGAGGCCTGAGTCTGGCAAAAGGCCTGTGAAAAGGCCTACCCTACCCCTGGGGTATGCCTCTGAGGAGTGGCTTGTCAGCTCCTTAGCTTGGGCACTTTTGTAAGTAGTCCCATATTCATCCATCTTTTTCATGTAATTCTCTGTCTGCTCCCCAAACAGAGAATTTCCCACCACAGGAAAAATCCATAGCCTTAGTCTGGGTATCCTGTGACAGACTAGTACACCTGAGCCAGGCCAACCTACTAAAAGCTACAGATGTGGCCATGACCCTAGAGGAAACATCATTAACATCCACAGCAGCATGAAACTGTACCTTGAGCCTCAATGCCATCAGCAGCCACCTGTTCTAGTTTGCTAGCCAGCTGGCCATGGGCTTGCTTGGCTAATTCCATAACAGTATCCCATCTAGATTTTTGATACCTAGCTACATAAGCCATATAATTTGCTTGCCTGAGTCCCAGAGAGCTGCATATATACTTTTTTTGCCATGGCATCAATCTTCCTGGAATCCTTGTCAGGAGGATGTGAAGCCAGGGATATTAGCTTTATCACAGGCTGCAGCCTGAACTACTAACATGACTGCATTGCTGAGAAAGGAATTCTGTATCAGGACCTGACAATGTGTACCTTCTGTCCATCTTTTTATCTACAGGAGGCACAGACTTGGAGCTTTTAAAATTTTATTGTTTGCTTCCTAAAAGACTTATGCAAAGGAATGGACAATCTCCTAGACTCTGGAATATCCATCATTTCTACAAAATCAAGGCTCCTCTTGCTCATCCACAGCTTCTTCCAAGGAAGCTGGAGGGTTTCAACAACTTTTTGTAAAACATAAAATGAGATGGGGACTCAGATAGCATAGGGGAGATTCTAGAGGTCTGTCTGGGGAAATGTCCGTTCAGTGGGCACACCCAGACCTTCCCAGCCACATTCATACTGTTCATAATCATCCTCCCCTCCTCTGGTTCATAAAATTCCTCAACATCATATTCCTGAACCACTGGAACTGGACGAACCGACCTTTTGCCAGATAGTGGCGGTTCGGACGGAACCTGAACAGTGACTGGACAATTTGTAGGCTTTTGCTATCTCTGCAGCAGTTGGAGAAGGGTTTTGGACTCCAAACCTGCTGACTTTCTTGTTTTCTTTACTGGAATTGGTTCCTCAGAACCAGCTTTTCTTTGCCGAGGAAGTCTAGCCCTGGTCAGAGGGCACTCCCTCGGTTCGGTTGGCACCGAACGGGCTGGCATCCGGGTCAGCAGACTTTTAGCCTCTCGGTCCCTGGAGCCTGCCCAATCTCTTTCCAGGGTGGCTGCAGGGAAATTCTTACATATCTGGCAGTCTGACTGGAGGTGGTCAAACCCCAGACAATAGACACATGTGGTGTGTGGGTCAGCCTTGGCAAAGACTTCCCCACAGACATCACGATGTTGAAACAGTGGGCTTGGGTTTTCTTTGGGTTTCTCAGACATAATGCCAGCCTAACCAGAAAAACTTGCCCTTTAAGCGGCAGTGCCAGGCAAAGACTTACCCTTATCGGTTCCCCTAACCGTGTCGGTATTGGAAAAGCATTAATAAAATCCGTTTTTTAGAACCGATAAGAACCGGAACCACACTCTAAATGTTAAACTTTAAAGTAAATAAGTTTTAAACCCAGCTGATCGGTTCAAAACCCGAACCGATAAACTTCAAGTTCCACACAGACAAACCTTTAATTTACTACGATTACCACAGACAGAGCTTGAACCCGAGCGGTTTTAGGTTAAAATAAAACTATTCTCGGTTGAATCGAACCGAGAAAACACTGTTTAAACCGAGAAATGAACCGAGCAGTAGGAGAAATCTCTGGAGCGACTGTTCACTGAGGCGGAGTAAAGAATCTGACAGTTCAGGTTTGAAATTACACAGATATAGCTGCTTCTTAGAGCTCGTGCTCAAAGTTCTATTTTGGAATGGTATTAACCATTTCACCTCCGAGCAGTTCTAGTGGTGGGACAAACTGCTACTGTCATAATATACAAGACTTTATGTTGTTTGAAGAAGGTAAATCTGTATTAAGATTAAGGGACTAACAACCTATCTGGACAAGATGTTGTAAGAAATAGCTAAAAGAAGAGTTCAGACAGATGGAGCTCAGTAGAATTAGTACCAAAGTGTAGACAAATTTTCTTAGGAGTCACATAGGTACTGTGAGACTAGGGTCTAGGGAAGAGGACATACTGGCCGAACAACAGATGACGGTGTACCATTGACAGAGGCCATTCAGGATCTGGCACTATAGTGGAGACTGAACTGTAGCGTCAACAGTAAGGTCGGCGAGAGTACCGCCAAGGATGCAGATGGCAGTGGCATCAGGCATTGAAAAAGCTCCAACATTGTTTGATAAAGGACCTCCATGTCGATTGGTCCCATAGGGGTTGTTGATGGAGGAACTATTGCTGGGACTGTGCCTGATGGTGGTATAGGCTGTGAAGCCCCTGTTTGGGGAGGCAAGCCAGTGCCAGATGTCGACCTTGGCATCAGAGATGATTGAGGAGGCAGCACGGCCTCGGACCCGTCAGATGACTTACCTCTTCTTAGAGGAGAGCGGGAACATTCTGGGGAAGCAGTCTTGTCTTTATGCCACGCCTCAGATTGGTGGTGTATTTTGTCCTCCTCCTCCTCTCCCCTCCCCTCCTCTTCTTCTTTGAATCAGCGATGGATACCGTTGAGCCCGAGAGCACAGGGTTGTCGGTGAAGTGAGAACAGAAGTGGTGAGGATGGTGAAGCTGCCTTCAATGCAACCTGTTTCTCCATTTCTGTCACCTTTAGATGAACCTCTAAAACTGTCTTGTGATGTGTCCTAGTTGCCTGATTTAAGCCCTAGCAAATGGATCAGACTTTAATATTGTGGTGTTTGCGAAGCAAAGGATACACACATGGAGTGGTCACCATCTTTACAAATTTTAACAAAAACATGACAGCAGATTAAGATCCAGGGTCTATACGGTCTGCCAAAGATTTCTGACCATATTCTATTTATTAGTTTTAGTATTACTGAATGCATAGGTTAGTTACACTTTGGTTCTCATATTTTCAGTAAACTCTCTATATTCCTACTTTCTATATCCTACAGGGCTTAAAATTCACTTTAGGTCCGGGGAGTCCTCTCCCAGGTCTACCAAATGGGCGGGGGGGATATTTTTGGGGATAGATGGGGGGATTTCCCTTAACAACCTGAAACTGTCCTGCTGCGAATTCAGAGGAAAAATAAACCTCAAAGCCTCTTTCTACTAAGAACCTCTGATCTTCACCTCTGCCTGTAGGCCCCTGGGGTGCAAGCTGGGGTTGCTTGCAGGTGTATCGGATGTCCAGGGTCCCCACGTAGGGAGGGTCTCTGCTGGGTGGGAGCAGCTGGGGACAACTGGGTGGGTCCAGTGGTCAGTGACCAGAGGGAAACAGAACAGCAAAAAAAAAAAAAAAAAAATCAGAAGCTGAAACACTACTGCACACTAAGTTACAGATGCAGTAGCACACATTCACTTAGCTGCATCATCAAAACGCCCCAAGGTCCAGCTCAGCGTAAGCATTTTTTTCACTTCTTCACCATGCACTTCCATAGGCTGCCACCCAGTGCTCAGACTTCTCTTGCGATCTTTACTCGGACAGCCTTCCGCTCCAGTGTCTGACTTCTCCTTTACAATCTTGGATCCAGAAGTCTGCTGCTCCAGTGCCACAACTCCTCCCTTTAAATCTTGACTCTGGCAGCCTTCTGCTCCGGTGCCCTGACTTCTCGCACAATCTCTGCCCCAAGAGTTTGCCACTCCAGTGTCTGACCTCAACCCCATAAAGCAAGTGCGCTCTGAGAATGTTCAGTATGTGCAGTATTTTCCCGCATGGGGAGGGGTCTGGAATTTGCAAGGGCGGGTTGCTAAAGTCACATGAATCATGCAAATCCCTCCCCACACCAAATTTTAAGCCCTGGTCCTATTCCCTGAACTAGAGGAACTAACCCTAGTGGAAAAGTAGTTCCTTCTCTGTTAGTGGTGGCATAAAGTAAAGTTCAAAAGAAACCTGAGCCAGGAAATTTTCTAATTTTGACAGCATTCTTCAGCAGCGGTGGATCGACGAGCGTGTGATGATGGTAGAAAGAACTGAGGCATGCTGGTGATGCCCATTTTACATAAGCGCTGATGAAGTGTGTCGACATAGGCGGTCCCAGCCAGTAAAAACTTCTGGCTGGTCCTGATGCCAACGACTTACAGTTCCATGATGCGGTTCAACGGAGGAGATATCCTAGAAGATGATCTGATTTTTTCACAGCCTCTGTGCTTCTCAGGACCACATATGAATATCCAAAAATAGCCAGCACAAGACCTTATGGTCTGTTGAGTCTGACTGCAAAGCCCTTAATCTAGAGATTACAATGGCCCTGCCCCTCACTCCAACCCCGCCCTCCCCTTCACCCTGTCACGCATACCTCTGAGGCCAGCAGGGGATGTAGTTTGTGCCAAGCACACTTGTTAGTGCCTCACTTACATACAAAGAAGCCAGCAGAAGGATGCCATTTGGTCTATCAAGCCTGCTCATATTGCAGTGTCCACCGAAATTTAAGTACTTGAAGGTCCCAATCATATTCTCCCTCTCCCCTCTCGCCCTCCTGTCTTCCAGGGGTACATGTTTAGTGCCCTCAACCGCCTCCTCATATGCCTTACTCCGCTGACCTGCTATCATCTTTGTAGCCCTCCTATGTACCTTCTCCAGCAGGTTGTCCTTTCTGAGGTGTGGGCACCAATACTGAACTCCATACTCTAGATGCAGCCTTACTAGTGACCTGTACAAGGGCAGTATAACCTCCTCTCTCCTACCACTGATCGTCCTAGATATGCATCCCAGCATCTTGTTTGCCTTTGCTGCTGCTTTCTTGCACTCGTGGAATGCTTCAGATCACTACTGATCATCACTCTCAGGTCCTTCTCCTTCTCTGATGCAGATGCTTGGACTCTACCAGGCAGTACTCTGTCCTGGGATTCTTAACTCAATATGCATAACTTTGCATTTCTTGGCACTGAAGCCGAGCTGCCAGATCCTGAACTACTTCCTAGCTTTTCCAGATCTTCCTGTAGGTCCTGTATCTCTTCAGCTGTGTCCACTCTCCCACAGAGCTTAGTGTCATCCATGAATAGGCACATGTTTCCTTAATGTCATCCCCAATGTCATTGACAAAGACACTGAACAACACTGGCCACAGCACTGAGCCCTGTGGAACCCCACTGGTTACCTCTCTGGTGCCATATAACTCTTCCCCCATAACCACCCTCTGGCTTCTGTCCCTCAGTCAGTTTTCCACCCATCTGGCCATCTTTTCCCCAACCCTGAGATCCAACAACTTCCTGATCAACCTTTGTAGTGCACTAAGTCAAAGGCCTTGCTGAAATCAAGACAGAGGATGTCTACTGTCTTAGTGACATAGTCAAATAAGTCAATCAGATTCGCTTGACGTGATCCCCCCAAAAAATTGAACCCATGCTGCCTTGCATCCTGGAGACCATGTTACTCTAGATATTCCACCAACCTTTCCTTTAGTATGTTCTCCATGAGCTTGCCCACAATGGAGGTCAGACTGACTGGTCTGTAAGTCCCTGGTTTATCTTTGGGGCTGCTTTTGTGGAGGGGCACTACATGTGCTGTTCTCCAGTTCTGCGGTACCACGCCTGACTCTAGTGAACTATTAAATGGGTCTGCCATGACAGTTATGACAGCAGGTTAAGACCCAAAGTCCATCCGGTCTGCCCAAGATTCCTAACTATATCCTATTTACTATTTTTAGTATTAATGAATGCAGACTATTTACATTTTGGTTCTCCTCTGTTTTAACAAACTGTCCCATGTTCCTACTTTTGCATACAGTATCCTGTTCCTGAACTAAAGACAACTAACCAGAGTTCCTGCAATCAGGCAACGTGTGAGGAGCCTACACAGCTCTACAGGTACTGAGCAGCAGAAGCGGATTATTTTGAATAGGAGGACACAGACTGATAGAATATTTTGATAGACATTTGTTTCTTTGTGAAGGACTTTGGAGGGTTTCCCAGTGGAGCCTTAAGGGTGTGGGCAGCTCTGAACATATACCTGCAGACTGTAATGAAGCCTAATTGTATGATTTATTTATTTCTGTATTCGTGTTGCCTGCATGTATAGCTCTCTCTGAATGTAGTTTTAGCTCTTTGACTGTGATTTGCAAGAAAATAAACTGGGTACATCTGTGTGTTAGGCCACCCTCCCCCTTCAGGACACTGCTGTTGGGATGAAGCCAGGGGCTTACACTGTTCCTTTATCTGACTTACGGGCATCCTGGGAGCAGCTTTTCCTCCGTCACAAACAGAGTTCCTGCAATCAGTCAGTGTACGGGAGCCTACACAACTCTGTAGGTACTGAGCAGCAGGCTCCACTCATCCCCCCACCTCGGTGAGCATTTAATTATATAGGGTCAGAGACATATGACTATCTCCCTATCTTCCCATCAGCTAGTTGTACTGTGTGACCACATGGGGCACTGTTGCAGGACCTTGTATACTACTAGGAGATCCAACAGAAAAGTACAGTTGCATGAGAACTTACGAACAGTAGATCTTGAGAGAGACTCTTGCAGTAGGTAATTACATATGGAACTGATGCCGTGACATCAAGACCTACCGGAAAAATTTCTAGCTAACAGTCTCTGGTGAGGGCCCGCCCCCATGTCAGATAACAGTGTCAGGCTGACGTCGGTATAAAGGCGGGTCCCTCACTGCCTTCCAGTTCTTTCCCGCCAAAAGGCCAAAAAGCGAGAGCAGAGAGAAACAGAAATTTCCTTCCTGGAAAAAGAGCTGAAAAAAAGCAGAGGGGATGGAGGCGGGGAAGGTGTTACACTACTGCAAGAGCCTCTCTTGAAGAACCTACTGTTATGGTAAGTTCTTACGTAACTGTACTATCTTACTTGAGAGGGCTCTTGCAGTAGGTAATTACATATAGGACTGAGTCCCAAGCCTGGAACAAAGAGAAGCACATGGGAGGAGGAAACTACTCATAAGAGATCCTCTGGCTGAAGAGGACTTAGAAAAGAGTCCTTGCAGAACAGCCAACCCGAAGCCGGCTCTCTGCGAGAGGCAATGTCCAAATTGTAGTGTTTCGTAAGGTATGGACAGAAGTCCAAGTTCATGGTAGCGCAAATATCAGCCGCTGACACATTCTTGAAACAGGCAGCAGAGGCACGACAACCCTGGTGAAGTAAGCCCGACCTGACCTGGCAAGGTCTTGTGATACTTGTCGTAGCAGAAAGTGATACAGTGAGCCAACCATTTGGACAAAACATAGTTTGGAAACAGGTTGCCCTCTCTTCTGCTGGCAAAAGAAACAAATAGTTGGTCAGTCTTTCTGAGATCCTTCGTCCTGTTGGTGTAGTATCTCAGAATCCAGTGAACGTCCAGGGTATGTAAAAGATACTCCCCATGATTGAGTGCTGTGTGAAAAAGGAAGGCAGTTCAATGGACTGGTTCAACGTACATTCCACTACCACCTTAGGGAGAAACTTAGGATTGGTGCGCAGAGCCACGTTCCTTATGGAAAATCAGATATGGAATTTTGCACATCAAGGCCTGAAGCTCAGAAATTCTTGAGCAGAAGTAATGGCCACTAGGAAGAGAGCCTTCCACGAAAGGAACTTAAGTTCTGCTGAGGCTGCTGGCTCAAAGTGGGGCAGCGTAAGCTCTGAGAATGAAATTCAAATCCCAAGGAGGGTCAGGAACCCAAATGGGGGTCTCAGATAAAGAACCCCTCATAGAAAGGTCTTTCGACTCCAGCTGAGCGAAGGTTCTGTCCCCAAAGGGAACATGATAAGCGGCCAGAGCCGCCATGAGAACCTTCAAAGAGGAATGACTGAGACCCAGGTCAAGAGATAATACATATAGTCTAGTAACCACCTGACAGGACAGGAGAAAGGCCCCAAGTCTTTGGACGAAGCCCAAATGGAAAACCGTTTCCATTTCATGGCATAGGTGGAGCGAGTGGAGCGGCCACCTGGACTCCATCAAGATCTCTGCCTCTTGAGAAGAAACCCCAAAATAGGATTGTGCTACGCCTGTAGGATCTAAGCATGCAGCTGAAGGGACTTGAGGCCCAGATGGACCAGGGATCCCGATCCTGGGTCAACAGTAGTCGTGAAGAGGAATCGGAATCGTGGTTCCTCTGAGTACTGTTGCAGAGAGAGAACCAAACTTGCCTGGGTCAGAAGGGAGTGATGAGAATCACACAGGCCCCTTCTGAGCTGAGCTTGTGCAGGATCCTCAGAATCAACGGAACTGGGGAAAAGCATAGCGAATCTGCTCTTCCAGTCGAGACAAAGTCTCTCCAGAGTCGCCGCCTGAAGTGAGCGAAAAGGTGGCAGTTTTACGCTTAGTGGGACGCGAACAGGTCAACCTGAGGGGTTC
Organism: Neoceratodus forsteri; assembly: GCA_016271365.2. Lineage (NCBI taxonomy): Eukaryota > Metazoa > Chordata > Ceratodontiformes > Ceratodontidae > Neoceratodus > Neoceratodus forsteri. Next base: position 458,996,960 of record CM057452.1, read on the forward strand.
TCCAATGTAGGAAGATGCCGTCTGCTATTTCCTGGTCCAATTCCCACTCGTGAGGGTTGTGCAGAGGATCGGCTCAAGTGATCTGCCAACAAATTCTCTACCCCGGACGTGGACGCGTGAGATGAAGGTTGTGTAGGGTCACCCATTCCAGACCATAGACGCTTCCCAACAAAGAGGGTAGGAGCGAGTTCCCTCTGTTTGTTGAGATACCACTCATGTTGTCGGACTGGACAGCCAGGTGACCAGGAAGCAGAAAGGGGTGTAGCACTTGGAAGAGCGTGAGAACACCACCTGAGCTCGAGCACGTTGATGTGAAGCCGCCTGCTCGAGTATGGACCACGAGCCCTGGGTGCGCTTGGTATCCCAAATGAGCTCCCCAACATTCACCCGAGGTGTCCTTTGTCAGTGTTTGGGAGGAGGAGGAAGGCAGAAGGAACTCCCGACAAAGGTTCTCCTGAACCAACCACCAGTGCAAATCACAAAGCATCGGGGTCGAGACTAGCACCTCTTGGTCCAAGTCGTCGACCAACTGATTCCAGGAGACCGAAGGTCCACTGAGAGATTCTCATGTGGAGCTTAGAGCATGGAACTGTCGGAATTGCAGCCGCCATGAGCCCCAAGGGGCGAAGGAGTGACCTGATGGGAATCCCTGTGAGAGGACAAGAAGCTTGCCTGAGCCTGGGTGTGGGCCACCTGCCTAGGGGCAGAAAGGCCATACTGGTGGTCGTGTCCAGAATAGCCCCAAAGAACTGGAACGGCATTGAGATGGGATCAAATGGGATTTGGCCTGGTTGATGGTAATACCCAGGCTGGTAAAACCTGCCTGGTAAGGCAATGGAATGCAGGAGTTCCTACCTGGATGGGCCGCCAGGAGCCAATCGCCCAGGTAGCGGGAAACCTGCACCCCAGAGTACGCAGATAGGCCGCCACCATATACAGGCATTTGGTGAATACTGGGGTGGGGGGGGCAAGGAAAGACCAAATGGGAGGGCCTTGAACCAGTAGTGGTTCCCTGGAAAGCAAACCAGAGGTATTTGCGGTGGGAAGGGTGGATAAGGATATACAGGTGCAGCGTCCTGCATGTCCAGAGCACACAGCCATAGTCGCGACCGAAAGAGGGGCAGGAGACTCTGTAGGAAAGCATCCTGAATCTTTGTACTCCATGAACAGATTTAGAGAGCCGAGGTCCAGAATGGGCGCACGTCTCCTGTCTTCTTGGGATCAGGAAGAAATGGGAATAGAAGTCCGTCCCCAAGACAAGGAGGATGGGTTCTATTGCCTCCTTCAACAGAAGGGAGGAGATTTCTTCCTGAACCCTGAGAAGATGTTCGGGAGTAAGACGACAGGGGGTTCTGGGAGGTTTCTGAAGAAACTCTATAGTGTGGCCCTCTGCTATGAGCTGAAGGACCCAGGAGTGGTAGCGATCCTCTCCCAACCCGCAGCTAAAGGGAGAATCTCCCGCCTACCAGTTCCTCTGGATCACCAGAGGCTGTGGAGAGGGAGGAGTCAGGAAGTGTGGGCAGCGGCGCTGCTGGAGCTCCCACAACCCATTTGGGTGGAGGGGTCTTGCAGCCGGAGGGGCCAGGCATTTGTTGGCCTGCTTTCCTTGTAGTTCGCCTTAAGCCGTGCGTGACGGCGTAAGGAATGACACTGTGCTTGAGGGGCTCTGTACATGGAGTCAACCTCCTTGAGAGCAGTGCCCTTCTCTCTCAGTCTGGTAATGATGTCCCAGCATCACCACGAACCGACACCCGAACCTTGGAAGGGAGCATCCTGGGTGGCGGATTGTACTTCCAGGCCAAACCTGACACCGAAGTCAGGTATGTGCGCCAGACTCACGGCAACGCCGAACTTCATCCAGAAGCGCCCACCGCATCGTAAGCAGCGTGCAGCATGTGCTTACTGGCCGAACGTGTGGAGCGGACTAGGTCTGCCACTTCCTGTTTAGTCTGGGACTGAGGAAGGGTGTCCAACTTGGCTTCCACATCGCTAAGGATAGCCTTCTGGTAATCCCCTATGAGCCACATAGTTCAAGGCTCTGATACCCAGAGTGGAAGAAGAAATACCTTCTTGCCATACTGGTCCAGAAGTCGGGATTCCTTATCGGGTGGGATGAGCTCAGGTGTTTGGAGTTAGCCAAATGGCCGTGGCGGCGCTGACACGATCAAATCAGCCTTGGGTGTGACAAAGAAAGTCAATCCCCTTGGGAGCCTGGTACAGCCTATCCCCTTCCGAGGAAGGGGGCTAAAGCTGACAGTTGTTGCCAGATAGTGAAGATGAGGTCAGTGTGAGGCTCGATCCAGAGTGGAACTAACGTGGGGCGACCTCGGGCAAATACAAATGGGCAGCTAGCTTCTGCCTCTGTGGATCGGCTCCAGAGATTTCCACTGATGAAGAGCCTGAATTTTCTTAGCAACTCTGTAAATGAGGGATCCTCTGGAGGACTTCAGAAGTCCTGGGCCTGGGCTTGTCAGGAGTGCGAGGCTCGTCCAGATCTAAGCAGTCATCGAGTTCTCCGATGAGCCCGAAAGAAGGAGACGAAGATCCCTCCCCTCGGGGAGGAACATAGCCCCTAGGGGGCAAGGTGCCACCCATGCCTTAGACCCCATAGCAGTGTCTCTGGGGTTGGGAGGGGAGGAGGTCTCTCGCCCCTGGCGACGGGATCGCGAACCTGGTCATCATCGGGAGGTGGCTCTCTACCCTGGTGAGCTGAGCCTTGGCCTCAGCCCACAAGAAGCCACAGTCTGCCTCAGATCCACTGGTGGCTGGGGGATATGGATAATGGGGGTATCCGTGAGGCGGTATCCGTAGCCCAACGGTGGGAAGCCGGCGTCGGGTACTGCGGCACCGGGAACTGCTGTGCGGATACTGTGGGCGGATAAGGCTGACATAGATCCGGCACTGGGGGCTCTACGGGGTGAAGGTCCTGGAAGAGGCCTAGGCAGACAGGGACAGGTAGCCAGCGAGGCGGGTCTAGCATCGGGATGACGTCCGCAGGGCGCGGCCGCGACGAGGCCGGCATCTGAGGGTCCGGCGTCAGTCCATCCGGACATACGGGATCGAGGCCTGATGTAGGCACCTAAGAGTTCCCAGTGGCATCCAGGAGGGCTGGAGGTATCCTCCAGGTCCAGCTGGGAGAGCGCGAGGGCCTCGGACGGCAGTGGTGACGGTTTACGGGTAGCCAGCGGCGCGGATAAGGTCAAAGGATCTGGCGTGGCTCCACTGCCCGGCGACCACGGATGGGCGGCAGGCGTCTGACTGGCGTGATCCGGGCAGGCATCGAGGAGCTGATGTCAGGACTGATCGGACCCAGCGCCCGAAGAATGCCACAGGAGAGTGACCTTGATGGGCGGCTTGCGACCGTGCACTGCCCGAAGGGTCGAGCAACTTAGCGGTTGGCTCTCGGGGTGAGCGCCGGAGGAGCCGACACCAGACTTACCAAGAGGCTCAAACCAGAAGGCTGAGCAGGGTGGCCTTACTAGGGCGGGCCTCCTTTTCCCCAGGGGCTCCCGTTGGCCTGAGCACAAACCAGCGGGGGACTGCCCGTCTCAGACACCACCAAGGCGGCGTTGGGGAACGGTCCCCTGGAGGGGCGTTACCTGAAGGCAGGCGACCCCAGACAAGTCGCCGCAGCTGGAGTCCGGTCCCAGTGCTTCTCCTCCTTCTTCTTCTTAAAGGCCCTCGGGAGGTGGAAGCCTGTTGGAGCTTTTTCAGCTCCTTTTCCATGGAGGACATCTTCTTCTTTAGTATGTGAGCCTCCAGAGACTGCTGCCTTCTTCTGCAGGTAGCTGCGTTGAACTTCAGGCAGTGCTGACAGGAATCCACACGGGTGGTCAGGGCCTAGGCAGATGAGACACTGAGAATGGCCGTCCTGTGCAGAAGTTGGCGCCATATGCCGCACTTGTTTTGTGCTCGGACGTGGTAGGGACCCACATACATGGCAGGTAAGAGAATCCTCGACGAATACATTAGAAAAATCGAAAAAATGATGGTATAACTACTGGCGGCGATTGACTGGCGAGCAGCGGAACTTAACACATGGCGCTGTCAAAAGCAAGAGGAAAGAACTGGAAGGCGGTGTGAGGACCGTCCCTTTATACCGGGATATCGCCCGATGCCGGTCACCTGACGAGGGACGGTTCTCGCCAGAGACTGCTAGCTAGAAATTTTTATGTGGGTCCGACGCCTGCCGGCTTCAGTCCTATATGTAATTACCTACTGCAAGAGCCCTCTCAAGTAAGATCTGGTGGCTCCATGTTCCCTTGGAGTACTCCCAACTGAGCTCACATATTCCTTGAATTCTCTCAGTCAAACTCACACAGGATGTGGTTTTGTGATTTGCCAGGTATAGGATTTGATCCCCTAACCAAGGGAGCATATCCACTTCATAGGCTGATGCTCCACCTAATAGGCTGTTCCTCAGGTAACATTTTCTTGGTAGGGTTCAGTTGTACCTCAAACCACCCTATAGGCTCATTGTACACTCCTTGAACCATCTCTATAGGCTCATGGTACACCCTTGAACCTTCCAACTAGGAGCAGCTGGGGATGACTGATTGATTAATTTAGTTAGTTAAATAATAGGGCTTTCTCTTGCAGATACTTAGGAGAGGCAATCTCTTTACTGGGTCAAATGGGCTACTAAGGGCTGCATATACCATCAAGCCACCCAGCCTTGTGGGATCCCACCCTTCCTTTGCACCTCTTCTATCTTGGCAAAAGCCAATATCTATTAAATATTAGCTGTGGCCTAGCTGCTATATTTATACTATTTTCACTACCTCTAACCTAAATCAGTTATAGACCACCTAATGTTTCACTATAAAGCTAACCCAATCCTAACCATAGTAGTACCTCCCCCTCCCATATGGGATTTGAACCCTTTACTGTCTTGGATGTCTTTAGCAGAGGCTACAATACTATCACCTTGGCCACCCTGCCAGTTGTAGTATCTTCCACCTCATATCCTCTTGTCTCTCAGTAGCCTACACTTGCTTGTCAAAACAGCAGGCACACCCAATCAGGCTTGATAGGTAATTCAAGACATTTTGCAATCCTCCTAATTCCTCACTATTCAACTAATCCAATCACAACCATTGTGGTACATGGTACTTCTTCCCATGACCTCATGTACTTAATGCACCCAGGGTGTTGATTAATCCCATTATACAATGGGGTAAATTTAATTAGCCAAATCCTGCATCCCGACTGGTTGGCTGGCAACTTTTCAGCATGGTAAAATCCTCCAGTGTACCACGGGAAAGGGTGCCAGCCACGGTGAGCTGCAACAAAAAAAACAAAAAACTTTTAAATCACTCTGAGTCCTACCATTTCAAAATCGCCAGATGGACTGCAAACACAACAACACACAGCAAGATACTCAGTCAACTGCAGGCCAGTAAAAGGTCACAGTAACTCCCACTAAACCAGAATAATAAGCCAGTATTTTAAATTCCAAAAGAAATTTTTTTTTTTTTAAAAGTTGTCCCCAGCCAAGAACAACACAACACCCACCTAATGCCTCGCTCTCTCCAGTTTGCTTGCTCTCCACTCCATTCCTCGCTATGCTCCATCTCTTACAACGGCACCAGTTTTCTGGCACAAGAATACAGTCATCAAAAAATCACTAAAGCTGCACAAAATGTAGCTTTTATTTTTTTTTTTTTTTCCACAAAAATACAGGAGAACATTGTATAATAGCAATTTATCCCACCAGGTGTGGTATAATGAAGGGCTTAACACGACTGATGTGGTAAATCCTCCAGTATATCCACACACCCTGGAGGGATAGATTGATTATACTCAAACTGAACACAAATCCTCCATCCTGACTGGCTGACTGGCACCCTCTTCCGCTGTAAATCCTACTATCACCCCACTGGGAGAGGCACCATCCGCCAGTCAGCGAATCAGTAATGCCACCCAAAATCACTACAACCAACAGAAACCCAAAACTAGCAAAAGAACACTCTCCGCTACACTGCCATCTCCCAGAACTGCGCCTGCTCCTGCTCCGATACTCAAGCCCGCTCAAACCACAATATTATTTATTTATTTATTTATTTTAAACAACTTTCCTCTGAGACACCTTTCTGCTGCAATTTCCCGTTAAACCAAAGATAAAAAGTGAGAATTTCAGCACGGACTTCATTATAATAAAAACAAAACAAACAAAAACACCAAAGGTGTCTCAGTACCTCATACACTCAACGTGACTGCTCGCGCTGACACCGGCTGTCTCTGATGCTCTCCACTATAGCCCCACTATGCATATCTCTCCCCATATACTGTAATTGTGGTACATTTCACATCAGAGTTCACCACTAAACTCAAAAAAACAGAGCCTTATACATACAGAACTCCCAGTCTCTATCATCATTTTACCCACAAACATTCTCTATAATGTCTGTGTCTTGCTTCCTCAAACATGGAACTGCCTAGGACCATTTGTATGGAACACACAACGGTCCAATGCAGCACCGCTACAAAGCAGACACTTAATTCAAAGCCATTCTGTACCACATTATCACCAACCCCCTCCACAAAAAACAAAAAAAACACAACGGGGCGGCGCCTCCTTTGCTAACACTGCACATGCGCACATCTAGCAACAAAGGACTATTTTCCATGTATAACAATAAATGTAATGTCCAAGACCTCCTCAGCCCATGCAGTAATCCCGCCATACTAGGGGATCAGATTCTGAACTCCTGCTGATCCCTCACTGCAGAACATCAATGGGTCAATGTTCATTTGCCTACAGGGCCCCAAGCTGGTTGAATAGTCTCAACAGTGAGATCTCCTCCATTCCCAAGCTTGGCCCTTCAAATCAAACTCAGTCTCTCCCTCTCCCTCTCTACGTATCCGCGACTGCCTCATCTAGCCAGCCCTCCTGGCTACCCTTCAGTACTGCCTCAGCTCCCCATCTAGCACTTTACTCCTTTCTTCCCTATCTCTTCCCCTCCCATCCCTCCCTCCCTCACCCTCTCATCCTAACCCGCTACCTGCACTTATCTATGTGCTGTGACAGTGCCTCTGGCAGCTCTTACCATGCTCCTACCCTGTCTTGTAATGCTGTTGTACACCCTCAATTGCCCTTGACCTGTTTTCTCCAAAATGTATGCATTTTTCTCAGGTAACTGATTGTAAATCTGTTTAATCTGTTTATCCGCCTATAGTTCCTTGTCTTGGTGTATTACCATGCATTGTTGTAGTTCATTGCACTGTCCTCAAACTGACGTGGAAACTTTGTAAAAAGCCTTGGCTCAAAGGTACTTGTAATCCTAGATTTAAATAAAGAAGCAATAAGAGATCTAAACAAACTCATTTTCTCATTTTGTTCACACACAAAACATACAGAAGTCCATTGTATAATTCCAATATGCCACTCAAAGAGTGTTGGTGATGCCAGCATTTACACCGCCTGGTGTGTTTTGCTCACTAAGCTGCATCTCGTGACCAAACAACACACAAGGTGTGGGTAAATCCTGCATCACCAACACCCTCTAGTAGTATATTGCTTAAAAACCCCATACCCTGTAGTGGTTATTGCTTATACATACATACACATATATTATATATACATATACGTATATACACAAACACACACACACACACACACACACACACACACAGTTTACATCATACATTCAACCACCAGTGGCACGGCTACATCTCTTGAGGGCATCCCACCCCAATATGACTTTGCAACTGCCCTTTTAAAATGGTATGTTTTTGTCAGAGGTGTGATGTTCTATGATTACATCCTTGACATGAAACAGATGATAACCAATCAGAATACAGCTCCCATTCCTGATGCTGTATAAAACTCTTTGGATCAGTCTACAACTCTCACAGCCTTGCTGCAATATTAGACTTAAAATCCAAATTACAATAAAAAACTAGACTCAATTCAGACACATACGGTCCAACAACAGGATGCCAATGTCATGTTTATGTGTCAGCATAACTGTAGTGGCTGCCCCGAAAACAGACCTACTCTTGTAGGTGAGCATAGTTCTCAGACTTTAACAATTGCAGGCTGAATCTTCTTAACTTTGTCCCAGCTAGCTCAGATAAAGGCTATTCATTGATAACACAAGAGCCACGTACCTTTTATTCTGCTTTAAGAAATGATACCCTAGTGAAAGTTTCTTGTAGGCCTCTCCATATTTCTCATGCCACTGCTGTACAGCTTTAATGGCAGTTGTCTTCAGTTTCTTAGCTGCTCCCTTTGGAGGCGGAAGAAGCTCATCAATTTCCACCGTCAGCTCCAGAAGCTCTTGGAAGTTTGAAACAACCAATGTACGGAACTGGTGAGAGCGACTAAAAGTTCTTCAACAATCTGAAAGGCAGAAAGCAGTTTCTGCATGTTCTTCATTAAGCTGGGTTATAATCAGATGATACACACGTTTGATGTACTCATCAGAAGACCTTGAAGAAGAAAATAATAAACAGGCTGTTAGTTAAACAGTTTCAAAAGTCACATAATTCCTTAAACTCTGCACCAAGAACAGTACTTTAACTGACACATCTTTGATCGCTTGGGTTTAGCTACACGTACAGTGTATTGATTTGCTTGTCAACACATTTTAACCAAAGTCAGAGTCTGTATATACAAGGCTTAATTTTATGTAATTACATTAAACAACTAAATCATGCACAATATTTTCATTTGATTTTCTACATTAATCCAAACATGCATGACCACAGAGTTGTCCTCTATGGGCTAGATTTCACAAGAGGCTAGAAATGCCACCAGATCTAACTTGCAGTATTTGAAGATTTTTCATCACAGAATCATAGCTATAGCACTTATGCACCAGCAAACATGAATGCAACCTGCCCCAAAACAGGGCCACATTACAAGCAGCCATACACTATTTTTCCTACAAATTGAGGCATACCTGAAATTGGCTTGGAATCCTCACTGGTAACACAATACAGTACTGTGTTGAGTTCCTTGTTAGTTGGAAGAAGGCCTGGGTCATCTATGTATTTAAATCTAATCAGAAAAATTGGTTCGATAATTATAACAAAATGTCATTGCTGTCAGCTGAGTTGAAGGTCTTGGAAAGGTTACTAGTCAAAGATACTGTCTCCTGCACAGGTATAAGCCTGCACACGGTAGTGGGGAAGATCATGGAAGCACTACTGAAGGAGAGATTGGTGGAACATCTGGTTGTCAATGGACTACAGGACCCAAGGCAGCATGGTTTCACTAGGGAGGTCATGTCAGACCAACCTCATTGAATTTTTGACTAAGTGACTAGGGAGGTGGATCAGGGGAGGGCAGTGGACATGGCCTATCTGGACTTCAGCAAGGCCTTTGACACTGTGCCACATAGAAGACTACTACACAAACTGGGGAATATGGGTGTGGGCAGGACAGTAGTGTGGTGGGTAGGTAACTGGCTGGGTGGCAGGACACAGAGGGTGGTGGTAAATGGCTGTCACTCCACAGAGGGAAGAGTGACCAGTGGGGTACCACAGGCATCAGTGCTGGGACGGTCCTATTCAACATCTTCATCAGTGACATTGCTTGGGACCTAGAAGGCAGAATTTCACTGTTCGCTGATGACACAAAGCTCTGTAACAGAGTAGACACACCAGAGGGTGTAGACAGAATGAGAAGGACCTGCAGAAATTTGAAGAATGGTCAGGGTTTGGCAGTTGAAATTCAATGCAAAGAAGTGCAAGATAATGCATATGGGGCACAAAAACCCTGGCACAATATATCAGTTTGGGGAGGATATAGCATGCACCAAGCAGGAAAGGGATCTTGGGGTTATCATCTCTGATGACCTCAAGGTAGGGAAACAGTGTGACAAGGCAGCAGGTAAAGCAAATAGGATGCTGGGATGCATAGGCAGGGACATCACCAGCAGGAAAAGGGAGGTCATAATTCCACTATACAAGACACTAGTGAGGCCCCATCTGGAGTACATTGTAGGAGTTCTGGAGACCTTACCTACGTAAGGACATAGACAGGGTAGAAAAGGTTCAGAGGAGGGCAACACAGATGGTACATGGATTGCATCACAAGTCCTATGAGGACAGGCTGAAGGACTTGAAGATGTACTCCCTGGAGGAAAGGAGGGAGAGAGGGACATGATAGAGACATACAAGTATCTTACAGGGAGAAGCAGGGTGCAGGAATACACTATTTTTAAGCGAAAAGATGTTCCGGAACTAGAGGGCATGGGATAAAGTTGGAACAGAGACGATTCAGAGGAAGCGTGAGGAAGAATTTCTTCACAGAACGGGTGGTGGACAAGTGGAACACCCTGCCAGAGGAAGTGGTGGGGGCTGAAACAATCACGGATTTAAGAATGCATGGGATAGACATCAAGGAATTCTGGAGGTCAGGGTAGGGGCAAAAGACTTCTAGGAAAACACAAACTGAACTTACAAGCTCAAATGGGCAGACTGGGTGGGACATAGGCCCTTATCTGCTGACACTGCCTATGTATCTATGTAATAATACCTTGAATGTAAGTCAGTCCAGCTTCAGAAAACTTCATAGCACTACACTACCTCGCCATTAAAAGGTGATGATAACATCCAGACCTCTTATGGATACAGGAATGCTGACTGGAGCTGACCTCTACAAGGCCGTCAACAGTACTAGCCATGATACACTAATGCAGAAACTCTCAGAGTTTGATTACATTGTATGGAAATTGCTTCAACGTTGTTTAGTGAATCACAGACAGCTAATTATTTTACAGGGGTCAACTCACCTGCAGAATTTATACTGAAGGGGCCCTACAAGGTTCTGTGCTTGGCCCCTCCTACTTGCACTTTTATATCAATAACCCAGATAGCTGGCAGCAAGAGGTATACCAGGAATACTGCTAGATAAGGCAAAAGGAACAAGTTGCAGCTTGCCCAAAATGACCCACTTTCCACTTGACTGTGGGTCCACAGTGGTGCACCGGTCTGTAACAATAACTGAAAGATGGAAAAGTGAACAATAGGAAAGTATTTTTACTTGACAAGCTTTAGCTTCTGTACTGGCAAAATGTGTACTTTAGATTAGCTTTTGACCTACCTGTTTCTCATTTTGACCCACATTTTTTACATCAGTGGGTCTGACCCATGTTTTAAAACCCCTAGTGCCGTCACTGGTTCAAACCCACCTGTACACTGACAATACCATTTTTTTTTTCTTTTGCAAATACTTACACAATACAAATATCACAGCAGCATGATCTTTACCAGGTGCTGAAGTTTCTCTTACCAAAAAAAAAAAAGTCTTCAATTAAAAAAAAAAAAAAAAAAAAAAAAAACAGGAAATGCTGTTTGAGGAATAAATGTTTGGACCTTCAGTTCTCATTTAACACCCTATCTCTCAACACTTACGATGGTTTCATACTGCAGGTGCTATCATCCTACAAATACCTGGGGTATGTCTGATCCCTTACTTAAAAGGAAATTCATATTCTAAATCAATATCACAAACAGGCCCCAGGCTAAGCTATCTCTTCAACATCATAACTTGCTGTTGCAAGATATGTAGTTAAAGGTCATAAAATGTAAGTTATGGACTCCACTGTCAGATGTCATAGAGCAGAATAGCTTTCCTGGGTAATAATATCATTTGAAATGCCTGGATAATTATAATGTGTTAGACCTTAGTCAATTTTCAAATCCTAAGTCGAGACTAAAACCAATATGGTGTTAACTTGACTATCGGGCAATGCAAACTGTCAAATGAAAATAAGTACAATAATTTATAAAAGTGTGCTCTGTGGAGAGTACTCTACTACTGCAGGGTCTGAAGATATGTTTTCAATGCGATAAGTTTTAAAGTCTGCTTTGAACACTTGATTTTCATTCATTCATGGAAAAAACAGACAATTTATTTACAAAGGTGTCCAAAGGCATGAAAAATAGTAAAAGCGTGACAATGCAACAACACTATCCTGTGAGAGGCTAGTACATCTAGAACCAAGCCGTCCTCGAAGAGCCACAGATGTAGCCATGACTCCTGATGAAACATCACTGGAGTCTACAGCAGCATGAAACTGTACTTTCGATGCCTCAATCCCATCTGCAGCCACCTGCTCCAGCTCCTTGGCAAGCTGGTCAGCGGCCTGTTTAGCCAGAACCAGCACAGTGTCCCACCTGGACTTCTGGTATCTAGCTGTATAGGCCATATAGTTAGCCTGCCTGAGTCCCAAAGATGCTGCCATGTATTGTTTCTTTGCCATGGCATCAATCTTCCTGAGTCCTTGTCTGGGGATGTGATGCCAAGGGAATGTTTGCCTTATCACAAGCAGAAGCCTGCACAACCCCAACATGGCTGCATTGCTGAAAAAGGAACCCGTGTCTGAGCCTGAGAGAGTGTACCTCTTGTCCATTCATCTGTCCACAGGAGGTATGGAATTAGGAGACTTAAGAATGTTATGTGTCTGCTTCCCAAAGGATTTGTGGAGGGAATAGACAGTCTCCTGGACTCTGGGATGTCCATCATCTCAACATAATCAGGCTCTTCCTGATCCTCTACTGCTTCCTCCACAGGAAGCTAGAGGGTATCAGCCACTTTTCGTAGAACATGTAGTGTGAAGGGGACTCAGAAAGCCTAGGAGGAGAGACACCTGAAGGTCTGTCTGGGGAGATGTCCAGGTCAATAGGCACATCCAGACTTTCACCATCACCATAATCATAATCATCCTCATATTCTCCCTCCTCCTCCTCCGGTTCATAAAATTCTTCCAAAGTATAATCCGGCAGCGGGAACCAACTGAACCGAGCCCCTGCCAGATGGTGCGGTTCAGTCGAACCGAACTAGCGACTGCACAATCCTTATCGCCTTGGCTATCTCAATGGCGGCTGAGTATGGAATTCCTGGGTCCGAACCAGTCGATTTGCCTTTTCTTTTCCTTTTACGGAACTGATTCCTCGAATTGGCTCTCCTTTTGCCCAAAGTATACGCCCCTGGTCAGAGGCACTCCTTCTAGTTCGGTCAGAACCGAACCAGGCTGGCCATCCGGGTCACGGACTTCTCGCCTCCTTTTCCCTCATTCTACCTAATCTCTTTTCCAGGGTAGATTTGGGAAAATTCTGCAAATTGGCAGTCTGAATCGAGTGGTCAAACCCCAGACAATAAACACAGGTGGTGTGGGGATCAGCCTTGGCAAAAACCTCCCCATACACACTGCAGTGTTGAAACCCAGTGGGCAGTTTTTCTTGGGTTTCTCAGACATGGCCAATCCTAACCAAAAACTTACCCTTTTTTGGCAATCTGCCAGGCAAGACTCCCCTATCGGTTCCTGACCGTGTCCACCTCGTCTTGGAAAAACGTAATTAAATCCGTTTTTTTTTTTTTAGAACAGATATGAACCAGTTACCACACTCTAAAGTAAGCACAAGTTTTTACCTCAAACTGATCGGTTCAGCGAACTCATCCACAGTTTACAAGTTCCACACAGAAACAGAACAAAACCTATCTAGTACTCACGGTACCACAGACAGAGACTTGAACTGACTAAGGGAAACAGCAATTCGGTAGAAACCAACCGAAAACCGACACTTCAACCGACTTTTGAACTGAGCAACAGGAGAAATCTCCGGAGGCGACTGTTCAGTGGCGGAGTAAAAATCTGACAGTTGCAGTTTAAACAACAGCAGACAGGGGCTTCAACCGACCTCGTGATGAACATTCTATGTTTGGCATAGAAAATGTAACTCTTTGTTCTCGGGCAGTTGAAAGGCAGGATCTAACTGCATATGTCAGAATACAGCAAGACTTCATGTTGTTTGAAATGGTTTGCCATCTGGATGGTGTTGGACTTGACAACTTACTTGTGGCTAACCTTGCCTCCACCCTCCCTCCCCATCACTCTTCACCCCTTTGGGCCAGTGGGCCACTGGGGAAGTGGGGTGGGCTCCAGCTGAGCTGATGGCACAGCTGAGATATTTCTACCCTTGCTGCCACTAGCTGAGCATGGAGGTCTGCCACGGTTGTAGAGATGGGGCAGTACCAGCTCCTCCAGGTCATATCCCTATGAAGAGCACCCCAGCCACCACACGGCTGTCTCCCCTCTGAACCCATACCTATACCTTAGGCAACAAGTTTACCACTGAACAGATTCTAACTTAGGTGTAGCAACAAGCTTCAGCTTTCACAGACTTCTAAATTAAACTGAAGTAGCAGTAGTAGTAGTAGTAAGTGTCACTACAAAACAGACTACTAAATTAAAGCAGCAGTGTTCAATAGTGATGACAATTTTGGCCTATACTTTCTGTTCTATTTTATATTTCCCTCATCTCCTGACTTATGCGATACAACCCCCCTTTTTTTTAATAATCACAGCTGCTTTTACCTCCTCTGCAGTGTGACTGGCTTGGGGCATCCAGCTGGAGAGCTGGGTAGCTCATACCGCACCCAGGAGGGTCCAGGACAGCTGTCATGCTACCCTGCTGGAGGCCCCTCTGCCACTCCCAGCCAGGACAGCCCTGGATCCTCCTGACGGAACTCCTGCAAGTCCTCCGGTTCAAGCGCGAGGAGTGCGGCCATCAAGCTGAACAATTCGCCCAGCCTTTTTCTCGATTTTCACCCACGGGAATGTGGGCGTGCAATGACGTCAAGCACTGCGTGACCGGCGTCTCCCCCTCCCCGCACCACGCTTGGTAGTTCCTCCGGCATCCCAAGAGGTCGCTACCACGCTGATGGTTGTTCCCGACCCACCCCAGGACTAGGAAAGCAGTCAACAGGTGCTCGATCCTAGTCCTCCCTGCCAGCCCCTGATGATCCAGGCTCGTTTCTGAACATGGGTAGCGTGTGGCATCCAGCCTCAACCCTCAGCGCCACTGGGCTGACTTTCACCCCTTTGAGTCTGATTTACCACTTTTATTTTACAGCTGAAATAAAAAAAGGAGCACTCCTTTATTATGGCTCAGATGGAAGAAATTTCTTCATACTTACTGTAATTTCCTTTCCTGTTAGCTCCTACATTGTCAATGGGTAGTCATTACAAATGAGTGATGTGCACCTCTACTAGGAAATGGCACAGCACAAAAGTCTGAATCAGCCTAGAACGTTGGGCACATGAACATTCTGGACAACAGCAGCCCTCCAGTCACTACTGTCCATGCAGTGTCTTTAAACATGGAAAAATATCATACCGGTAGACTTGACACAAAGGTACACAAATCATCTGTCTACAGAGATAGGATTTTAGCCAAAGCAAAATACAGCGAACAGTTGCCTACCTCGTCAGATGGTGGAGGCAAGGGATCAAGGCTCATCTTCCAGTTCTCCAACTCTTGGAAGGTCCTGCAGCATTAAATCAACTAGAACAGACTTATCCAAGCAATTAATGTAAAAGATAACACAGGGAAAAACTGCATACAGTGTAAGCACTCAACTGCAACAAAGGAGGCACCCTTGGCTAACATCAAATTCGAACCTGTTAAATCTGCATGCTAGCAACCCGACATTCTAATGTGGAACTGCCTTTTTTTTTTTTTTTTTTGATAAACATATCAATATAAACGCAAGTGCAGTAGATGGACTATAGAGGATGTCCAGACTTACAATCAGAGTTAATAATAGAACAATGGACATCCCAGCACTGGCATTCCAGACAATATTCTGCTGCAAGAGCCGAGGCTCCAGGCGGTTTCACTGACAATGTAGGAGTTAACAGAAAAAGAAATTATGGTAATTATGAAGAAGTTTCTTCTTTCTGTAGCACTCCACATCGTCAATAGGTAGTCATTACAGATGGGTTCTAAGAAGCAGTACTGATGAAACAACTGCGTGGGGAGAATATAGTTCCATACGTCAACCACATATCAAAAGGAATTTACCTGCTAACAGCCACCTGCAAAATTCTGCAACCGAAGGCTGTGACAGCAGAACTTGAACATCCAATCAGTAGTGCTTGGTGAAAAGTATGGACGAAAGATCATGTAGCTGCCTTGCACAACTCTAAAAACAGTTGCCTCACCTCTACCTGCCCAGGAAGTGGCCATAGCCCTGATGGAGTGAGCCTTGATGAGACCCGGAGGCTTCTTTTCTGCAACATAAGCCTTGGCAATAAGGCCCTCACCCACCTAGCCAGGGTGGCCTTGGAGGCTTTTGTCCCAGTTGGTCGCCCTCAAAAAGAACCAACAACCTATCTGATTTTTGAAGTAAATAAATAGTCCATCTAAGGTACGCCCTAACAGCTGTCGCAAATTTAACTTGTGCAACTCCTCCTTTGGATGAGTAGGTTGCAGACAGAAAGATGGGAGACAGATTTCCTGTTTCACATGGAAGGCCTTGGGGCTTTCAGAATGAAAAGATGGACTGTTCTGAGCACCACCTTGTTACTGAAAGAAGAAAAACAGTGGAGGGATTGTAAGGCTCAATGGAGATGAAGGAGAGTGCAAGGAGGGAGACCTAGAATGGCAGAAATACTAAATACATACTTTTGTTCAATATTCACTGAAGAGGTGGAGGGTCAGGGACCACAGCTGGGCAACAGATGCAAAGGGGAGGTGGACACCAGTCCATTCACAGTGGACAGAGTCCCTGAAGAGCTCTCAAACTGAAGGTGGATAAAGCTATGGGGCCAAATGGTATACACCCAAGGTTTTAGGGAGCTTGAAGGAACTGGCAGCAACTCTGGCAGCCATGTTCACCGAGTCACCAACACACGAGGGTTCCAGAGGACTGAAAGAGGTTTCATGTAGTCCTCTACACAAAACGGTAGTAGGGAAGAGGCAGGAACTGTCGGCCGGTCAGCCTCACCTCAGTAGCGGGAAGATCATGGAGGTACTGCTGAAGGAAAGAACAGTGGCACACCTGGAAACCAACAGTGCCCAGGATCCAAGGCAACATGGATTCACAGCAGGAGGCTTGTGAAACACATCAGATAGATTTTTGATTGAATGACGAAGGAAGTAAATTGGGGAGGGACGTTGGACATTGCCTACCTCGATTTCGGCAAAGCCTTGACACTGTCCCACATAAAGGCTGGTTAACAAGATGAGTAGTCTGGACAGGGGCACAAGGTAGTAAACTGGGTTAGAAACTGGCTAATGGAGAGAAGCACAGGGTGGTGGTAAATGGGATCAAATTCGGGAGAGGGAGGGTGGCCAGTGGGTACCCTCAGGATCAATCCTTCAGCCAGTCCTGTTTAAGTCTTCATTAGTGACACTGCGGAAGGGATGAAAGGCAAGGTCTGCCTGTTTGCAAAGGACACCAAAATCTGCAACAGGGCGGAGAAAATGAGGAGGTACCTGGGAAGCCTGAAAAAATGGTCAGAGGTGTGGCAACTGATGTTCAATGCAAAGAAGGAAAAATAATGCACCTGGGAAGAGGAACCCTGGGAGAGCTACAGGATTTTATTTTTGGGGGAGGTGCTGACGATCATCAAGGAAGAAAGGGCCTGGGGTTTATCATTTCAGATGACCTAAAGGTGTCAAAGCAGAGTACAAAGGCAGCAGAGAGGGCCAGTGGCATGCTGGGGTGCATAGTCAGAGGTATCACTAGCAGAAGGCAGGAGAAGGTGATACAATTGTATAAAATGCTAGTGAGACCTCGCTTAGAGTACTGTGTGCAGTTCTGAGGCCACACCTTCGCAAGGACATTGACAGGGTGGAGGTGGTCGAGACGGGCAACCAAGATGGCACAGGGATTGCACCACAAAACATATGAGGAGAGATTAAAATACCTCAATATGTACTCAGAAAACAGGAGGACTGAGGGACATGATAGAAACAATAAAGTACCTCAAGGCATAAACAAGGTGCAGGGGAGTCATTCTCCAATGTAGAAGGAGTACAAGAATGAAGGGTTAAGATATGAAATTGGAGGGCAGGCTGAGAGGAAATGTCAGGAATGTTTTTCGTGGTGGACACATGGAATAGTCTTCCACAGGAGGTGGTGAGTGCGAACACAGTGGAGGGATTTAAACATGCCTGGGACAGACACAGGGCAACCTTGAGGTGGGGAGGAGTGATGAAAAGCCACTGACCAGATAGGGTCTGAGGCATAAGCAAGTACAGGGCTTACAGGCAGACTGGATGGGCCTAGCGGTCCTTATCTGCTGACAATTTCTATGTTTCTGTGTTTCTTATGCAAGGCGATGTATGGTTCTTTGTGGGACAAAGCCTGGGGCTCTCAATCCTCCCAGCTGAGTACATGGCAACTAAGAACACAGCTTGTAAGACAACACGTCCAATGGTACAGACAAAAGCGGTTCGAAAGGCTCCTTACAAAGAGTGTTCAAAACCAGATTTAGATCCTATGGGGAAACAGGGGATCAGAAGAGGTCAACTCCTGTTGACAGCCCACAGAAAATGAATAACCTCCCAGTTAGTCCCTAGGGACAACCTCAAAGAAAGCTCAAGGGCTGACACCTGACCTCTCGATGGTGCTCAAGGTCAAACCTTTCTCCACTCCTTCCTGCAGAAATCCAGAACCTGCAGAACCGTGGCCTCAGACAGAAAGATTTTTTTCGTTGGCCCAAGCGAAAGGTTTTCCATACTGAACATAAGCTGCTGGCGTGGAATTCTTCCTGGCAGGCATCAGGGTATCCACCACTTTCTGAGAGAAATCCGTTTATGAGGTCTCCTCCTTTTAGGAGCCAGGCCACGGATGCATCACTTGGGTTGGATATAGAATGGGGCCTTGTGAGAGAAGGTCCCCCTGCACTGGAAGTGAAACGGTGCTTGCAGAGTTAGGTTCACCAAGTCGGAGAACCACGGTCTTCTGGGCCACTGCAGAGCCATTACAAAGCTTCCTCTAGAGTGCCATATTTTGGGTATGACCTTGGGGGTTTCACCATGCTGTGGAGACATGGAAGTCGTTGGGCGGTGTTGTGCCGTCAGCTGGAGAAAAAGTCGTTTTTCTGGGGGGCTCCCCACCTGCAGAGACTCTGCCCCGCCCTTGGATTACCAACTCCGAGTCGGAGTTGATTCAAGGAGGGCGAACAATCCAGAGGCAGCATCGTCCAGAACCTAGCGAACCATCATAGCGAACTGTTGAAAATGTCACTGTGATGTGTTTGCTGTATTCATCACTATTGTGATGAAATACTAACCTTGGGAAGGAGTGGCAAAGGAGGAAGGCATGCATTCTGCTGAAATTCCACGCTTGAGAGGGCATCCACTGCCACTGACTGTGGACACTGGCAACTGAAGAACCACTGAACTTGTGCATTCTGGCTGGAGATGAGCAGGTCAACCTGAGGAAGACCAGACCTTTGACACAGATGGTGAACACTTCTGGGTTCAACATCCACTCCCTGGATGGACATTTTGTGGCTTAGCAATTGACCTGTATGTTCAACTCCTCGCCAAGTGAACTGCTGATAGAGAAGATTCTCCTCTGCCCAAAGCAGGAAAACGGTGGCTTCTTTCAGCATCTCTGCTCTTTGTGACCCCTTGATTGTTTATGCCTGCCACCATGACAGCATTGTCTGACCTTATTTTCA
Source organism: Neoceratodus forsteri (assembly GCA_016271365.2). NCBI lineage: Eukaryota > Metazoa > Chordata > Ceratodontiformes > Ceratodontidae > Neoceratodus > Neoceratodus forsteri. Next base: position 459,016,393 of record CM057452.1, read on the forward strand.
TGGCTTTTGACTGCACCTGACTTTGGAAATGAAGGAGGCGAGGCACACAACCCTCACCTCAGAACGTTTATGTGTAGGTGCTGTTCCTGCACTGACCAAGTCTCTAAATGGGAATATGGTCCAAGACTGCCCCCACCCAAACCGGACAGGCTGGCATCGGATGTCCGAATCAACTCTGGGGACTTCAAGGAGACCCTTTGCTCAGGTTCTTCAAACTCGCGCACCAACTCAAAGAGAGCCACAGGAGTGGTGAAATTGGTATTCTGAGTACGACAGTCCTCCAAGGTCAGATCCCAGGCTGACATCAACTCGATCTCAATCAATCTTTATTTATAAAAGGCACCTTTCCAAAACCAAGGCGTCTGTACATTACATGATAAAACAACAAATAATTAAAACAATATTAAAATTAGACTTGACAACAGCGTTCAAAACTCATTGTATGCTAGGCTAAAGAGATATGTTTTTAAAGCCTCCTTAAAGCTTTGGACAGTCGGGCAATCTACGCACCTGACAACGGAGAGAATTCCACAGGGTTGGGGCTATAAAACTAAAAGATCTGGCCCCTGAAGTTTTAAGCGAACCCTGGAATCTCTGGCAATCCTAGTCAGTGGATCGGAGAGAGTGGGAGGGACAGTAGGGACAAGGAGATCTTTCAGGTAGCCAGGTCCCTGATCGTGTAGGGCCGTATGGGTCAGCAAACCGACCTTGAAGGTGATTTGCCAGCAAATTGGCAGCCAGTGCAGTCCAGCGAGCACAGGCGTTATATGACTGGACCTAGAAGAACCAGTCAATAGCCTGGCTGCCACATTCTGCACTAGCTGCAAGATGAATCTCAACCCGGTAGCCCAAGGTAAAGGGAGTTGCAGTAGTCGAGGCGAGAGAAGTAGCGTGGACCAAAGTAGGAAGATCGTCTGGAGGAACCAGGTGCTTCACCAGGCGATGTTCCTCAGATGGTAAAGAGTTCTGACAACTGCTGACAGGGAAGCATGTGAAGCGAGCCCATGGAACTAGTTCTATCACCCCTGTCATTAGGCCCAGAATCTGCAGAAGGCTGTAGCTGAAGCCAACAATTGGCTTCTCAGCCACTGAACCTCTCAAACGGTTTCCTTTTTGGCTGGTGAGAGGAAAACCTTCCTCATCCATCTTCAACACCATTTCTAGGTGCTCCAGGGTCTGTGATGGCTTGAGGCGCTCCCTCTCCCGATTCACCATCCAGCCGTGGGACTCCAACACCTCAGTGTCCTGGTCACCAACTTCCTTGCCAATGGCGCAGATGGTGCTCGAATGAGCGGATCGCTCCAGGTATGGATAAACATGATGTCCATCCTGTCAGAACTGAGCCACCAGGACTATAAACACCTTGAGAAAATCCTGGGGTGGTTGTCAGCCTAAATGGAGTGCCCTGTACTGGAAGTGCTGTCCCAGGACTGTGAACTTGAGGAACCTCTGATGAGACTGTCGGATGCGGATGTGGAGATATGCATCTCTCAAATCCATGGAAGCTAGATAATCCCCAGCTGAACAGCTCAGATGATTGCAAGTAGGGACTTTATCCTGAAAATCATGTGGTGAACAAATCTGTTAAGGCATTCTAGATCCAGAATTAGGCCTGAACCCCTCTCAACTTCTTGGGAACTATGAAATAGATGAGTAGAATTCCTGGCCTTGCTCGCTGGAGGCACTGGAACAATTGCCTCGATTTGAGAGAAGTAGTCCAGTGTCTAACACTGGCTGTCTCTTCATGGGGTCCTCTGGAACTGGGGATGGCAGAGGAATTGTTGAAAATTCAACTGCATAACCTAAAGCCAAATTTCCAGAACAAAGCATCAGATGTTATCTACATAGAAACATAGAATTTGACGGCAGAATAAGGACCGCTTGGCCCACCCAGTCTGCCCATTTCCTACCTGATGGATAAGCTGCAGATTCTAGTTAAACAGCTTACTTCTCCTGCTCCCCACTAGAATTGCCTTATGCCTGTCCCATGCATTCTTGAATTCTCCCACTGTTCCTGACCCACAACCTCCTTAGGAAGGCTGTTCCATGCATCCACAACTCTCTCTGTGAAAAATACTTTCTAACATTACTTCTAGGCCGTCCCCCCTCTGTCTTCAAATTGTCCCTTGTTCTTGCACATCTCTTCTTCTGAAAGATACTACCCTCTTGTACCTTGTTAATTCCCTTGAGATACTTGAAAGTTTCTAACATGTCCCCCCTCTCCCTCCTTTCCTCAAGGGTATACATATTAAGCTGCTTTAGTCTCTCCTCATAGGTCTTCTGGTGCAGACCTTGCACCATTTAGTTGCCCTCCTCTGAACAGCCTCCACTCTGTCTATGTCTTTGAGGAGATGGGGTCTCAGAACTGCACACAGTACTCCAGATGGGTCTCACTAACTGTCTGTAGATAAGGATAACAACTTCCTGTTTTCTACTGTTGATGCCTCTCCTATGCATCCAGTATCCCCCAACAATCCTTACTGCCTTCTCACATTGCTTGCCCACCTTTAGGTCATCTGATACAATTACTCCTAGGTCTCTTGATTTTTGTTGTTGTTGTTATTAACTCACCCCCATTGTTACTCTTCCTCTGGGATTTTGTTTCCCAGATGCATTACCTGCACTTCTTTGCATTGAATCTGAGCTGCCATACATTTGACCATTCCTCCAACCTTGCCAAGTCCCTTTTCATTCTTTCCACCCCACTTTTGTGTATCAACCCTGTTGCAGATCTTTGTGTCATCTGCAAAGAGGCATACCTTTCCTTCCAGGTACTCTCAATGTCACTTATACAGATATTAAAGAGGACGGTCCCAGTACTGAACCCTGCGGTACCCGCTAGTCACCCTCCTTTTTTCACTGTGGACTCTGTTTACTATTACCTTTTAGTCCTGTTGTCCAGCCAGTTTTTTATCAAGGCTACCACCTTGGGACCCACTCCAAGGCTGGCTAACATGTATATTAATATGTTGTGTGAGACTGTGTCGAATGCCTTGCTAAAATCTAGGTAGGCCATATCCACAGCCCCTCCCTGGTCTACTACTTTGGTCACCCAGTCAAAGAAATCTATTAGGTTCATCTGACATGACCTTCCTGCTGTGAAACCATGTTGCCTTGGGTCCCTGCCCCACTGGCCTCTAGGTACTCAACAATTATGTCCTTCAGAAGGGATTCCATCATTTTCCCTACCACTGAAGTCAAACTAACTGGTCTGTAGTTTCCTGCATCTGCCCTGCTCCCACTTTTGTGAAGTGGAATCACATTTGCCCTCTCAGTCCTCAGGTACTCAGGTACATTAGAAGCGAAGAAAAGACCAAAGAAGGGATACTGAAGCTTAATAAAGGGAGGGAATGTGGGTAGATGGTGACAGTGAAAAAGCAGGGATACTGAGCGAATATTTCTGCTCAGTATTCACAAAGGAAGAGGAGGCAGTTACCTAAACCAAACAAGAGAAACACACTGAAGGCAGGGGTCAATACCAGTCCATTTACAAAAGAAAGGGTTCTGAAAGAACTAATAAAATTGAAGGTGGACAAAGCAATGGGGCCTGATGGGATTCACCCAAGAATTCTAAAAGAACTAAGGGTAGAACTAGTGACACACATGACTACTCTCTTTAACAAATCATGGAAGGATGGGGTGGTACCCGAGGACTGGAGGAGGGCAGATGTGATTCTTCTTCACAAAAGTGGGAGCAGGACAGAGGCAGGAAACTACAGACCAGTTAGTTTGACCTCAGTGGTAGGAAAGTGATGGAATCACTTCTGAAGGAAAGAACTGTTGAGTACCTAGAGGCCAGTGGGGCACAGGACCCAAGGCAGCATGGATTCACGGTGGGAAGGTCGTGTCAGACCAATCTAATAGATTTCTTTGACTGGGTGACCAAAGTAGTAGACCAGGGAGGGGCTGTGGACATGGCCTACCTAGATTTTAGCAAGGCATTTGATACAGTCCACACAAAAAATTAATACACAAGATAGCCAGCCTTGGAGTGGGTCCCAAGGTGGTAGCCTGGATAAAAATTGGCTAGACAACAGGACTAAAGGTAGTAGTAAATGGAGTACACAGTGAAGAAAGGAGGTTTACTAGCGGGTACCGAGGGTTCAGTACTGGGACCGGTCCTTTTAATGTCTTTATAAGTGACATTGCAGAGGAACTGGAAGGAAAAGTATGTCTCTTTGCAGATGACACAAATATCTGCAACAGGGTTGATACATAAGATGGAGTGGAAAGGATGAGAAGGGACTTGGCAAGGTTGGAGGAATGGTCAAATGTATGACAGCTCAGATTCAATGCAAAGTGCAAGGTAATGCACATGGAAACAAAACCCAGGGAAGCATACACAATGGGGTGAGATACTGACAACAGTAAAATAGAAAGGGACCTGGGGTAATTATATCAGATGACCTAAAGGTGGGCAAGCAATGTGGAAGGCAGTAAGGAAGGCTGGGGGATACTGGGATGCATAGGAAGAGGCATCAATAGTAGAAAACAGGAAGTTGTTATCCTCTCTGTACAGACAGTTGGTGAGACCCCATCTGGAGTACTGTGTGCAGTTCTGGAGACCCCATCTCCACAAAGACATAGACAGAGTGGAGGTTGTCCAGAGGAGGGCAACAAAATGGTGCAGGGTCTGCACCAGAAGACATCGAAGAAAGACTAAAGGAGCTTAATATGTATACCCTTGAGGAAAGAAGGAGAGAGGGACATGATAGAAACTTTCAAGTACCTCAAGGGAATCAACAAAGTCCAAGAGGGTAGCATGTTCCAGAAAAGAGATGTGCAAGAACAAGGGGCACAATTTGAAGATAGAGGAGAGCGGCTCCAGAGGTAATGTGAGGAAGTATTTTTTCAGAGAGGGTTGTGGATGCATGGAACAGCCTCCCTGAGGAGGTCGTGGAGTCAAGAACAGTGGAGGAATTCAAGAATGTATGGGACAGGCATAAGGCAGTCCTAGTGGGGGTAGGAGGAAGTAAGCTGTTGGTTAACTAGGATCTGCAGCTTATCTGTTAGGTAGGAAAATGGGCAGACTAGGTGGGCCAAGCGGTCCTCATCTGCCATCAAATTCTATGTTTCTATGTTTCTAGGTACCACCCATCCTCCCATGATTTGTTAAAGAGAGTAGTCAGTGGTGTTACTAGTTCCTCCTTAGTTCTTTTAGTATTCTTGGGTGAATCCCATCAGGCCCCATTGCTTTGTCCACCTTCCGTTTCAAGAGTTCTTTCAAAACCCGTTCTTCTGTGAATGGACTGGTATCGACCCCCCTCCCCATTCAGAGTTTCTCCTTGTTTGGTTTAGGCACCTCCCCTCCTCATCTGTTGTGAATACTGAGCAGAAATATTACGTTCAGTATCCCTGCTTTTCACTGTCACCCTCTGCCCACATTCCCTCCCCTTTATTAAGTCTCTGTATCCCTCCCTTGGTCTTTCTTCGCCTCCTAATGTACCTATAAAAGTTTTATCCCCTTAACAGAGTTGACCATTTTCCTCAGTTTGTGCCTTTGCTATTCTGACTGCCTTCCCTGCCTCCTTCTGCTTTAACTGTAAAGTTCTCTGTCCTGCTCCTTCTCGTTTCCTTATATTTCCTGAATGCTATCGTCTTCTCCTCAACCGTCCCTGCCACCTCTTTTGAGAACCATAGTGTTTTTCCTTCATTTTGTTTTATTGATTTGCTTCACACAAAGGCTTGTTGCCTCTGTGATGGCTGTTTTGATTATTCCCATTGTTCCCCATCCCTCCTTTTTGCCCATTTGCTAGTGCTTTTCTAAGGCACAATCTCATTTCCCAAAGTCAGCCTTCCTAAAGTCAATACTCTTGTTTTTGTATGGCTTGACCCTATGGCTGTGTTTACTGTGAACCACACTGTTTGGTGGTCACTTGTTCCCAGATGGCTACCCACTTCTAAATCTGAGATCCTTCTCCTTCCCCATTTGAGAGTACCAGGTCTAAGACTGCTCCTCCCGAGTGGGTTCCAACACTAGCTATCTGAGGTATGCCCTGTAGGGCATCAAGAATGACCCTGCTCTTGGATGTGCCTGCAGCAAAGGTACTCCAGTTAACATCTGGCATATTTAGGTCCCCATCAACAACATCTCCCCTTTTCTGCCATTTTAAGGATGCCTTTTATCATTTCTTTATCCATTTCCTCCCCTGAGATGGGGTCTGTACATCTGGGCCCATCTTGTGTAAAAATTGTGCAGTTGAGAAGCAAGGCAGAGATGGGCCTGTGTACCCTCGTTGTGAGCTGCCCCATTTTATCCTGAGCCTCGTAGCATCTTTGGGCAAGAGCTCCTCTGCTACTATTGATCTTGAAGCCAGAATGGCTCCTTTACTCCTCTGGTTTCCAAAGTTCAAAGGAAGAAAACCCTTTGACACGGTCTCAGTCGGCTGCCTCTTTAACCTTTTGGAGTTGAACCAGCCTTTTGCTGTTGCTTCAAACACAGGAAGGTAGCTCTTTAATCCTGGATATCCATCAAAATCTCATCCAGGCCAGAACCAAACAACAAGCCTCCTTCAAAGGCTGAGTTAAACAGCTTGGACTTTGAAGTCTGATCAGTGACCCAATGTCAAAGTCACACTCCTTGCACCATGGAGACAATGTGATAAGCACAGCGAGCCAACATACATAAGTTCTCACTGTGGCATCACCTAAGAAGGTGGAGGCCACAGATACAAACTGAAAATGCCTGCCTCCAAATCCAGGGGAATGAAGTTGCCCAGGGTCATAACCCACAAGTTTAAGGCTCTGGCAACAATAAAGGACGATAGGAGGTGTGTAGGTTTAGCAGTTGGAACAAAGGCTCTTCTGCGGAGCATCCACTAAACTATCGTGTGAATCCGCTAAGGCCAACGTCCCTTCAACAGGAATAGAGTGCGTCTGATGGAATTATGAATCACCTTATCTGCCAGGGAAGGGTTTCCCACTTCGTGTATTTTCTTCCAAAAAGGAAGCCCGAACTCTAGACTACGACAAATATTTTTTGGTTCGCACCTGCCCATTCTTGTGCAATAATGTGGTCACAGTGTATAAAGTTTGGAAATAATTTGGAGTGGTGGAGGATGCAGACAGGATAGGGTTGACATCTAAAGTCTCCATGGATTGCACCTCCTTCAGTTGTAATGTCTCCTACATGCCTTTGTTATTAGACAGGACAAGGATTTTGCATCAATGATGGGAGGGACAGGAATCCTCCTCTTAAGGGTACAGAGGTTCATCCTCCTTATCATGTATTTTAGAATTTTATGGTTTTAATAGTCATTTTATGGATGTACAGCACTCTAATACTTTGTGAAGAACACTTAATAATTAAAGGTATCATCATCATCAAACTTCTTTGGGTCAGGATTTTCCCATGATCCCCAAAATACTCATCCGGACCCTCAGTATGGTCAAGCAAATCCATCTTAGCAGTCCTGTTCTGCACAGGCCACACCTGGACTTGGCTGTGTGGGTCCACCTGACCGAGGGGCCCGGTATGGGGTCAGGTGTGTCTGATGGGATGTACTGCAGAACATCAGGGCCCAAAAGCTCTCCTAAGAGCCAAAAGAAAGATTTACACAATTCTGCTTTGCCACTGGCAAGTGGTACACCAGGTGCAACCCCCACCCAACTCAGAGGTGCAACCGGGGAACCGTGAAGACATGATAGACTTAATAACACAATCGGGCAATAGGAACCCAGAGGAGAGGGTCACATTACCCTTTTTCAGGTCTTACATCTTTAAAAATTAGAGGTCTCTGATACACCATGGTGTCAATGTCAAGTAGCCCTGCTGGTTCCCAATGTTAAGAACTCCCAGAAGTAAATATAGAGGACTACTGCCCGATCCCACCTCAGACTGTGGTGAAAATAGTAAAAACTTGAATACATGCGCCCTCAGCCGAGTCGGCTGTCAAGAGAAAGAGAAAATCTGAGCGCCAGTAGAGAAAATGCCTGTACAAAGGAGAAGCACCACGCTTAAATTAAGAAGTGCCCGTGCTCTTGCAAACAGTGTACATGTGTGATGTCATGATGCCATGTGTGATGCAGGCATGCTAAAGGGGGCATGCAACACAGGTGTGCGAATGGCATGCTGAGGCTAAGGAAGCCTCTGAAGAAAACAGGAGTGTGCACCCAATGTACGTCGAAGAGCAGAAAAGCAGCAGGAAGCTGTGCAGCTCAAAGGAGCTGAAAAACCGCCAAACAGCCTGAAGTGCAGAAAAAGCTCCACTAAACCACCGAAAAGACTGAGCGCTCTTAGTCCAGCAAGTTTGTTTTCTTAACACTGCTGAGGAAAATTAAAGGAAATGTTCCTGTAAAACAAGTGAGCCAAATTAAAGGGAACTTAAAGAGGAAATGTCCTTTCATGGAGTACAAAACAAGCACCTGCCAGGCAAACACAACCAAAGAGACCATTAAAAATGGGAGAGGAGGGAACTGCCTAAAGATGGAGGAAACCTCTGGGAATGCCATAGACAAACACCCAAAGAAAAACAGGTACTTACTTGAGGCACCCTTTTTTTTTTTTGTTAAAAATAAAAAGGAAATTGGAGACCTACTAAAAATACACACCCTGAACTATGTAGCAGATGTGGCCCCAGTACAAGCACAATCATTGGAAATGGGAAGAGCAGGTTAGCCAATTTGAAAGCCACAGCTTAATAGGCACAATTTTAATTTAGGGGTGCTCCCTGTCACCAGGTAGCCCCAACCTGCTATTCAGAATTGCAACCCCAAAAACTAGAAGCTGATTTTTCTTCAGAGAAGCTTGTTTGCTGTTCCATGGGGCACAGCAAAGACCGAGGGTTGCTGCTGTCCGAATGTTCATGTATCCAACAGTCTAGTCTGATTCAGCCTTTTGGGCTGTGCCATTTCTCCTAGCAGGGTACATGTCACCCATTTGTAATGACTACCCATTGACAATGTGGAGTGCTACAGAACAGGTTTTCATCACTACTCTCGTTTGTTGTTTTGAACACCCATCATTTAAGATCACTTTTCTTGTAACTATGATGAACTAGCATGCAGTGCTCCCTGATCTTATGGGACAACAGCTGTATAACAATAACTGAGAATACCGATGAAAACCTGGTTTCAGCCATATTACAAAGGAACACTCCTTTTATTGCTTCAAATAAGAAAAAAAGAACTAAAACAGGCTCAAAATAGGGAAAGAAGGGTATCATACAAGGTAGGAGATGAGGGCAATCTAAAACAGAATAAAAGCATAGGTCAAAATTGTTACACCATCACACACTGCTGCATTTCTAATGCTCCCCAGACAGGGTGAAGTAGCAAGCAACTTCAGCACAGATATTTATTTATTTATTTTTTTTAACCTTGAACTGGCAGTAGCAGTAGTAGCAATAAGCAGCACCAGCACAGACAGGTTGCTAATATAACCTGTAGTGCTCATCTAGATAGGGTGTTACTAAGACCCAGCTTATAGGTTCAAACAGACAAAGCACTGACTTATCTTTTTATATACAGTTTTACTAGTGTTGACAGGTTCAGAGCTCCTGGCTGCTGGCTGATTCTCAGTGATGTCCTTTGCACTTGGTACTTAGTGCAGAGTGTCACTTGGTAGGTCGTGACCCTCAAGGGGCACTTAACACTCTCGACTGGCCGAGATGGAGTTAGAAGGTGCAGCTTCTGTGTGACTGAGAGGTAGCTAGGAGGTTCAGCTTTTGTATGTGCTGGCCTCGGATTGGTGGAGACCCCAAGTCAGTAGCTAGCTCTGTTAAAGTACTGAAATTGGCTTTCAGCAGCTCACTGATGTGGTCCTTCCATCAGCGCAGTGAGTGAGGAAGTGATCCCACAAAAAGCCCCTCACATTCCCAGAGTTCTCTGTGGTCTGCGGGTTAAGTTACAGCAGGAAGAATGAGAACAGGGGCCTGATTTAAAGCCCACAGTTTCAGGCACTGTCTGTCAAGTGGGCACTCAGAGCTCCTGACACTGAAAGGGAGCTAGAAGGCATAGCTTTCCTGTGGTTGAGAGGGAGCTAGGAAACACGGTTTCCATGTGTGCTGGCCTCAGATTGGTGGAGACTAGTCAGTAGCTGGCTCTGTTAAAGCACCAAATTCTGCTTTTGGTATCTCACTGATGCAATCCTTCTGGAGGCATGGTGCAAGGGGACAGCGATCCCACAACAAAGTCCCTCACAACCCCAGAGTTGTCCAAGGGCTGCACAGTGAGCTACAGCAGGCACAGTGAGAACAGGGGCCCAGATTTAAAACCTTGCACCTTCAGGCAATGTCTGTCAAAGGGCACTCAGATCTCCGAATTGGTTGAGAGGAGTTAGAAGCGGCTTCCACGTGGTCGAGCAGGAGCTAGCAGGCATGGCTTTATGTGTCTTCTGGCCTTGGACTAGTGAAGGCCTTGGGTCATTAGCTGGCTCTGTTAAAGCACCGAATTCAGCTTTCAATGGCTCACTGGCGCCCTCCAGCCATCGGCAGGGGCAAGAGTAGGGTGATCCAACAAAGCCCTCTCAGCCCTCAAGTTTTCCCACTGCTGGGCTGTGGCAGTGAGTTACAGACAGTGCTATATGTGCTTTAACGCACTGGGAAGTGAAACTCATCAAGTAGTAGCGTAACATCAGTTCAGAATATCAAGTTCAGTTATTTACTTGAAATTTTCCTCACACAAATGGTCAGATGGCCCCATGAAATACAATATCTTGTGTTAATGGGGATCACTTGGTACAATGGAATAAAATAAGTGCTCAGCTTGAAAGTACTGAGGTTCTTTCTTAACTTTACAAAAATTTATGTAAACTGACACCATACACCAAAACAGTAAACCTCACGGAAAAGTTGCAACAGTAATGCAGTTTTAATATGTCAACTGTCTCACTGATAAGGAACATTAGCATAAAACAGAATGTTCAGTTCATGGTTCTGGCCTTTTTTTGGATTAAAATAACACTGCTTCCATGATTACTTTAATTATACCATTTTAGAAGGTTTATAAAATAGTAAGGACATTTCAGTTCCAGAGCATCTATCGCTACTGCACGACTACTCTGAAGTAATCACACAACACCAATTTTACATAAATAAGACAAAGGACCCATGCAGCAACATTAGATTTGTTTTTGCTGATCATTTGTTCTTCCATTCTTTTCCTGTTTGGTTTCCCAGTCCCTACCCTGACATAGGGATCACCCAGCTTACTTTTCCTCCAGCCATACAGAAAAAATGGGGAAGCAGTACAGCGTAGTGGTCCACAGCCTGAGCTGCAAACTTGAAGAACTGAGCTTGAATGTCACAGCCACCACCTGCATAATGTGTAACTAAGAGCAAGTTACTCAACTTCATTGTGCTCCCAGGACACAACTGGGAAGAAGCCTCAGCTTTATGTGCCTTTCCTGGACATAAACTGTGAACAAATAAAAATTTGAGCTTTTGCTTGTAATTTATTTTTCCATTCTTTCACCTTTTGGTTCCCCAGTTCCTACACCAACACTGGGGTCACCAGATATTCTACATCTTTCAACCTGCCTTACAGCAACAATCAATATGCTAATGTGATCTTTGCTGATTATTTTCCATCCACTCCCTTCTGTTCCCTAGTCCCAACCCAGACACTGAGGTTACCCAGATTTACCTTTCCTCCATGCACACTGCAGTTCAACATACAATAAACTTAACCTACAAACATAGACTTTGACGGCAGATAAGGACCGCTTGGCCCACCCAGTCTGCCCATTTCCTACCTTTTGGATAAGTTGCAGCTCCTAGTTAACAAACAGCCAACTTCCTCCTATCACATCTCTTTTCTAAAAGATGCTACCCTCTTGGACTTGTTGATTCCTTGAGGTACTTGCAGTGGAGTAACCAGCCTTTTAAAAGTGTACGACAAGTCAACAACTTCACCTAACTGGTTAGTTTAAATGAGCAGGCCTCAGAAAATTTGACATTTTTGATGCTTTATGGCATTTTGGGGCCAACTGTAGGAGTATACAGTACCCTTCTACCATAGCCTTTTTACATACCAGTCCCATTGTTCTGCCCCTGGTGGCTGCATAGTTTCATTTTGGCACCCACTGTTGATGCCATCCTTGCAGTGCAGGCATACAGTTAGGTAATAAGCACTTATGAAATGATGAGTGCTTAACAGCTGAGCACTGAAGGCTGTTTAAACTGTTTAAGAATTATAATATATAATAGCAGTGGAAAAGCCTGAGGTCGGCCTCAGAAAGTTTTATTATTTTGTTGCATTCTGGTACATTCTGGGTCCAATTGTGGGCAGTGCCTAGTACCAGAGCCTGACATACCACTACAGTTCCACTTTGCTAGCCACTGGTGGCTGCACACGAGACTAGAATGGTAGAAACACTAGCTGGTTGGCTGACTAGCAATCCCCTGGTTCTACCGGCAACTGAAGATGCTGTTGTTGGTCTAAGAACAACTCCAACGCCAACACCAATACTTATCCAGGAAAAACAGGAGGGAGACTTGACAAGACAGAGATACTGAATAAATACTTCTGTTCACTATTCACTAAGGAAGAGGAGGGTCAAGGACCATAGCTAGGTAGCAGAATTAGGACCAGTCCTGTTCTATGTATTCATTAGTGTCATTGCAGAAGGGCTGCAAGGAAAGGTCTGCCTATTGGCAGATGACATCAGGATCTGCAACGGGTGGATACTCCAGACAAAGTGGAGAGGATGAGGGGACCTGGAAAAGCCTTAAAGATGGTCTGAGATATGGCAACTGGGGGCTGGAGAAATGAGAATTAATCTTATCTAGGCGGTGATGCTTGAACATTTTTAGAGGTAACTGAGGCGGTAACTGAGGAGCAATGCAAAGAAGTCAGTGCAAAGTAATGCACCTGGGGAGAACAACGGAATGGCATTTTGGGGAAGCAGTCAGCAATGAGGAAAGAGATCACACACACACACACACACACACACACACACACACACACACACACACACACACACACACACACACAACATAACCAGACAAACAAACAAAAGCCTTGCCTGGTGTCTCATTTCCCATTCCTCTGAGAAACACTTACCCAGAAGACAATGTTGAATTGCAGCCTGTGGTGGACTTACTGGTGGCATGAGGCGACACTCTCATATCCGCAAGAGGCCTCCATCCAGACCATCTTAAAATCCACACAACCCATCAAGGTAAAAGTACCAATGTACTGTATACAACTGAAAACATTTTAAAACCAGGGTCAGCATTTAGTGGAATTCAAAGTCTTATTATATTTTTCCGAGTCAGTTTATGTTAAATGTGCCAACAGAATTCAGTATTTACCACATCTTTTATGCATAGTCACATGCTTGTCGGACGAGCACAAGATGATTTATCAGTAAACCAATACTACTATCACCATTCACCAAAGCAACAGAAAACTGAGAAGGAGCATTACATTTCAGCAAAGTAAAAGGGCAGTATGTGACACGCTCCAACCAATACAAGTGCAAATAGGAGACACTGTACCAACTGACCCAAAACACCTACAGTAGTGTCAAACTGTCTAATGGTCCGAGTCACACTATGCATATACTGGTTAAAATGCATCATAAGAGCAGGTTAGATTCCACCACTCATTGCACCATCTGAGGCCCCACTAGCGGAATTCAAATCTGTGGAGATTTTAATACCAACATCAGCAATGCCTCCAGGTCCAGAACACACACTTGTGTCAGAATATTGAACATTACTCATTACACTGCTAGAGCTATAGCCATATACTGTATGTCTATTTATATTCATTCACTGAAAATAACATCAGATTCAAACAGCAGCTAATGTGTGGCCTGTCCTGTCTCTCCACAAGGCAGTCTGATTATCCTCAATATTTGCTATCCAGACTAGGGTTCATCTCTGTCTCCTAACACTAGTCTAGATAGCAAATATTAATAAGGATGTTAAATACAGACACTGCAGTAAAATATTATGGGTCAGGGTGGATCACTGGAGGGATGGTGGGAGGGGAAACTGTTTAACCAGGAAAAGCACACTAAGCCTGTTTCCAGGTGCAACCTGGGAGCACAAGCAAGTTAAGTGGCTTGCTCAGGATCACACAGTATGCAGTGGCTGGGGGCTGATGAGATTCAAACCCAGGTCTTCGATTTAGCTGCAAACCTGGAAACCAGGGTTTCAATCCCATCAGCCCCTACTCTTGTGCTCTTAACCACCACGCTATATTGCTTCATATAGTTCATAGTCACTTGAATGCTTATTCACTTTCTTTGCTTATTGGTTTTTAATAAAACTTCACAATTAGTACCCTCCTGTCCTCCTACCATGGCACAGAAAAGCTTTGCAGCAAACCGATGATGATATTAGTGGCCCATCTAATATTTACTGGCACTAAACATTATTCCCAAATCCTGCTAATTTGCTACAAGTGTTCCACGAGCCTTGGTAAATTAAAGACCAGGTTCTTCCTGCCATTGTGCCAATGCCACAACTTCAGTTCAAGCCAAAGTCATTTCCCAGTTCCCATCCTGTTCCACCATGGCAACCCACTTGCATTTTCTCTTACCACTCCCTCCCATGTTTTTATTTATTGAAAGTTGCACCAGGAAGTGCACCTGAACAGCAAGCTGCTTGTCTACCAGTGCATCCTGGGGGAGGAGGGGGACTGCAGGAAAGCAACAATGACGAAGATACCATAAAATCCAGCATGTAGACAGACAGCGACAGTCATGACTATTAAAATATTAGCGTCATAGCTATTAGCTACCAGTACCAGGCTGTGCCAATGCCAAAAGCAAAAAACATCAGAAGAGGTGAGGCAGGGAGCAGGACGGGGACACTGAAAATGAGGGGCAGTCATCAAGGGAGACAAGAGATTAGACAACAACACAGTCACAGATTGACATAATCAGGAGACAGAATAGAAGGTGGCTCAGCGGGGAGGGGAGGTCAGCTGAAGATGGAGCTGGAGAAGGAGACACAAACTGGTGGGCAGGAGGAGGAGGACCCGGGGCAGGGAGGCAGGCACTGTCTAACTTTACCAACTTAGCCGGTGGCCCCATAGGCACGACTACTGTCTGACAGGCAGGTACTCACTCCGTTTTGACCCACAAACCAGCCCACAAATGCGCCTCCATTCTGACAGCTCGTTCATTTCCTATTTCCCAGAGGTCGCTGTTATTTTTATTAATTTTTCAGCTCATGCCTCTAACCTTTTGCCACTAACATATGGAACAGTCCATTATACCGGCCTTCATGTGCGACACCATGAAACACGAAGATAAAAAGTTATAATACTGAAGGAAGAAACTATTTCTTATAGTTTAATTTAGCTTCTTAGAATACTATGATTTTCTACCCTAAAGTTTGCAAACCCTTTTCTATGTAGACTGAGTTATGTCCATGTGAGACTGATATGGGATAGAGCAACTGCTTTCCATCTTTATACAGTAGATACCTAAAGTGCAACATTTTGCAAAATGAACACTGTTATTTAGTGCTCAGAAACAAAAGAGTGAGCCCCAGAACTTCTGTCACCCACAGGCCTTAATAGAAATGGGCACTAATAGCCCAAAATCACTCCTCGTGTAATTTATTACATGTGCCATACAGACGTAGGAATTAAAAGTACCAGCAACATTTTACTGATT
Organism: Neoceratodus forsteri; assembly: GCA_016271365.2. Taxonomy (NCBI): domain Eukaryota; kingdom Metazoa; phylum Chordata; order Ceratodontiformes; family Ceratodontidae; genus Neoceratodus; species Neoceratodus forsteri. The sequence continues at coordinate 459,031,967 of CM057452.1, forward strand.
AAATAAAACTACAAGGTGCTCCAAAATTGTACTCTGTCCAAGAAAATCCCTAATGCAAATACTTGTGGACACAATGGAAAACAATTCAGAGAAACTCAATTCTGAGACACAGCTGCATGTCAAATGCTAACATTACAAAGATCTGTAAGTGGCCAGGGAGATGACAGCATTTGAGAACTGTGCCTTACGTCTCTAATGCAGTGCTGCTGCTGCCGCCCCCCTCGTTCTTAGCTATACTCCCAATCCCAAAATGCTCTACAATCAAGCAGAGAGCCAAGAAAACATCATCACTGTGCAGCTGCTTCTGTGCCTTCACTGTCTGTCTGTCCTTTCTACCTACCTTCTTTTCCTGGACCTTGGTTTCTGCAAGTTCTGCTTGCTTGGTGTCCACCATACCGCTGTCGCCATGGCGCCACTCACCAGACTAGTACAGCACTTGGGGCCAACAACTTCTTGGAGTCCGACCGACTCTGAAACCTTACAGAGGGAGTAATCTCTGCCGTGTCCCGCCTGTGGCGACCGCCCTAACACTTAGGGAACATAAGAAGACTCCTCTCTCTCGTGGTGGCTCTAAGGAGTTCACCTGGTTTAGTAGCCGATCCTCTGAGTACAGGCGGGAAAACTACCGACAGTGGTTGTGGAGCAAAGACACACGTGAACAAAACTGTCCAACTGTTCTGCCAGATGCCGAAACTGCAGCTGCTGCCTCTGAGTGCCCGGTAACCCCCAGCACCAAGGACTGGCAGTTAGGACCAGGGTTCGGGACCATTGGCCAACATGGAAAAAAAAAGGATTTTTTATGACGCATGGGCGCATAATAAGTATGCATGGTTACGCCACTGGGTACTTGAAAGTTTCTATCATGTCCCCTCTTCCTCCTGCTGTTCTCGAGGTATATATATTAAACTTCTTTAGTCTCTCTTTATATGCTTTCTTTCGTTGCCCTCCTCTGCACTGCTTCCATTCTGTCTATGTCCTTAGGAGATGGGGTCTCCAGAACGCATTCAGTACTCCATATGGGGTCTTATCAACTGTCTGTACAGAGGGATGACAACTTCCTGTTTCCTACTGGTGAAAACAAGAGGTTTTATCCCTCTGTACAGACAGTTGATGAGACCTCATATGGAGTACTGCATGTAGTTCTGAGACCCATCAAGTCCAGAGGAGAGAATTAAAATGGTGCAGGGTCTGCACCAGAAACCATACGAAGAGAGACTAAAGAAAATTAATATTTTGATCTTTTGCAGGTAATCTGTTTTCTATTCTTTCCCTTTTGGATCTCAGTCTCTACCCCAATGTTGGGGGTCAGGAGATATATCATTCCTTCAGCTGGAGGAGGGCCAATTGCTCCATCTGCCAATAGGGGTGCATGAATGCCGGCATCCCACACCCACTCTGTCCAGGAACAGAGTGCCTCACCTTGGTGTTGCACCCAGCCCTCTGCCTGCTCCATTTCTCAATTTTGCCTGCTTGAATTCTGGGTATCACACATGAGCCCCAGTCTCAGGTGACAGTGGGATACATTGTTGCACTGCCTCTACACTGACCAGACCCATTGAGTTTGCAACTCTAATCTGGAGCCAAGATAATCACTGTTAAAGGCTCAAGAGAACACTTACTTGCAGATTTTCTTTAATTCCTTCATTTTCTCGGGGTTAAGCTGTGGTTCTCCAGAAGTAGTAAGTTCTTCCACCAGCTGGGAAAGTTTTCACACTGCTGATGATCCATTTCTGCCCGAATGAGACACAAGATTCAGAACTATAAACTACTGACATTCTTAGTACCATGACTAAAATAGCTGAAACTGAGGCAAAATAATAATAATAATCTTTATTTATATATGCCTTTCTAAAATCAAGCGCGTACAATAAAATGACATCATATTAAAACATCATAAAAACATTAAAATCAAGATTAAAATACACAGCATCAGTCCATGTCAATATCATCTCCAAAAGCCTTTTTCCATAGAAAAGATTTTAATCCTCGTTTAAATCCCCCACCATCATGCACTCTCTAATCCAATGGGGTAGAGAATTCAGAAGGTCGGCGCCACAGAACATAAAAGCTCGGGGCGCGGAGGATTTTAAAACTACCCTCGGAATCTCTAGCAACCCCTCGTTGGCTGAGTGGAGAGTCGCTCCGGAAGGTAAGGAACCAGAAGATCTTTCAGGTAGTCAGAGCCCAGACCGTGTAGGGCTTTATATGTCAGTAATCCAACTTTAAAGGTGATCCAGCCACTGAACCAGCAGCCAGTGCAGATCCGCGGCAGTTAATATGGGAGGAACGAGGAGTCCCCATTAACAATTGGGCCGCTGAGTTCTGCACTAGCTGCAGGCGGATATCAACCCAGGAAGCCCAAAGTAAAGGAGTTACAATAGTCCAGGCGAGGTCACAAAGGTGTGGATCAGCATGGGCAGGTCACTAGATGGAACAAGGTTCTTGATCCTAGCGATGTTCCTCAGATGGTAAAGGATACCTTAACAACCGCCGACACCTGCATGCGCAATGTCAGCTGATCATCAAGGATCACCCCAGGTCACGCACCCGTTCGGAGTAGGGAGCTCAACATCCCCAAGAATAAACCTGATGTTTGGTTTGCCCCCACCCTCAATCCAGCAGCGGGATCCACAACCATCACCTCCGTCTTCCCAGAATTCAACTTCAACCAGCTGGACCTCATCCAACCCTGGATCTCGCCGAGACAGTTGTTAAACACTGAGAGTGCTCTATTCTGGTCTGGTGCAAAAGACAGACAGAGCTGGGTATCATCGGCATAGCAATGAAACTCAAGCCCATATCGTCTTACAATGTCTCCGAGGGGAAGCATATACACACGAAACAACATGGGGACAGCACAGAGCCTCTGAGGCACCCACAGGACAGAGAAGTAGGATCGGAGGAAAATACCCCGATACCACCCTCTGAGTTCTACCTGTGAGGAAGGAGGTAACCATCTCTGAACCACCCGTCAGCCCACAGATGCATCTCAGGCACTCAAGCAACACCCATGGTCTACGGTGTCAAATGCTACTGACAAATCCAATAGGACCAAATGGACTGTTTTTCTGGTCTCTCACCATCAGGAGATCATTAAGCACCCAAACCAGTGCAGTCTCAGTGCTATGCCTCTTTTGAAAACCTGACTGAAGAGGTCGTAGATGTTATGGACAGATGGTTGTCTAACTGGGCTGCCACCACTTTCTCAATTACCTTCCCCACAAAGGGAGGTTCGAGATAGGTCTCTAGTTGGCTAGGAAGTCAGGGTCCAAAGAAGCCTTTTTCAACACTGGTGTCACCACCGCCTCCTTCCTTCAGGGAGCAGGGATATTCACCAGAGTCTAAGGAGCACCAGACTATCCTAGCTAGAACCGGATGATAGCCTCCCACAGCCCATAATCAGGGCAGTGGGGCCCAGATCTAAACTACAGCATGTGGTGCGATACCCTGGATAATCCTCATAACATCTTCGATTTCCGGCCTTCGAAGGAACTCCAGGAAAAGCGGGGGCTTTAACCACAGGCCGATCCACTGCAATTCCCATAGACAGTGCAGTGCGGGTGTCAGCCCTGATGTCAACCACCTTATCTGCAAAGAACCGAGCAAGCTCCTCACACTGCATTTGTGAAAGGCTCGACAAACCTGTAGACAAGCTGGGTTGCACAGCCTGTCTACGGTTCGAAAAAACTGGGCTGGTCAGTTCTGTGCAGCAGCAATTCTCCGGACAGGAATACTGCCTTCTTATGAGTAATTGCTGACTGATTGAGTTTATAATGCTCTAGGAGTCTAAGATGGTCGACATCTAAGCGGTTCCGCCAGCACCTCTCCAACCTAGTCTAATCGCCGCATCTCCCTCAGATCACGATCAAACCATGGGGAGCGAGGGCGAAGAAGAGAGGGCGCCTGCAGGTAGGAGCAATAGAATCCAATGCAGTGGTAATGGCCTTATTATAGGCCAGAACCAAAACTTCAGGATTCGAGCCAACCAGGAAATTCTGATAGATCAAGTACCACAGTTAGACCATTGGGAGTCACATCCCATAAAGGCGGTACTTGACCATCTCCACAGGGGTTGGCCTCGCGAAAGGGTGCAGAAACTGAATCTCACCGTGTGATGGTCAGACCATCCGACAGGTTCCACCCCACATCGGAGGCCTCCATCCCCAGGAGGAAGACCAGATCCCGGAATGGCCATGTTTATGAGTGGCAGAGGTAACAATCTGTGAGAGGCCCAATGAACACATCAATTGGAGGAAGTGCTGTCAAATGCGAGAGTTCGTCTTGATCCAGGCATTAAAGTCACCCAGCACCATCAACCTGGGTGATTCAAATACCAGGTCGACGACGAGTCGCCACTTCACTGAAGAATAGCTTCTCGTCACCAGGTGGGACGACAAACAGCGCCATCCTATAGCCCCCACCTGCCACCACGACACATTCTAAAGATCTGGTCTCCTCAACTGGGACACTAGTGAGATCAATTCGGTCTTGAAACAGACCGTAACCCTCCCACCCTGCGATCCAATCTCGGTGGTGTGTCACAGATACCGGCTGGAACTGCTGCCTCCAAGTGCAGGGGCCAGCATTACCATCCAGCCAAGTTTCGGTGATGCAGGTCAGGTCTGCTGTACCCACCAAGTCTGCTACAATGGCAGTCTTGTTCACAACAGACCTGGCATTGCATAACACCGCCGGGTTGGACAGAACTCCTGGGATGCCCCAACCACCTGCCCACCATTTACAGAGGTGGTGCCCTTGGGTATGGAGACCAAACTGGAAGGCCCGTTCAGCACTCCATTTAGCCCCAGGGCATCTTCTAGACATAACCACTCCGATGAGCACCCCTTGTCCATCCTCTGCTGTTCATAACCCCGCCCCTCCACAACCTCCTCACGAGCAATTCCCAAAGCCCTGCAGCGTTGGTAAACAGAGAAAAGCAATGGGAGGGAAATGAAAGGGCGGAGGGCATAAAGAGCGGAGGATGAATAGTGCATGATTGGGGGATAGCACACATATTACAATCCACAGACATGAGACCAATGACACTAATATCTAATCTCCTGTAATAAAATAAATTCAAGACACAACACAAACCTAAAAAATAAATTAAAATAGCTCAGAGAAAAAACTAAACCCTAAATAAAGCAAAACTTGACGAGCACAAATCTAATTAACATAAATTAAACTTCAAAATCAAAAACCTAAATAAACAAAATATAAAAACAATAACAACATCCAGTCCATATGAGTTCAGAAAGTTTTTTTTTTTTTTTTTTTTTTTATGGACCATGCGCTCCCACCTTCCATGGCCAAATTGTCCATATATAGACCCACGGTCTCTTACTCTTAGGGTCCAGCAACTGAAAACACAGTTTAAATTAAGTCAAATTTACAGAGGGGCACTACCAATTCAAACCTCCCAAAGGTTCTCACCACCTTGGTGGAATGAATACAGGCAAGTGACCCTCCAAAACAAAATGATGGACTGCAGTAGGTAGATCCAGGTACAGTTAGATAAGGACATAGTACCAAGGTTCACAATCCTTAGTGGCCTCTCACCGCAGAAAGATCACACAAAACAGTACCCTTCAAAAAAAAACCACCATGATCGTCTCCACCACCAGACAGGTTAGGTAACAAGCAACGTAAACAATTTTAATAAAAGCAGAGGCCTTACTTTAGTGCAGTCATCAAGGATAGGTAGAAAAGAGGATTCAAGCCAGGGATCCAGCGCCTGCACCAGAGACTTACCCCAGGAACACCTGCCTCACCACGGACCTTACCGTGACCAGGGCAGCTCTCCAGCTGTCACAGAGCGGATCAGAAGTGCCAGGGGACCCGCTGCCAAATAGCAGCAGTCTCCGACCCACCACCTACAAGAGGACAGGTGCCCAAAGAAAAGCCCACTGGCCACAGACAGGAATACCCTGGAAACGTCTCAGTCCTTACTCCGCCATGCTCTCAAACTCTCCGGAAAAGGAACTGGCGTATCGTACCCCCACCTCAGAACAGTTCCGGCTCACCAGCAAAAGAATCCGGGACGGCACAGAGACCTCAAACGACCAGTTCCACAGCACTCCTATGACCACACTCCGCCGCTCTGTTGCACTGTGCCACAACACAATATTAAAAACTTCAGCACCAACTCCAGAAGCCAATCCATTTTAAAACCGTAGTGCAGTTAATTCTGGAAAAACAACTAAAACAACTGTGAGCCTGTCTTTTTTAAATGTAAAAGATCCCAGACATATTCCATGTTCATTTATTCGTAAAATTTTCCAGTCATTGCGAACACAATACCATCAATACAACACAATTTTATTCTTATAGCATCTTTCACACAACGTGAATTCTAAAATGCTTCGCAACAGAACCAGCAGGATCACAAATGATAATGTAGACATCTCATGAGAGCAGTAAAATGGTAAGTTGCCTATCCATGCTCAAAAACAACCTATGAAACCTATGAATCTCAAGGCTATGTCCAACATGAACTCTCCCTGCTGTGTCTACCACCCACTGGACGCAGTGCGCATGACAGTACAGCCAGCTTCAATTGCACAACTGGACCACCTGGATATTTGTTATCCTTTGGCTCAGCCAGCCCGACCTCAGTGTTTGATGTTCATGGCTGACTCTGAAAAACAAAACAAGTTGGCCGGGCTGTTGGGAAGGGCAGGCGAGGAGGATAACTGTGGCCCCTGGAGAATCACATGTCAGGAGGGAATAATCAACATCTACACAGACAGACACTCCCTCCCGAGCCATGACACCGTGCTGGAGTGGCAGAACCAGACCGACTCCCACCAAGGAAACTGACAGAGGCAACTCTCTCTCTCTCCTGCCCTCCCAAGGCACTCCACAGTAGAGATGAGTGATGGCACCTAGAGAGGAGATTAAAGCCACATCTTGCTGCGAAGGGCTGAAGGGGTATAACTGTGCTTGCCCTGTGTTCATTAGCAAAATCTCACTTGTCTGCATCAGGCCAGTGAAGCGCTCTTAAAATTGGCGGGTGGTTTGGTGGATGCAGGACTTTAAAAAAAAAAAAATCCAACCCTTGCGATCTAAAGGTATCAGGTCTTCTTCCTTAAAGCCTGTAAAACTGAATCCTTAAAAGTACAGTTTATTTTCTACTCCCTTCCATATAACACATCATTTTCTAGGTAATCTACATAGAGTAACATACGCTTATTGTGAGGAGTTCACATGAAAAGTATGTAAGCAATAATGCAGTCAGGATGTGTGGTTATGGGTCAATAATAGCACACTTCTTGAGGGTGTTAGGCAGAAGGTGCTTGTGCCAAGTGCCTTCACAACACCAATGAGAGAACTGTGATTACTGCCCACAAACTGCTTTACTGCACTTACAACTTGTGTAGAGAACCTCACACTGAAAAAATGACAGACATTGCTTTATTTGCTTAGTAAGAGATATTTTACTATTTACTTTACTGTTTAAACAGTATGGGACATAAAGTAGTTCCAAGAAATTCAGCTCTATTATTAAAAATTATATCTTGCATGGATAGACCTAATCCTCCTCCTCCTTCTCCTGCCTGGAAATGTCCACCCCAACCCCAGCCCTGCGTGACTCTACAAATCTCCATAACAATGCCAGCCACCTAAAATTAGCTACTATTAACATCTGTAGCCTCCTACCTAAACTTGACGACTTAAGAGTCTGGGTTGTACAGCACAATCCAGATACAGCACAATCCAGATATACATTCCTACATGAAACTTGGCTCTCCTAAAATCCCCAGTACCACTCTCCTCACTGGCTACTACTTGTTTCACCTTGACAGGATTGGTAAAGGGAGGTGGCTGTGCAATATACCTTTGAGACTTTATCAACTGCCAAGCACTCCCCACTATCACCTCTGCCAACAATTGAAGGCATTACCAATTAAAGTTTTCCTGGGCCCTCGTGGCAAAACACTAACCCTGCTCTCTGTCTACACTCCTCCACACGACCTCACTGCTGGCACCACACTGATCTTGACTATTTGAAAGCATACCCAACCATGCTGAGACAATAATTCTAGGTGACCTAAACCTAAATTGGCTGTCTGCTGGCGCCAGCCCTTATAAAGATGCCTTTGCAGCCATTGGCAGTTCTCAAATGGTGACCACCCCAACCAGACTCAACCCCAGAAAGGGCAGCAGCACCCTCATCGACCTCATCCTCACTACCCATCCTAAAACAATCTCAGAAACCTTAGTACTCCCCGACTCCCTAAGCGACCACTCCCCAGTGATCTATTCCTGGTCAAACAAGGCCCATAGCACATCTGCCCCTCTTACCGCCATGTACTTAAGAAAAGACTTGTTAAACCATTCCTTGATTATCTTACCCATTGTGATTGGTCAACCATCGATAGGGGCTACTAACATGAGGATGCACTCAACTATTTTATAGTACAATTCAACTTGGCTTGTGACATATATATTTGCCCCGTCTGCAAGTGCAAGATCAAAGGTGTCACAAACCCCTGGATTACCCCTCCTGCTTAACATGATGAAATCTAGAGACAACCTTTGGTCCCGAGCTTGTTCCTCAGGTGGTATATCTGACTTACAATGTTACAAATCTGCTAGGAACACCTATACAAGGAAGTTCACAAGCCAAACTGCAATACTTCAATGGTGAGCTTACAAATGCCTGGAGCGACTGCGGAACTTCGAAACAAGCTAAGGACCTCACTGGCAAACCTAATAAATCCCTCCCACCATTATTGATATCGTTGGGACCTCAGTACATGACCCACAACAAATTGCAGGTTTCTTTAACCTGGCCTTCACTGACCTCTGTAGTATTCTCCTCCCAGACTTCTTGCCGAGCCTGTTGGAATAACCTGCCTCAACGGCCCCCCATCTCCTCCTGTGACCCCTCCCTTCTACTTCAGATGTGCCACATCAACTGATGCTAGAAGTACCTTCAAAGATTCTTGGTAAATCCTGGTTTAGCAGCGACACCCTTGACCTAAAACTGCTAAACCTCTCCCTTGACGTAGTACTGCAATCCCTTACCAAGCTACTAAACCTCTCCCCAAAACAGTTCTCCTCACTGTGGAAAGCTGCAATTGCTACCCTGGTGCACAAAGTGGTGAAAGATCCGCACACTCAAACTACAGACCTATATCGATCACGTCCCACCCCGTCTCAAGCCCTCGAGAGCACTGCTGCGGACCACCTGACGGAATATCTGGCCAAATATAACATGCAGTGCCCCAGCAACACGGTTTTAGAAAAGGCGCACAACACGATGACAGCACTACTTGAGTTCACCGACTTTATACAAAGGCATTCGATCAGAGCCAAATAGTGAGGTCAATATTCAATGACCTCACCAAGGCATCTGATCGTCAACCACTCACTCCTACTTACTTCACTACCACCCATTGGTCTATCCTCTGCAGTCACCAGCTGGTTCAAGAGCTATCTCAATAATCGCACTCAGCAAGTTAAAAATTGGTGATACCCCTCTGGCTCGCTCCCAGTATGTTCCGTGTACCTCAAGGCTCCATCCTTGGCCCCTTACTTTTCAGCCTATTCCTCAATTCACAGCCCCAAGCCTGCACCACCAACATTATCCTCTCGCAGACAATGCTGTTCTCTGACTGCCACAAGCAACCCTCCTTTGTCTCAAAAGCCTTGCAATCCAACTTACTATCTGTTGAAAACTGGTTAGCCAACATAAACTCAACATGAACAACAAAAACAAAAGTTATACTCTTTCCTAACCGCTGCAAACATAAATCTGCCATCCTACCGATTCAAAATGCTCTCAACCAGCCCTTGAACAAGTCCAAGAATTTAAGTACCTTTGTCATTACTATTGACCACCCACTATCCTAAAGCCTTCACAATAAAATTTCCAATGAGGTCAACTCCAGAACTGATGTCCTGTATCATCACAGACACTGCATGCTCTCCGGCAAGCAGTTGTCAGTTCAGTCATTCCATCCTTGATTATGGGTTAGTCCTCTATGGTGCCTGACAGATACTGCTCCTAAAGGATCACGCTTGCGCTAAACAAGTCCTGCAGGCTGATCACTGGTGCTGCTTGTCACACACACACGAACACGTGACTTGTATGATGACTGGCACCACCTTAAATGACAGGATTACCTACCAAACTGGCCTTCTAGCCCCAAAAAAATTCAGCCTAGGCCTTACTCCCCTGCTACCCTGCCTCTCAACATGCCTTCCCTTAATGTAAGCTCCACCCACAGCACGGCCAAACAAACTTCCCATGTCCCATTTTGTAACTACTCAAACACGGTGAAACTTCCACTACAAGGCCCCTTCCTGGCTCAACGTGCTTCCCAGATATTATGAATGAACCTAAACTGGGGCCCTTTAAGCTCCTGCTCCACAAAAACCTTACCACCCTTAAGTAGCTGTGACTGTGCCCACTAGTAATTCCCCCCTCCCCACCCTCCCTCCCCTCTTACCTTTTCCTTCCCCTCTATCTCCCTACCTACCCTCCCTCCTCCTCCATCCTTCTCACCCCTTTCCTTAGTATTTATATTCTCTACTTACCATGCTCCCCGCCCCTAAAACCTTCTACCCTGGTCCCTCTCTTCCTCTGTCTGACAAAGTCTCTTTGACTGCCTCACCCTCCTATTCACCCTCGCTGCCCAGGTCACCGACCTCAGTCAGATCATAGTTCAGTCTTACTGTTTGAACTTAATGTTAGTTATAATCTGTCCTTGCAGATTTTATTTGCTTATGATAACTCTCTATAGACAACTATTGGTTTGCCAACATTGCTGCTACTGCTTATTCACTTTGCTGTATACTACTGCCATTTAATGCTGACTGTACCCAATTACCCTGGCATCTACATTCTAATTAATGCTTTTGCTATCCTGTTACTACTAGCTTTAATTACTTGTACTAATTTATTGTCCTCTGTTTTAGTCTTACACACTGTAACCTTGTTTTTTGTTGCCTTTTTAGCTTACCTTGTTTATTTGTTCATATTGATCGTAATCTTAGTAAAAACTGTTGGTTCAAATGTTACCGTAATCAAGTTATCAATAAATAAATATTACAGAAAAAGTAGTAATACATTTTGCAACTCATTTTTTATTTTGCTTTTTAAGCATAATTTTTTCTTGTAATGCTTTTAAAATGAGTGCAGACAACAGAGTTATGCCGTCAGGTACTGTAAAACTAATCTGGCAGTATTCAGTTAGTTAAAGTTGAAAGCAACATTTCCACTAATGGTGCAGTTTTGTAGTATTGTGCTGGGTCTTTTGAGACAGGCATGCTTGCTGCTTTGTCACTGAATTCCTGGGTGCTGGTGTCAAAGCTTGAGCATAGGCTCCTGTATGGTGTTCTCAGGCGGAGGCTAGAGCTTTGTCATGGTGCCATCACTGCCACCAGCTGTGTGTGATGGCTGTGCTGAGAGGTACTCCCACCAAGAACATTGCTCCAGCGATAGTGGAGATGGATGCCAACCAGTAATTTTGGAGACTGGTCTCATGGTTATGTCCAGTTACCACCATGATCGGGCAGGCTTCGCAGACCAGCATGAGTAAGTAGGGACAGCTATGCAGCGAATGACTTGGGTAGCTCCAGCTTAGATTTGCTTCAACTGAAAGTTGATGCAGCACGGTGGACAATGATCGATCCCCACTGGGCTTGTGGCTACCCACTTTGTTGGTCCAGTTTAGATTGATCCACTCATTTTGGGTGAAAAAGAAGCTTTTTGGCATCTTTGGGGATTTTGCTCAGGTACTGTATTTCAGGTAACTACGGTTAGGGCACAGAGGATCATTAGGTTTCACATACTGGATCTGCACTGGTGCAGATCAGGCAGTGAAAGAGCTGTCAGATCACTGCAGCCAATCCACTGTAGCAAATGCATTCCCTGATTTGTTGAAAATGCAGAGTGGAATGCACCTGTGCAGGCGTTTTTGCAGGCGTGTGAAAATGCTGCTTTGCCTGCACCGATGTCACACCCATTCACTAACTCCTCCACCAGAAATGGCCCTAGAAAATGGAAGGCTATCAGGATTGCTGTGCAGCCACAGCGTGTAAAGAGAATGTGGCAGTACAATCGAATGGAGCAAGCCAATTCAAGATGGCAACAAGCCAGGTAAGCTGTAATGTAAAATGGGCCATTAGGTGTTTCATAAATGGATCCTCTAAGGCTTAGAGTCTAAGCTTTTCTTTGAGGCCTTATCATTTTACTTTGCTCACTGAATGCAAACATTATGTACCATAGTCCGTTTCCATCACTTTTAATTTTGAAACTGTTTGAGTTTAAAGAGCATATTTTCACTTCTAATAAAAGACAACTTTTATTTATTGTGTCTTAGTGACTGCTTTCTTATAATATTTGTGCAGTGAAACAAGTGGGGTTTCACCTGTGTTTTTCCACTTCTAGTTTGGAGATGTGGCATTTAAATGTCTCAGTTTGTCAAAGTCTGTTTGTGATTTGCAATTAATGTTCGCTGTTGTCTCCGCCTTCTTTCTGGTATAATGTTATAATGGCCACAAAAACATTATTGGCAGTAAAGTCTCTGCCCAAAATTATACTGATGTTTCTGTTAACTTCAAGAGTGTTTAAACAGCTAGTTATTGCTGCTGTCAAACAGCGGTATCTGCTCACGCTGTACTGCTAGCTGTAGGAGTTTTGAGCGGTAAACTTTCATCGGACCCAGGAGGGAACTCCAGCTTGCCTGTAGGAAAGGATGATGATTGAATGGATCCATCTAGCAATAGAATCTTTAGAAGCCTTTTCCCCATATTTTGCCCACCACGGGGACCAGAAGGCCTGAAGTCCAGTGAACGCGCTCAGTTCTTTTGAGGGATAGCTTCAGGGCATGCCTAGGATCCAGAGCATGCCACTCTGCCTTCCTTGTCATTCTCTGGGCTAGGACAGAAGGAAGAGAGGACCAGTTTCTGATTGCAGTGGAAGGCAGAGATGACCTTGACAAGAAGCCTGCATCTGTCCATAGTACTACTGAATCCTGATGAAAAACTATACAAGGTTCCTTGGAAGAGCACCCCAAGCTCACTCATTCTTCTGGCTGATGTGATAGCAATGAGAAAGTGATCTTCTCCATAAGATGGAGAAGGACACCTCTCCAGCAGTTCGAAAGATGCTCTGGTAAGAGCCACGAGAACTGAGGCACAACAGACTTCACTGCTGAACATTTCAGGGTAGGTGCTCACAAGAATCATTTGATGTGAGGGCGTGGCCCCGTGACTCCCAGGTTGCCAGCACAAGCAGTGCTCCCACAGCTAAGACCTGAACCTTAAAGTTGCCGGCTGTAGACTCATTCTGAAACCCTCCTTGAGAAACTGAAGGAGGATTGGTAATGAAACCATATGATTGCCCAAGTACTTAGATTGGAGCCAGAATAAAGCGTTCACCCAATTCTACAGTATTCCTTTAAGAAGACTGGCCTACAGTGGATAGTACTAGTAGTAGAGTTTATTTATATGGGGCACCCTTCCCCACTGACTCAGGGTGCCTTACAGCAAAATACAAAAATAAAAAAAACTTTACAAGACAGTCAACATAAGATACAGAAAATTTCCACAGACCCACTAAAAATCTAAAACAGACTAATATCTGAACTGTCCAATGGTCATCATTTCAATTACCTCTGTTGAATACACTAGGTCTTTGACAGTTTCTCAGTCAATCTCAAGCTGAGAGGGACATACTGCATAGATCTGGATGCAGTATGGTACCTTTGTGAAGAAGATCAGGACTAATTTGAAATATGAGTGTGGATCCTGTGCCCGTGTACTAGATGGGATGAACCACGGCTGATGGGGCCACTGCAGACACACTATGGTCAACTCTGCTTTGTCCTGTGCCACTTTGTGTAGAACTGTAGCCGTAACAGAAATGGGAAGGAAGGCATACAGAAGATCGATTGACCCCAGTGGAGGGAGATGGTGTCTTGAGCCAGAGTTTGCTCATACCTTGCAAGGGAACAAAACTGCTGAACCTTGGTGTTTCATCTGGAGGTGAAGAGATCCACCTCAGTGGATCCCCACCAGAGGGTGAGGAGCTGAATGGCACTGTCCTGCAGTTCCTATTCTCCTGGCAGAATGGTCCTGCGACTAAGCAAGTCCGCTTTTATGTTGTCCTGACCGAGATGTATGCTGCAGCCAGACTTGAGAGGTGACATTTGGCCCAGTGTAGTAAAAGCAAAGTCTCCTTCAGCATACCGGTGCTTCTTGTGCCCCTTTGGCGGTTGATGTACACTACTGTAGGCGGTGAGGATCATGACCTACGAAGATATGAAAGGGCCCATAGAAGGCCAAATTGGTCTATCGAGTCTGCTCATTAGTAAGGAAGTGTCCCTGGCTTACGCCATTGACCCTGCAACCCCTCCTTTCAATCCCTCCTCCATAATTTCCCCCCACCACCCTATCCGTTAAAAAATTTTCCAAACATCCCTTCTAAACCTCCCCTCCCCATCAACTTCAAACTGTGCCCCCTTGAGGTTCTATTGTTACTTAGCTTAAAGAGACCTTCCCTGTTCACACAGTTTATTCCGTTCAGGTATATAAAGGTCTCCATCATATCACCACCTCTCTCCTCTCTTCCAGGAGTACATTCTCAGGGCTCCAAGCGTAAGATTTCCCTTGTTGTCCCGTGATCATCCTGGTTGCTCTCCTTTGTACTTTTTCGAACAAGCTGATGTCCTTATTATATGGGCTCCAGAACTTTACCCTATATTCTAAGAGCAGTCTCACCAATGACCTGTATAAGGGCAGTATGACCTCACTCCACCTACTGCTGAATTCCTGGCTATACACCCCAACATTCTGTTTGCCTTTGCTGCTGCCTTTTTTTTTTTTGCATTGTGAAGTGCTACAGATCACTGATAATCACCACCCCAGATCCTTTTCTTCTTCTGTTGCTGCTATCTGGACACATCCCCCACCCGGTAATACTTGACCCTAGGACTTCTGGCTCCAATATGCATCACTCTGCATTTCCTGGCATTGAAGCCAAGTTGCCAGAACCCTGACCATCTCTCAAGTTTCCTAAGGTCTTCCTTTGGTCCTGTATCCCTTCAGTTGTGTCCACCCTTTCACAGAGTTTGGTGTCATTGCAAACATACACATCTTTCCTTAATTATTTATTTAGTTATTTAAAAGTTGATAAGTTGATAAAGTTGAGAGGTAGAAGACTTGGTTTGCTGGCCAAGGCACCTAGCTTCACCTGAGCTCTTTCCTTCTAAGACTGCTTGAAAGGCAGAGTGAGAAACTTACCAGAGCAAGGGAGAAGGATTAAGACTTAGTTTGGCTAAGCAGATTTACTGTGTGGTGGTGTTTTTTATTTTTACTCACAGGGATTGCTACTGTTTGTTGCTAACATTTCATTGCTTTATTTTTCTCTGATTCAAATTGTTGTTGCTGGTATACCTTCTTCTGCATTATTACAAGGTGTGCCTACAGGTGTGTGCTAACAGATTACTGCTGTAATCTTCTGATCCAAATTGTCTTTGCAAGGTATATCTTCTGTTACTGCTTTATTTTTCTCTGGAGCAAAGTGTTTCTTACAGGGTATATCTTCTCTGAAATTATTACAGGTGGTGCTTTACAGGTTTTACAGTTTTATCTAACATTAGGATAAGCTTTCAGGGTTACTGCATTTGTTGTTGACTGATTGTTTCTGCTCTTACCTCCTTGTTCTTTCGTCCGTGGTTCTTCTTTTAGGCGGGGAAGGGCCCAGCCACCCACCCCATCCCCAACCACCCGCTACCTCCTTTCATAGGGTACCACAGTTGTGACATTTCCTGTGGCAGAGCAGGAAGGGCGGATCAGTGGGGCCTCCACAAGGTGATCTCATTTACAGGGCACTAGTAATTTAACTTGTTATAACAAGTTAAACAAAGCACAATTAAACCATTACTTGCATTTTTTTCCTTCTAATTACTCTGACTAGGTTACAAACCCAGCAACTTATTTGGAATGGATTTCATTAACTGCAGGTACTGTGGAACAATTTTCAGAAGGACAGTCTTACAGGATTTAGGACACTGTCCTACATGCTGGGCCTTTGGAGATCTTGGGTCTCAGCTCCAGGCAGCATGGGCAGAGATTGCACGCCTCAAATTTCATATTGAAGAGGAAATACATTATAAGAACCACCCGCCATTTCCCCAGCATCCAACAGAAAAACCTCGAGCCGCGAGGGTAGTTGGTCCAGGAGGTTGGCAGGTGGTTAGGAGGAACAAATCAGGTGCCCCATCACTCTGCTCTCCAACACATTACCTCAAAAACCATATAAACACTACAAACAGGTATCTGCCTCTATCTCTGAAATCAAATAAAGAGGCAGAAGACACTGCAGAGCAGGACACTGGCACAGGAGCTAGCACAACAATACTCACCCAAATCAGGAACCAAAACTAAACAAGCACAAAGGAAATCCAAAACACTTTGATCATAGGAGACTCCATGATTCGGGAGTTGATACCCATCTCCAGCCAGGGTGATGGTCAGATGTCTCAAGTACATCAGCATGGAGAGACACTGACCGCATTGCTAAAATTGTTCACAAAGCAGGAGAAAACATTGATGTCCTAGTACACATAGGGACTAATGATCTGCCAGCCGGTCAGTTGTGGAGACCAAGGAACACCTGACTAGGCTGGGTGACAAACTATCATCTATTTAGTCCGGCATCTCCTTCTCTGAGATCTTGCCAGTCTGGGAGAAGGGAGCAGATGGACGGAAGGTCAGAAGAAGGGAGATAGGGAGCTAAACACGTGGCTCAAGGACTGGTGCCAGGAAAGGACACAGATTTGTAGGAACTGGCAACAGTTCTGGGAGCAAGTTCTTTAAATTTGATGGACTGCATCTCACTAAAGAGTCAGTGCATTGGGGCAGAAGTTTGGCGTCTTTGCAGAATATTTAAACTAGCAAATGGGAGGGGTGCAGCACCCCCATCGTGAATGGGAAGAACACCCCTCCCCTCAGCTAGTGGTCAAACAGAATTCAGCGTGTTTGCCGTTCATTTGCATCACCAGGTAAGAAAAAGGTTTGTCTCCCCATACGATGCACAGGGTAATGCCAAACTTCACCCAACAACTAACACACAAAATCTGGCCAATGGAAAATCATGTACACAAATGCTCACAGCCTGGAAATAAGATCCCAGACCTGCAGGCAATAATGTCAGAGGCTAAACTGGACATAGTAGCAATTAGTGAGGCGTGGTTTACCAGTAACCACACTGGGAGACTTCAGTACCTGGCTATGTATTGTTCAGAAGAGACCGAGGTGCAAAAGGGAGGGTGGCCCTGTATGTTAATGAAAATATCAAAGCTACAGAAATTCAGAATACACATAAGGAGCCAGAAGAACTGTGGGTCACCCTGGAAACAGGAAATGGGACAGCCATAAGAACTGGGGTTGTCTACAGGCCCCAGACCGGAGGGAGGACATAGACACATTACTGTTAGAAGATATACAAAACATGACAGCTAAAGGGAGGTTCTGATAATGGGAGACTTCAACATGCCAGATACAGATTGGTCAATACCAGCAGGAACATCTGCCAGAACTAGACTCATAGTGGATTCCCTGCAGGAGGGCCTCAAACAACTGGTACAGCAACCCACAAGAGACAGGGCTATCCTAGATCTAGTACTGACTAACAAAGAAGGGATCACAGATCTCCAGGTAGAAGGTCACGGGGGCCAGTGACCATCACATGGTATGGTTCAATTTGGCTACTACATCTAAATCATCCCATTCCAAAGCAAAATATGGGACTTCAGAGGAGCTGACTTTGATAAGATGGCCAACAGAGTTAAGCTAGCCCTGGCAAAAGAAACACAGGTGAGGAGGTACAGGCAAAGTGGGCAAGCATTAAGGATACAATACTTGAAGCAACATCCCATTGTGTTAGACAGAAAAGGAAGTGCAAAGAAGAAGGAAACCACTTTGGTTCTCAAATACGGTAGCAGAAAGGTCAGAGCCAAAGGCTGGCCTTCAGAAAATATAAGGGAACACAGCGGGATGAAGATAGGAGGCATACCAAACTGCCTAAGGGAAGCAGGTAAGGCAGTAAGGCAGGCAAAGTCCCAAACTGAGAAAACACTAGCACGAACAGTAAAAGAAGGTGACAAGACTTTCTATAGATACATTAGTGAAAGTAGAAAGTCCAGAGGGGTATTGCTAAGCTTAATGGAGAAAAGGGAGCATGTGAGGAGGAGGACCCTGTAAAGGCATCTATCCTAAATAGATACTTTTGCTCAGTATTTACTGAAGAGAAGGTAGGGCAGGGCCCACAGCTCAGCATCATGGACACAGGGGAGGAGGTGAGCACTACTCCCTTCACAAAGAAAGGGTCCTACAAGAGCTTGCTAAGCTCAGGGTGGATAAGGCAATGGGACCCGATGGCACACATCCCAGGGTACTTAAGGAGCTAAAGGAGGAACTAGCAGAGCCATTAGCAGAATTGTTTAGTGAGTCTCTGAGCACGGGAGGTCCCAGAAGACTGGAGAAGGGCTCATGTGATCCCACTCCACAAGAGTGGTAGCAGGGAGGAGGCGGGGAACTACAGACCGGTCAGTCTTACCTCAGTAGTGGGCAAGATTATGGAGGCACTCCTTAAGGAAAGGATAGTGCAACACCTGGAATCCATAGGGGCACAGGATCCAGACAGCATGGGTTTACAAAGGAAGGTCCTGTCAAACTAACCTCATAGATTTCTTTGACTGGGTAACCAGAGTGGTGGACCAAGGGAAGCAGTTGATGTCGCCTACCTTGACTTCAGCAAAGCTTTTGACACTGTTCCACATAGAAGATTGATAAATAAGCTAGGTAGGCTCGGGGTGGGTCAGAAGTTGGTCAACTGGGTGGCAAACTGGTTGACTGGCAGAAAACAGAGAGTGGTGGTAAATGGTATACAGTCAGAAGAGATGCAAGTCACAAGTGGGGTACCTCAGGGATCAGTCCTGGGGCCAGTCCTATTCAACATCTTCATTAGTGACCTCAGATGGACTAGAGGGTAAGGCTTGTCTGTTTGCAGATGACACCAAGATCTGCAACAGAGTAGATAATCCAGATGGGGTGGGCAGAATGAGAAGAGATCTGGATAAACTAGCAGAATGGTCAGAAGAGTGGCAACTGGGATTTAATGCAAAAGTGCAAAATCATGCACATGGAAGAGAAACCCTGAAGCCACTTATAGGCTGGGAGGAAGCTGCTAGCAGTCACAAAGGAAGAAAGAGACTTGGGCATCATCATCACTGATGACCTAAAATCATCCAAGCAGACCTCTAAAGCAGTAGGTAAGGCTAGGGGTGTTAGGGTGTATTAGTAGGGGTATCACAAGTCGTAAGAGGGAGGTAATAACCCTCTGTACAACACATTGGTTAGGCCCCATCTGAGTACTGCGCGGCAGTATTGAGGCCACACCTTCACAAGGACATTAACCAAATTGAGGCAGTCCAGAGAAGGGCAACAAAATGGTGCAGGGACTGCATCAGAAGACATATGAGGACAGATTAACGGAGCTCAATATGTATACCCTTGAGCAAAGGAGGAGAGAGGTGATATGATCGAGACATTTAAACACCTTAAGGGCATAAACAAGGTGAAAGAGTCTAACATGTTTAAATATAAGCAAAATAGCAGAACAAGAGGACACAGCATGAGATTAGAGGGAGGCCGATTAAGGGGGAATGTGAGGAAATTCTTTTCACAGAAAGGGTGGTAGATGCATGGAATGGCTTACCACAAGAAGTGGTGGCTATGAATACAGTGCAGGGCTTCAAACAGGCATGGGATAGGCATAAGGGCAATACAAATGACTATGAATAGATAGGTCACTGACAGAGCAAAGGCGATGGCACATTTATAAGGTAGAAAAGAAATGGGCAGACTGGATGGGCCTTCGGTCCTTATCTGCCGTCAACTTCTATGTTTCTATAACCAGGAAGAGCACCAATGAGCTGAGGCTCATTTCAGGTGCGACCCAGGGAAAGGATACATAGGAATAATACTGCATAAATAACACAGGTCAGGTTACAAGGACCCAAAACGGTAGATAACATCCAGATACAGAGATACAAAATAAATAGCACAAAGTTGCATTAATCACGAAAATGGAAATTAAAGCAAATGCATGACACAGTTCCAAGACCCCAAAACTGAGGGAAGCATCCAGAATGCAGGTGACAAATTAAATAAAACACAATATGACCCACAGTTTGACTGCTATTACAAGTACAGGACCTGTATGTAGTAACACAAGGAATATTTGTCTCTGACACTGTAGTCAGAGAAGCAGGGTCCTCAGAGTAGCACAAAGAAACCATCAGGATGAGGGGAGAGTGCGCTTAGAGGTTGAACACTGAGGGGATACTTCATGTAATTAAGGCGGTGAGAGATGGGAACACTGCAAGCACTGAGGATGACGTAGGGAGTCTGAGGAGCCATTTGAGAGAGGAGGAAGAGGAGGCAGCTAGTCAGAGGTCAGAGGGAGTTTGTTCCAGAGGAAGGAAGCGAAGGAGAATGCAGACTGACCAGATGCAGAGTTGGGCGAGGACAGAAAAGGTGCATGGATCTCTATGGCAGAGGGAGTAGTTTGAGGAGATAGCTTGGGAGAGGCGGCAGAGAGGTAGGATGGGAGGTGCCAAACCAAACTTTGCAACAAAGGAGACACAGTGAACCATTCCCCACGAGACAGAAGCGCAAAGGGTAGGGCAGAGTACAGGAGACAGTGGGGGGGCAGTGCGAAGCAGCAGAAAGCATTGGTGGGTAAGTGGGGGCAGTGGCGAAGCTTTAATGCTTTCTTGCTGAGTGTCTAATTGATGACAGAGGATTGAGAGGCTGTGCCATACATACACCATGCTGGCATAATCAAAGACGGAAGGATCATTC
Organism: Neoceratodus forsteri; assembly: GCA_016271365.2. Lineage (NCBI taxonomy): Eukaryota > Metazoa > Chordata > Ceratodontiformes > Ceratodontidae > Neoceratodus > Neoceratodus forsteri. The sequence continues at coordinate 459,052,850 of CM057452.1, forward strand.
TGGATACCAAGTCATTACGGATAGGGAGGTTAAGGCCGTCTTTGTGTCGATAAAGAACAGCCAGTTTGGGGCATAATTTAGTACAGAAGATGTGGGTGGAGAAGTCCAGGTAGTGGTCTAACCAAACCCCAAGTATCTGAAGCCAGGGACATTCTCAAGAGGGCCGTCAAGGTTGTGAAGATGGGAGAGGACTGGAGCTTTCCCAATGTCGTTTATGAAGAGAGATATTGAACAACACTGGCCTAGCACTGAACTCTGTGAGACCAGACTGGTAACCTCCTTGGCACTGGACAACTCACCCCCCACCCTCTGGGTTCTGCCACTTAACCAGCTTTCTACCCACCATGTCATTTTCTCACCAACCCCAAGATCCTTCAGTTTAATGATTAGCCTCCTATGTGGAACAGTATCTAAGGCCTTTCTAAAGTCCAAGTAAATGTCTACTGCCTTGCCCCATCCACCACCCTGGTGACCCAGCTGAAAAAGTCAATCAGGTACATCTGACAGGACCTTCCTCCCACAAAGCTGTGCTATCTCTCGTCCTGGAGACCCTGCTCCTCTATGTACCTTACCAATCACTCCTTGAATATAGTCTCCAGGAGTTTGTACACTATCGATGTCAGACTGACAAGACTATATTTCCCTGGATCATTCCTGGGTCCACCGTTATGAAGAGGCACCACAAGTGCCATTCTCAGTCCTGTGCATCACTCCTGACTCCAGGAATGACTGATTAAAGAGATCCACCAGCAGCCCCACTACCTCATTTAGCTCCTTCAGTATCCTTGGATGAATGCCGTCCAGATCTGGGGACTTGCCCTATTTCAGTGCAAGGAGACCCACCCTCATTCTATCCATCTCTATTACCCTGTCTGTTGCCCCTCCCTCCTCCCTCCCCCAGGGCATACCGCCCATCTTTTCCCTGGTAAAAGACAGAGTAGACATACTTATTGACTACTTTGGCCTTACTCATTTCTTCCTCCACCCGTCCATCCCCTTCCTCAGATTAACTACACTGTCCTTCCTGTCACTCTTCTCACTTATGTAGTGACAGAAAACGCTACTACAGTTTTAATTCCTGCCGCTTTGCAGTTCCTTCTGTGCTTGTATGTGCTGCACCACCTTGCCCACCACTTTTGCTAACCTCAGGTATTCCTCCTTATCCACTTTCAGTCCTCCTGTATCTGCTGTAGGCCGCCTCTCATCTCTCACCGTCCTGGCCACCTCAGAATTGAAACAATCACACAGTAGTGTGGTGTGCATATTATGGAACACATACAAACAGAGGTGAGAAAGTAGTAGTGCTTCAGCTGGGACTTGAACCCAGGCCACACAGAATACCGTTCCGATTACGCTAACCAGCTGCACCACTGAGACAACTGGAACCTGGGCTGTCCTCAAGCACATTACTCTTTCTCAAATGCACAACCCAATGGCAACATAACCTCAGAGTTGAACCAGATGGGTGATTTGGCCTCCAATTTTTCCCCTGACTTAACAGAGTCTGCTGTGGCTGCTAGTATTGCATCCCTGATGATAGCCAAATGTCTGCTCACCCCCATGTCCTCATGATGCCCTCTAGTTGCTTCCTTAGTACCGCCCACATTTTTTCGAAATCCACCTCCTGAAGCCCAGGGTTTTGGTCTTGATAGAGAAGCTTTCCTTCCTATATCCAGACTGAACCACACTGAGCTGTGGTCTCTACCCTTCAAGGGTTCCTTGACCGTCATCTCCTGCACATGCTCCCCATTTGTGAGCACCAGATCAAGGATAGCCCTTCCTGGTGGGCTCCATAACTCCCTGGATCATGAACCTCCTGTATCGCATCCAGGAGCATCGGACTCTTGGTACACACTGTGCCTGGCATACTCCAGTCCATCTTAGGCACATAAAGTCCTCCACCACTACCACTGCTGCTTCCAGCAATTCCTTACATAGTTCCTTGTCCCTTCTTCATCTTGGAGGGTGGCCTGTAGACCACCCTTAACCTTATGTTCTTCCCCTGTTGGTTTGAAGCTGGATCCATAGTAATTCCACTTTCCCCTGATCTCTCTCTTCCGTAATGCATACTATCCCTCTGTGATGTATGCAACCACTCCCACTTGCCTAACACTCTGTCCCTTCTGTACAACTTGTATCTCAGGATCAAGAGGTCCCAGTCACAGTGTGCTGTAGCCCAGGTCTCAGTAACTGCCACCACATCAACCTTCCCTCCAGTAAGGGCCTGCATGTCTGCCATCTTGTTACCAAGACTGCAAGCATTGAATGGCACCACCCTCCACTTGACTCTCAACCTCCTATCTAGTTCCTGTGTCATTCTTGATTTGCTGATTCACTATACTCCGCCCCTCCCCCCATTTCCTACCCGTAAATGCCATCCCTTGACCTTAAGTCCTACCTCCTGCGTGGGAGGGTCCACAGACCTTGTCTCGGGGCATCTGGGTTGGCGACAAAACCTCACCTTTTGGTGAGTAGCTCCTCAGTTGATGATAACAGCAGCTTTACAGGCAGCTGACTCCGTTACTCACCTACACAGTGTCACACTAAACCTTGTTTTCTTGCTGGGCGTGACATAAGTGCGGTCAGGCTGATCTGGTCATTTGGTCGATCCACCACGTTACGTCACTCTTGTGGGCCCCACCCTTGACCCTCCATTTTAAACACATAGCCTGTGGGATGCTCAGTACCACCTAAAACCGAATTCGAGTCTTGCAAACTCCAGGCAGTACTGGGCGTCTCAGGTGTGTGGCGTGTGTGCTCAGGGAGCACAGAAGGACATAGAGCACTAGAATACAGTTCTTACAGCTGCTTTGGACTCCTAGCACCATCCTTGGCTTCCCGCCACACTCTCCGTGGTACTGTGAAAAGCTGAGGCAGTTGAAGACTAAGGCAAGTAAGTTGGAGCATTCTTTGCAAAGACCAACTCCGAGGAGGACAGATTTTCTCCATGAATTCACTACAGGGAATACAAGAGGACAATTGCCATGAAAAGGACAGAGTTCCTATTAAAGGGCTATTTGCTGCAAGGGGAAAAAAAGGCTACTCAGCCGTTTCTAACGTAGATGGAATGAGAAATCCTCCTGGAGCTAAACTGAAACCAAAAGCGGTCTCAAAAATCAAAATGGAGTGGTAAACTCATCAAGAAAAAAAAAAGACAAGATATGCAAAGCTGATCTGGGGGAATCAATCTCTTCAGCAAAATGATAATATCTGACCATGAGAGGTAGCTGCATTCAAGAAGTGGAGGCAGCCATACGTTCAGCTGAATCGATTGGGTAGTTCCAGTACCAGCTCCTTAAACCAGGAATTATGCAATAGGTCTGTCTACAAATGTATCCTCACTGTTAGAATTATTTATTTATTTTAATTATTTAACCAGGAGTGGCACACTAAGCTGAAAACTTGTTTACAGGTGCGACCTGGGAGCACAGAGAAGTTAAGTGACTTGCTCAGGGTCCACAGTATGTAAGTGGGGGCTGTGGGATTCAAACCCAGGTCTCCAGATTTGCAGCTCAGAGCCTTAAACCACTGCGCTATACTGCCTCCCCTACTGTGCTGTAGATCATAAAACCATATCAGCATTTTGCTTACCTTTCAGCTATGATTGAAGGACTAAGAGTTCTGGTCTTCTGAGTATAACATGCATTTGCCATGTGTCAGAAAATGCTCGGCTTCCCACTGTAACTATCCCATCTTTAGCTGCTGCACCCAGCAGGTACCTAAATGATGGAACAGATGGAAACAGAAAAAATGCTTTCAGACTTTACCATAATTTATTTTTCTGTTAGATACAACGTTATCACTGGGAAGTCACAACATATGGTAAGATGCATACTTGCCAGGGACTCTGGCAGAAGCAAAACTGTGGCATCAGACGGAATGCTGGTAACATAAGGACTTCATAGACTCTTACCAATCAGTCTACACTTCTTGCCATGCAGTAAAACAGTATTAGAAAATGACGGACTAGATTCTCTATCCTGATTGGCTTAAACTACCTGCAACCTGGGCATCTATTTTTCAATAGATGCCCAGTAAAATGAGGCCAGTTCAGTGGCACCTCACTGTACAGCATTCCACAGTGGTGGCCAGCCAGCGTTTCATTGGCTGGATGCACGAACAAAATTTAAAAATGCCAGCCATCTTTTTCTCTCGCCTTGAGAGGCACTCGTGTCTCCCCAGCCCAAACCAAACAGTATTCACCTGCAGCCCCTCCCTGTTTTAAAAAACACACACATCAGTTACAGCTTGCAGTTGAACAGTGACACAACAGCACCACTCTGCCGACCGCGGTGTCCTGCTGTTCAACCATCTCCCGATTGTGGTCTCACACTACCGTGCTGACCGTAAACAGAACCATAGCGATCACTCGTCACAAGTCCCAACAATCACTCAGCCTCCTGTAGAAAAAAAAACCTCACTCACTAGAAAGTGAACATAAATCTTTCTTCTCTCTCCTCATACCTCGGGGTCAAGCGTCACTTTTGCCTTGCTCACACATCACGGTCAAGGTTGCATACTGCATAGATACGTCAGACCAGGGAAAAAAAAAAATCCTACACCAAGAGAAAAATAAAATTGCCAGAGTCCTACAAATAATGTTCATAACACACTGCCTTTCTACTTCACGAATCAGTGTCTGTGTGACTCTACCTCATTTGGGGGCGACAACATCCACCAGAATGCTGCAGGGAGCAGCGATAGCACCAGGAACACCCTATGGACTATTTTAACAATATTTGGTTCTAGTATCTGTATTAATTTTCACGATCATTTACTATTTTTTTTTACAACTTCATGAAAATTTACACAGTTGGCCATTTCTAAGCGCAATAATACCCTCTAGGGTGGGAATTATTAGGAAATACAAGAGACCTTCAGGAGCTATAAGGCCCTCCGCCGGTGGCGTCGGCCTCATTATGCCCTGGGCAGTCCGTATTTCTTAATAATGCCCACCCTGTCGGTATTATTGCTTACATAACGCCACTAATGCCATTATTATAATATTCAACAACAAAAGTGGAGACCGAACTTGCCTCTCTAAATAGTGCCCCATCTCCATTTTACCACCTCTCTCCAAAACCCTGGAACATACAGTATCTGACCAACTTACTGAGCATTTAGAGAACTACAACCTGCTAAGTACGAGCAGCAGTTTCAGTAAACATCACTCCACCCAAACAGCCCTGATAGACTACACTACACAGATCTATGAGGTTCTGGATAGTGAGCCCATAACTGACTGAGGAGGCGACAGCCAGATTAAGGGCTTCAAGGAAGGCAATCCTTGTGCCAATACAACAGGCCTATACGGACATTTATGACTGATGACTTAGTGGCAATGTGTGACTGGAAGGAGGCTGGAATCAAATGTAAGGCCCAAGTATTTATATGTATGGACCTGTTCTAGAGGAAGAAGAAAGTGGAGAGGCTTGTTAGCTGCGCATTCTTGGCCTTATTCTGTCGGTGGGCAAAGAGCATGGTCTTTGTCTTTTTTTTACACTGATCACAAGTCTTTGGTCTATGAACCAGTTTTCAATCTGGTTAAATGCGTGTTGGAAGGAGGACTGCAATACTGTGGGATCTGGGTGCGAGGCAAAAGAACGTGTCATCCGCGATAGAGTAGTAGGTTGCCGGAGCAGGAATTGGGCAAGATGTTTAGGCAGATGCTGAACAATAGGAGGGCTGAAGATGGAGCCCTGGGAACCCGTGCAGACTGGCGAGGAAGTTGTTTATTTTGACACATTGTGATCTAGCTGTGAGGTAACTGGTAAACCAGGAGATGGGTCCTTGGACAGACCTATGTGGTGGAGTGTGCTTAAGAGTAAGGGGTGGGAGACTGTATCAAAGGCCTTTGACAGGTCAATGAAGACAGCTCCAGCTAGGTGTTTTCTATCCAGGGCACAGTGAATAAAAATAGAGAACTCTGTGAGAGCCGTGTAGTTGTACTGTGCCCAGATCTGAAGCCATGCTGCTCCCTGCAAAGTAGGTTATAAGCAAGCAAGTACTCAGTGAGTTGGGTGGCTATCATTTTAGCGAGGGCTTTCGAGAGTAGTGGGAGAATGGATATGGGACGGTAGTTACTGGGGAGGTGCTGTCACCACTCTTCTGTATTGGGGTGACTGTGGCAGTCTTCTAGGCTGAGGAGACTGCCCCAGAATTAAGGAGGCAGTTAATGAGGTCAGTCAGTGGGGAGAGGACTGTATCTAATACTAGATGTAGGATTCTCATATCAAAAGAATCTTTGCAACAGCAAGAGCCACAGAGTGCTTTAATGAAAAAGGCCTTGCCTCATTCGTAGAGATCACCCGAGATGGAGCGGGGATGCTGGGTGTTAGGGGGCAGGGTTGCAGGAGTGTGGTTGAAGAAGTTATTTGGTAGTACTGCACTAAGGTCTGAGAATGATGAGTTGAAGCAGTTGGCGATGGCCAGCGGTCGGTGGTAGGAACATTTGATGCCTGGTTTAGTTAGTTAGCTACTTATCTTCCAGTAGGTAAAAGTAACTCGCACAGTTTTTATAGAGACGGATTTTCCTTTGAAATTTAGTTGAACGTTCCCTTCCCAGCAAATTCAGTAAGCAACTGATTACAGAAAACAGACTGCTGCAGCCTGAAAAGAACTTAGAATGGCCCTCAGGCCCTGAAGCACTCTGCTTCTAGCTGCATTTCAGTAGCACTATGTCTGCCTGTTATTCCAGAACCAGCTGAGTTGGGTATCTTCCTCTGTTTTTCTTCAAGGTCCAAGATCCTCCTGGGACAGTACTTAACTCCTGCTGTGAGAGACCTTCGCTGTCTCACCCGTCCTCTCACTCCCACCTAAGTCCCCCACTCCCAAGCTACACACCACCTCTGAAAAGCACTTATAGCCCAAAGAGCTTTTTGTTCTTTTGTTTGTTTTTAACAGCTGGATCATGATGGCAGTCCTGATGCGCTTGTAATGAAGTTCTCTCTCCTTGAAGGCGCGCACGACCTATCCATTCTAAGACAACTGGCAAGAATGATGCGCTTTGCAGGGTCCTCCTCACTCACACAGATTGAAGGACGGCGAACTACTCTAATACAGACACCAATTGGTATCTGAGCCTGCAACCCGCCTTCATGAATGACGGATGGACCCCTTCCAACTCGAGTTGGCTGTGCCAATAAAATGAGGACATCTTCAGACTACTATGCTCTTCTGCCTGGGAGAAACAGTCAGCTGACACAGGGAAGAGCAGTTCTGTGCATCTCGTGATCGTGTCCGGTGTCAGCGCCCTGCGCTTTCCTCTGATGCTCCCACCCCTCGAAAAATGGCGTCATGGGCCCTGAAGGTAAAAATAAATAAATAAATAAATAAAAATCCCAAACAAATGAACAGCACTTAAGGAGGAAAACAAACAGAGCTCTGAGTCTGCAGGAATACCTCAGGTGCCCCACTGGGCAGGCACTAACCAGCAGTAGGTGTCCTGAAACACTAGTGCCTGCCCTGGGGCACCTAAAGTATAAGAATTTCGCACCCTGGGTGAAAGAGTTTTGGCTCCATATTGCTGTGACCAGGGTTAGTATACGGGATAGACAGGCCAACAACCTATCAACCTCACCTGCCGTAACAGTTTGAAGGTAGGCGGGGAGTGGGGTGACCATGGGGTGGGTGATGACACTATCTCATCCAGGGACATAAGACCTGCGAAAAAGCAGGTGAGGGCAGTGAGGTCAGAAACCATTTATTAAATGTTCTAACTACCCCATAAATTACAATTGTCACTTTTTGGTAATTAAGAGAGCCAACAATAGCACTTTTAATATTTTGGCAGAATCTCAGTGGGCCTTTAGCAGATGCCAGAAGGCAAACATTATTGTTGGAAAGTGGATTAGCAGAACTGCTAATCCAAAAATAAGTAGTAACCTGCTGGTTTTGAGCAGCAATTTTAAAAATATCATATCAAAACTCATTGTGTCCATTATATATTAATAAAATATTATATAGAGTTTGAATCAATTTAATTTTGCTTTTTACTTTTTCTTACTAGGTCAGAGTCCATAATTAAAAATCGAAAGTCTGTTCCAGTTTATATTGTATGAATAACTTTTGTTCTCTTGCACATCAAATTAAGTCTCCCATCATGACTGCAAATAGCAGGGCACACATTTTTCAGTAAAAAGTATTTTTCTTTTCAAATGAAAAATTGCCAACACCATCATGGATGGATTCACTCCCTGTAGTACAATGACCAGTCTTACCGACACAGCTCGATGCACAACCCCACCCGAGTATCTGGCTTCAATCTAATTTTCAAACTACTGCAGCACATCTATATTTCAGTTTTCTGGGGGTTTCTTCAGGCATCTCAGCCTGGCAGGAATGGTCCTCACTCTGCTGTGCAACTCACTAGCTGCAGACAAGGCTTGCTGGTAGGACGAGCAAACACCAATGCTGTTTTTATGGCTCCGGCATGTTTTCCTGTAAGCCATTACATCCGATACAGATGGAGGGTGGGGTGGAGTGAACTTCAAGGCCAGCAGATATCACAGATGGGATGGGGCAGGGATGGCTGATCATCAAGGCAGGCAGCAGGCAAAAAAAAAAAAAAAACCTTGACTAGCAGTAAAGTTAATCAAAGTGAAAACTGAATTGACAATGCTGGTTCTTGTACATAATTGCGTTGCAAACCCACTTATAGTATATGGTTAGGGTTATTGCTAATAAACAGTTGGCTTTCAAAATGCTGTTGTAGGACAGTTCAAGGTGAAAAGTTGTTGTACTATCGTTCTGACATCACAATCGATAGTACAACTTTTTTATGATTGCCACCGATTGGTGGAAACTCCACTCCTCACAAAAAATTCAAACCTGCCACTAGCGAGCTGTCCAGTGAAGGGTTCAAAACAAGTTTGTACACGGACTGCCTTAGTCAGTTCCCTGTATTCATGCTTTCAATTTGCCCATTTTTTTTTAAATTTAGATCTGCTGTTTACCTTCGTGATTGGGATTGTGAACAGGGGAGCGTCTTCAGGGTCGTTTCGGGAGAGGAGTGTGCTATAGCGAGGACCGGGACAAGCGAGTCTTGATACACAAGGCATGAAACCTTTGTGAAATGAATGTTGTACACATTAGAGGAACCATATACTGTAAAAAAAAAAAATAGTGGATGGTCACTCATCACAACTAAGACAGCGTTCCCATCTCGGGAGTTGATGACATCATGGAGACCTCTCGGCTTGCCTCAGGTCTCTAATGTCATCAACACCGATGGAAACAGTTTTGTTGTGATGGTCGCCATCCACTATTCTATATATTTTATGTCTTGTGCCAATAGGGAGGATCTAGACTTCATTCTTGGCTGCGCAGATAGCTTTCTTCCATGCATTTTCTGAGACACCTCTACTGAGTGAAGTCAGACAGTGCTGAGTAGTTTTAAATCTGGACCAGTACTTATCTATGGATTTCATGAGAGCTAGCAGGTCACTATGAAGCCATTTAGTGTTAGTGCCCTAACTCTCCTTTGAATGAAAGGGCATGCTTATCCTGCAGAACAGAGAAAATGGTAATGAAATTAGACAGAACAACTGAAGCATCAGCAGTAAGCAAACTAGAGAACCAATCAATAAGCACAAGGTTGCCATGGAAGGAGCCAGTATCAAACTTGGACAGTTCTCCGAGTAGAATGACTTGGGAGGAGTTTTAGGTGTGGAGACTCTCCAGACACAGTAGGTAGGGGTACAGTCAGAGATAGGTCAGGGGAAGGTTCCAGACATTAGAATCCTCTTGTTCTCTTGACATGACATGACTTGTTAGTCATGACCCAGTCAATGAAAACATGCTGCCATCAAAGGCGAGAGAATGTACTGGGAGGTGAAGTAATCTGTTTAAGGCCAAACCCAGCAAGAAGTTCAGACTGATTACATTTTTTCCCCAGCCAGTCCAGGTTAAGGTCGTCCCATAACCAACACTTCACTGAAACCAGTCTTTGACTAATATCATCTAGTAGACAGGATAAACAACTGTGGCCATGAGCGGGGGAATTAAAGCACAGACCAAGTGAATTTCTTTGATATTACCCAAAAGGAGCAGTGAGTGCAGGAACTCACAGGCTGGGGAAGACGGATGCAAATTAAAGCCTGGGAGAGAACAGGCAATCAGGTATCAAGTAATGTTTCAGTCAGGACTGTAGTGTGCTACCCAAAACAGTAAACTCATCTAAAATGGCTAAAAGACTCCTGACATTTAAGTGGGCAATTTAAGGCCTTTTACATTTGACCACACAAAGGTGTCAACACACTGGGAGGCAGAGGGTCCAATTCAGTATCTCCTGCCAGGGCAGTACAAAGTGAGGTTAGCGCGATAGTGAAGAACCACTGGACCCACCGTGGACCTGTAGCGCAACTGCATTTTGAGCATACCAGATGCCTAAGCAAAAAGAATAAAGGTGACATAATGGAACATCACGTGGGCTTGTACTACAGCATCAAGTTGACGTAACACCATGTAAGCCCTACAACAGTCTGTGCGTTAGTCAGTCAGCCATGCTAAAAAAAAAAAAAAAAAGAGAAAGCGTACATCAAGGTCGAAATTTTACTCATAACAAACAGTAATGCAAACATTTACAATGAATGGATTTCAGAATAATAAGTAAAAATAACAGTACTGAGTAATCAACATAAACATCAGGCAATGTACTTACCCATGCACCCCGGATTCTGAAGCATGGGCCTGCAAGACAAGAAAATTAGGGAGGGTAAACAATGGGATGTGATAAGTAATGCTGGACATGTTAACCTGTTTGATAATGTATTGAGATGGGGAGGGCTCGCTGACTCAATTCTATTTTTGTTTTTTTACTGAAACTTTACTTAATCCGAGCACGTTTCTTTGATCTTCCTGATAGTCAGCAATGTGTTCAAACATGTTATTAAAGGCATCTGTGGTTGATCTACCATACCTCTCAAAACACATAAATGAGGAAAGATAAGACGGAACCATGGCAGTTTGTGTGCCGTTCATTTGTTTAAATTGTTTTTGACCCTGGACCAGTACACTTCATTTGCATTAGTATGAACTCCAGTTAGAGGGTCCACAAAGTTAATATAATGATTCACAGTGTAGTGTTCATAATTTTGCCTGGTATATTTGGGATACCATTGTATGCTGCCACATGTCGGAGTATATAACCAAGCCTAACTTTATGTGTTTTGAGATCAAGGGAAACAGGTTGCAGCATCTCGTCTGCCCACAAGAAACATAGAAACATAGACTTTGATGGCAGATAAGGACAGCTTGGCCCACCTAGTCTGCCCATTTCCCTACCTACAGGATAAGCTGCAGATCCTAGTTAACCAACAGCCTATTCTTCCTACCCCCCACCAAGAACTGCCTTATGTCCGTCCCATGCATTCTTGAATTCTCCCACAGTTTTAGACCCCAGCCTCCTCAGGAAGGCTGTTCCATGTGTCCACCACCCTCTCTGTGAAAAATATTTCCTCACACTGCCCCTGAGCCATCCCCCTCTATCTTCAAATTGTGTCTCCTTTTCTTGCTCACCTCTTTTTCTGAAATATGCTACCCTCTTGGACTTTGTTAATACCACTGAGGTACTAAAAGTTTCTATCATGTCCCCTTTCTTCAAGGGTATACATGTTAAGCTCCTTTAGTCTCTCCTCGTGGGACTTCTCTTGCAGACCCTGCACCATTTTAGTTGCTCTCCTATGGACTGCCTCTATCCTGTCTATGTCCTTGCAGAGATGGGGTCTCCAGAACTGGACGCAGTACTCCGGATGGTGTCTCATCAACTGTCTGTACAGAGGGATAACAACTTCCTGTTTTCTGCTGGCGTGCCTCTCCTATACATCCCAGTATCCCCCAGCCCTCCCTACTGCCTTCTCACATTGCTTGCAACCTTAAGGTCATCTGATATGATTACCCCAGGTCCCTTTCCATTTTTTGTTGTTACTACCTCCCTCCCCCACTGTGTAATCTTCCCTGTTTTGTTTCCCCAAGTGCATTATTTTACACTTCTTTGCACTGAATCCAAGCTGCCATACTTCTGACCATTCCTCCAAACTTGCCATGTCCCTTTTCATCCTTTCCATGCCTCCTTGTGTATCAGCCCTGTTGCATATCTTTGTGCCATCTACAAAGAGACATACTTTTCTTTCCAGTCCCTCTGCAATGTCACTGATTAAGACATTAAAAGGACTGGACCCAGTACTGAACCCACGGTACCCCACTAGTAACTCCTCTTACTTCAGAGTAGACTTCATTTACAATTACCTTCTGTGTCCTGTTGTCCAGCCAATGTTTTACCCAGGCTACCACTCTGGGACCCAGTCCCAGGCTGGTCAATTTGATTATTAATCCTTTGTGTGGGACTGTGTCAAATGCCTTGCTAAAGTCTAGGTAGGCTATGTCACAGCCCCTCCTTGATCTACTACTTAGTTACCCAGTCAAAAAATCAATTAGATTAGTCTGACATGACCTTCCTGTGAACACATGCTGCCTTGGGTCCTGTGCCCCACTAGCCTCTAGGTACTCAACAATTCTTTCCTTCAGAAGTGATTCCATAACTTTCCCTACCACAGAGGTCAAACTGACAGGTCTGTAGTTTCCTGCCTCTGTCTTGCTCCCACTTTTGTGAAGGGGAATCACATCCACCTTCCTCCAGTCCTCGGTACCACATCATCCTCCCATGATTTATTAAAAGGATAGTCAGTGGTGTCACTAGTTCTCCCTTAATTCTTTTAAAATTCTTGGGTGAATTCCGTCAGGTCCCATTGCTTTGTCCACCTTCAGTTTTAGAAGTTCTTTCAGAATCCTTTCTTCTGTGAAAGGACTGGGATCGACCCCCTATCCAGAGTGCTTCTGTTAATTGGATTAGGCACTTCCCCTCCTCTTTGTGAATACTGAGCAGAAGTATTTGTTCAGTATCCCGCCTTTCACTGTCCCTCTCTGCCCACCCACCATCCATTCTATTCAGTCTCACTATTCCTCCCTTTGTCTTTCTATGTTCCCTGATGTACCTATGAAAGGTTCCCCCCCAACCAAGTTGGCCATCTTTTCCTCAGTTTGGGCCTTTGCTATTCTGACTTCCTCCCTGCTTCCTTCTGTCTTAACCGGTCAGTTCTCTGTCCTCCTCCTTCTGTGTTTTCTCATACTTCCTATATGCTATCTTTTCTCCTAACATTCACAGCACCTCTTTTAAGAACCATAGTGTTTTTTCTTTCATTTTGGTTTTAACTGCTTCACACAAGGCTTGCTGCCTCTGTGATGGCAGTTTGATGTTCCCATTTTGCTCCACCCTCCTTCTAGCCTGTTTGCTAGTGCTTTCTAAGGCACTCTCCCATCTTGCCAAAGTCAGCCCTCCTGAAGCCCAGTACCCTCACTTTTGTATGGCTTGACTCTGCAGCCGGAGTTTATCGTGAACCACACTGTTTAGTGGTCACTTGTTCCCAGATGGCTACCCACTTCTAGATCAGAGATCCTCTCGCTGTCTCCATTTGAAGTACGAGGGCTAAGATTGCTCCTCATGAGTGGGTTCAAAACTAGCTGTCTGAGGCATGCCACAAAATTTAGGATGCCTATATGTCTCTCCATCGTACATGCCAAAAACCCAGTTTTCAGGATTTTTGACATTCCAGCCCTGTTGTATTTTGCTTTACCATCACACTTTCATCAATCTGCACTATCTTCCGACACCACCCAGCTCTCTGTTTCTTTCAGTAATTTCCAGCTGCAGATATCACGCAAGAACTGATACCAGTCAATTGCGATTATTATCATCATCATCATCATCATCAATCACAAGTTGCTCAGTGGCCACATTCTTAGAACACCAGTAAAAACCAACATAATTTTTGAATTGGTATTTTAGATTTGGCAAAATAGGTCTCTTGAGCACACTAAGTTTAGCTCTGCCCTGCCTTTTCCTACATCTCCAAAGACATCCGATTGTGCCGCTGTGGTGACATGAATCAATAGCATATCTGCACCACATTTTCTACACTTTTGCTCCCTTGGTATAATACTCCTTCCTGAAGAAATCTGAAGATATTTGCCACTGATGAGCAAATTGCCATTACTGTAATAAGATTAACCGGATCCATTTTTAACTACATTCAATTAAGAAATATGTACGCTATTTAAAACCATTAGAATCAGCAACAACAATAAGATTAGAGAAGGTGAAGTCTCTAGATGGGGTATTTGGGGGTTTAAAAACATTAGATGTGGGAGGCAAACAAAAGCAGCCTGCAATGTTAACAAGGTAGAAGAAATAATCAGTGACAAGATGCAAGTCCCAGGAGTAGAGGCAACTTAGGCCACAGGGCAGAGTACAAAACAGAAAAATGTCTGCACAAAGACCCAGAGTAAAGGTCCAGAACAAAGAAACCTAGCTGGTACAACAAGGAAGTGGCAGCAAATGTGAGGGAGAAAAGGGCAGCCTATCAGAGGCACATGAGTACGAGAAGGGAAGAGGACAGGAAAATTTATGCAGGGAAATCCAAGGAGGCAGGAGAGTGACCAGAGCCACTAAAGTAAGTAAGTAATATTTTAATTATATTTTGGCACCCAATCCCGGAGGCTCTGGGTTCCATTACAGTTAAGGCAAGGTCTGGACAGTACAAACAATATTCATGTAATTACTGAAAACTAAATATATATAAAATCAGTTATCATAAAATGCCTTCCTAAAAGATAGGTTTTCAAGCCCCTTTAAATGCCTCCACCGTTGGGGCCTCCCTTAAAGATCTTGGCAGTGAATCCCAGAGGGCTGGTCTGGCCACCTCGAAGAGCAATCTCCCAAGGTTTTCAGCCTGGCCCTCGGAATCACCAGGGGCCTTCACTGGAGCAGTGGAGGAATGTACCGGGATGGCTGGAGATAGGAGGTCAGAAAGGTAATCACAGCACAGGCCATATAGGGCCTTGTAGGTGAGCAAGCCCACTTTAAAGATGATCCTCCACCCGACAGGTAGCCAGTGCAGATCCTGCAGGAATGAGGTCACATGGTAGTAAAGCTGCAAAGAAACTAAGATTAGCAAAAGGGATCAGGGAAGGTCAAAAGGACATCTTCAAATATATAAAAGGGAGAAGCAGCAGCAGTAAGGAGGTTGTTAGAATCAAGAAGAAGGGGGATGTGCAGAAAATAGAGAATAGCAGGCAAAGGTGCTAAATGAGTACTTCAGTCCGACTTCACTAGGAAAAGGACGGACCAATGCTTCAGGGAAGACTGGGGTACACATAGGAGGAGATGAGCTGGATAAGGTAATCAATGAGAACAGGGTCTTAGAAGGTCTCAGGACCCTTTGACTGGACAAGGCACCTGGCCCGGATGGCGTACACCCGAGGGTCATAAGGAAACAGATGGGGTACTGGTGCCCCCCAGCAGACCTGTTTAGCACTTCACTGGTGACAGGATGTGCCTCGGGACTGGAGAATGGCACATGTGGTGGCACTCCACAGAGTGGGCCCAGAGATGAACCTGAGGAGTACAGGCCAGTCAACCTAACCTCCATCGTAGGCAAGTTAATGGAGACCCTTCAAAAGAAAGGCTGATAAACTTTCTGAGGTTGACAGTCTCTGAGACACTAGGCAGCATGGGTTTGTCTGGGGAGATCCTGTCAGACAAATATAAGAAGACTTCGACTGGGTCACCAGGTCAGTGGACAAAGATCAGGCGGTGGATGTCCTATACCTGGACTTCAGTAAAGTCTTCGACTCTGGTACCATGAAAGGCTGCTCAGCAAGCTGGATAATCTGGGAGTCAGGACAAGCTGTGGGGGTGGTAAGAAGCTGGCTGCAAGATACAAACCAGTTGGTGATTGGGGATTATCAAGCCTAGGCCTGTGAACGGGGGGTCCCACAGGGCTCGGTACTTGGACCTGTGCTATTCAACATCTTTATTGAGAACACAGTGGAGGGGTCAGTGGTAAAATCTGTCGGTCTTAAGATGATACTAAGCTCTGTGGGATGGTGAACATGGAGGAGAGGAGACAGGAACTCGGGAGGACCTGGCCAGGCTAGAGAGGTGATCTGGCATCTGGCAGTCGGGTTTCAATGCCAAGAAATGCGGGCCACACACCTGGGGCTAGGACCCGAGGGCTAGGTACTATCTGAAGGGGAAGCAGGTGTCCAGCACAAAGGAAGAAAAGGATCTGGGTGTGATAGCCAGGGCGATATGAAGCACTCTGCGCAGTGCTGAAAGTGGCAGCAAAAGCAAATAAAATACTAGGATGCATGTAGAGGAATCACCTCCAGGAAGGAAGAGTTCATTCTGCCCTTGTACAGGTCATTGGTGAGGCTGCATCTGGAGTACTATTCGCAGTACAGCGCCCAGATTTGAAGGACATCCAACTGCTGGAAGGGGTCCAGTGAAGGGCAATCAAATTGATCCATGGCATGAGGGAGAAACCATATGAGGAGAGGTTGAGGACTCAATATGTACTCCCTGGAGGACAGAAAGGGGAGGGGAGATATGATTGGAGACCTTCAAGTAACTAAAAGGTATAAACAAGGTTGGGCGGAGGGCATCTTCAATTAAAAGGAGGAATAAGGGGGTACATAGGCTGGAAACTCATTGGGGGTAGATTCAAAATGAGGAGGCACTTTTCACGGAGAGGGTGGGGTCAAAATGGAATGAGCTACCAGAAGAGATGATATCCTTGAACACAGTGGGAAGTTTTAAAAGGGGTGGGACAGGGTAAAGGAAGGTTGCTACGGGAGGAAGGATGGGTAGAAACAGTGAGGAAGGAGGAGGATAAATGTTTGTATGCAGCAGTACCATATCTTACACACTTAGTTTTTGTCAAAGCAAAGTGGCAACTTGCACAGACCTTCTACAATGAAGCCATTAGGGTGAAAAAAGCAGGCTTACTCATTTAAAATTTTAAAACATCAAGTAACACGTTCCGGAAGGCAACTCAGGCGATCTGAGTACTACTGCTACCAGTTATACATGTGCGGAGGCTGTGACAGATATTATATATTAGCCCCATACATGTAAAACTGGTAGCAAAGAACTATTTTCACTGTCCGGAGGACCCCACCCCACCAAAATGTCACTGTTCATATATCTAGCGGTGCTGTATCCCTGTCCCCTACTTCATATCATGTGCTATTTCTAGGGATGGGGCTGCAGTGCCTAGTACCCTCGGCTTGTATTCAGAAGTTAGAGCCAGGCATATAACTGTAAGCTGCTCTTTCATTATTTAAAAAATAAAATAAAATTAGCTCCTTGGGCAGGCAATTCCTTGGTACGAGTTTTATTTTATTTAGATTTTGTTGACCAGCTAAGTGCACTAGACAAATCCTGCCTATTTTCAGGCACGACCGGAGTACAGATGAATGGCAACTGACCTTGAACCAGATTAAGCTGTTGGTGGTATTTTAGTGAGCTCCGCCCAAGACCTCAGATCATGTCAGCTGCTCAACAGTTATGACTGAATTTAAAAGTACTGCTTGTAGAAAGAAAGAACAGGTTATTCACCTGTAACAGTAGTTCTAGGAGTGGAATAATATGTTGTTCATCCACACTGTTTGGCATGTCCTTTCCTTTAAGAATCTTGCCAGAAGGTCTTAAGCTGGCTCCTCCCACCCACCTGGGTGGTATATCCCTCGGCTCCACCCCTTGATGCCAGGATCTTGCCCGCCAGCGGAGGGTCGCGTCAAGCCGGAGGTTGCGGGTTCTGTGATAAACATATACCACTCCTAGAACCAGTGTTACAGTTGAGTAACCTGTTCTTCTAGGATCATGGCTATGTTGTTGTATCCACAATGTTTGGCAGACTCCTAGCAGTTCTCCAGGAGGAGGGAGATAAGACGACACCGCCCACTTAGTAAATAGAGATTGGAGAACTGAGACCCAAAACCAGCATCCCGGCGTGACTCTAGGTCGATGAGGTAATGGGAAATGAAGGTGTTTGCTGACTTCCAGGTAGCAGCCCTGCAGATATCCTGGATAGGGACATCCCTAGAAGCAGCCACCAACGCAGTAGTATGGTGGGTGGAATGAGCTCTTATCCCTATGGGAGGCTCTTTGCCAGCCATCCAGTAGCAGAGATCAATGCAGGATGTTATCCATCTGCCAACTGTCCGCTTTGCTGCAGGTCTGGCAGTGCGGCTTCAACATAAGTGATAAACAGCTGGCGAACCGCTCCCGAATTCCAGCAGTGCGCTCTCTGTAATGAGAGGCGCTCGTCTTATGTCCAAGGTATGGAGCCTGTACTCAGCCTCCAGGTGTAACTGGGGTAGCACACCGACAGAGTCAACATCTGGTTGAGGTGAAACTCTGACACCACCTTTGGAAGGAATTTCGAGTGAGGGCACAGGACAACATTGTCCCTGTGGAAGACCAGGTAAGGAGACTCGACAGAGAGCACCTGTAGCTTCCCAATCCTTCTGGCTGGCGTGATAGCCACCAGGAAGGCGGTCTTCCACAACAGATACATCTCACACCTATGCATTGGTTCGAATGAGCTTGCCCATGAGCTCTGCCAGTACCAGCAGTAGATCCCAAGGTGGTGGTTCACGCACCAGAGGAAATGTGGTCAAGGCCTTTAAAGAAATGCCAGACCACCTTTTCCTGAGCCACTGTCTGCTGACCGACCCGCACCTGATAAGCAGAGATGGCTGCCAGGTGCACCTTAAGGGTCAGAGACCAAAGACCCCTTAGAGAGAGATCAAAGGTAGTCGAGGATGCTAGCCAACAGACAGGATGAAGGCTCCAAGCCCTTGCACTGACACCAAATGTAGAATCTCTTCCATTTGAAGGCATAGCACCTCTGGTCGACTCCTTCCTAGATACCTCAACAACAGTGAGTACATCTTTGGAGAGACCCAAAGCCTGGAGCCTAGCTACTCAGGAACCAGGCTGTCAGGTGCAGGGACTGAACTCCCTAACTGATTGAGAGCAGGTCTGGCCATGCTGGAAGACACCTAGGTGGCCCTGTGCTGAGCCGGAGGAGATCTGGATACCAGAACTGGCACGGCCAGTCTGGGATTACCAGGATCACCTGCGCCTTGTCCCTCCTGACCTGGAGGAGCACCTTGTGAACCAAGGGAAGTGGAGGAAGGCACAGAAGAGGCCTGGGGTCCATGGCCTTGAAAGGCATCCCCTGCAGAGCCCTGCTGAGGGGCGGGCATGAAACAGCCCCAGCTTTGCGCTCTCCTTAGAAGTAAACAGGTCCACCTGAGGTTTGCCACAGTGGGAGAAAAGACTGTGTACTACCTCCGGGTGGAAAGGCCACTCATGGGACACCTCGCCCACACAGCTGAGGTGTCTGAAAGTTGATTTGAGGCTCCTGCCACATGGACGACTAGGTGATCTGCCTCCAGTCGGCTCATGAAGGTCCAGATGCAAAGCGCTCTGCACAGAGGCCGGGAGTGCGTGCCGCCCGGCTTCTTAAGACGGTACATGGTCGTGGTATTGTCCGTCTGGACCTGCACCATTTGACCCTGAAGGAATGGAGCAAATGCTGTCTGTGCCAGCCGAACTGATCTGAGCTCCAGCAGGTTGACTGGACATTGAGATTCCTCAGGGGTCCAGAGCCCATGGACTCTGACTCCCTGGGAGCACCCAAGCCCATGAGAGGAGGCATCGGTCATCAGAAAGACTATCAGCTCGGGACGGACAAATGGGATCCCTTCCTTCAGGTGTTCTAGGATGGTCCACCATTGGAGAGAGGACCACATCTTCTGGCTCACAGTAACCCGCTGGTTAAAGTGACTGTGTCGCCGAATCCACTGGCTGGCCAGCTCCCACTGGAGGGGCGTGACATGCCACCGCCCATCGGACCATGGCGGTGCAGGCTGCCATGTACCCCAGAAGGCGCAGGGAAGTCCCAGGCAGGGCTCAAGTGCCCAACCAGAAATGATGGGCAAAGTAGCAGAGAACCTCCACCCGACTGTCGGGAATCTGGCTCTGGCTCGGCCCGATGAAGCAGATCACCTGCGAAGTACAAGTTCAACTTGGTCTTGTTGACAAGGAGACCAAGTTCAACACAGATCTGGAGAGCCACATCCTGGATTTCTCCACCTCCTGTATGGAGGGCCCGCTATGAGCCAGTCATCAAGGTAGGGTACACTCCTGACCACCCCGATGCCGCAGTGGCTGCCACCACTGCAATACATTTGGTGAAGACGGGGGGCGTACGATGACAGGCCAAATGGCATGGTTTATAACTCAAAGAGGCTCCCTCTGCTCAGAAGCCGAGAACCTTCAGTGAGACGGACAGATCAGGACATGAAAGAATGTGTTCTGGAGATCAGTGAGCAGAAACATAGAATTTGACGGCAGATAAGGACCGCTTGGCCCACCCAGTCTGCCCATTTCCTACCTACTGGATAAGCTGCAGATCCTAGTTAACCAGCAGCCTACTTCTTCCTACCCCATCCCCAGAACTGCCTTATGACTATCCCATGCATGCTTGAATTGCACCACTGATTTTGACTCCACAACCTCCTTCTTGGAAGGCCGCTCCATGCATCCACAACCCTCTCTGTAAAAATACTTCCTTAAATTACCTCTGAGCCGCCCCTCTATTTTCAAATTGTGCCCTCTTGTTCTTGCACACCTCTTTTTGAAAGATGCTACCCTCTTGGACTTTGTTGATTCCTTGAGGTACTTGAACGTTTCTATCATGTCCCCCTCCCTTCTTTCCTCGAGGCTATACATATTAAGCTCCTAAGTCTCTCTTCATATGTCTTCGGTGCAGACCCTGCACCATTTTAGTGCCCTCCTCTGGACAGCTTCCATCCTGTCTATGTCTTGGGAGATTGGGTCTCCATAACTGCACACAATACTCCAGATGGGGTCTCACCAGCTGTCTGTACAGAGGGATAATAACTTCCTGTTTTCTACTGGTGATGCCTCTCCTATGCATCCCAGTATCCCCCAACCCTCCTTGCTGCCCTCTCACATTGCTTGCCCGTCTTTAGATCATCTGATATGACCACCCCGGTCCCTTTCCATTTTGTTGTTGTTAGTATCTCACCCCCATTGTGTACTCTTCCCTTGGGTTTTTGTTTCCCAGGTGCATTACCTTGCACTTCTTAGCATTGAATCTAAGCTGCCATACATTTGACCATTCCTCTAACCTTGCCAAGTCCTTTCTCATCCTTTTCCACCCCACCTGTGCATCAACTCTGTTGCAGATCTTAGTGTCATCTGCAAAGAGACATATTTTTCCTTCCAGTCCTTCTGCAATGTCGCTTATAAAGACATTGAAGAGGACCGGTCCTAATACTGAACCCTGCGGTACCCACTAGTAACCCTCCTTTCTTCTGAGTGGACTCCATTTACTATTACTCTCTGTGTCCTATTCTCCAGCCAATTCTTTACCCAGGCTGTCACCTTGGGACCCACTCCCATGCTGGCTAACATATTAATCTTTGTGTGGGACTGTGTCAAATGCCTTGCTAAAGTCTAGGTAGGCCATGTCCACAGCCCTCCCTGATCTACTACTTTGGTCACCCAGTCAAAGAAATCTATTAGATTTGTCTGGCATGACCTTCCGCTGTGAATCCATGCTGCCTAGGGTCCTGTGCCCTCTGGCCTCTAGATACTCGACAATTCTTTCCTTTAGAAGTGATTCCATCATTTTCCTATCACTGAGGTTAAACTAACAGGTCTATAGTTTCCTGCTTCTGCCTTGCTCCCACTTTTGTGAAGGGAATCACATCTGCCCTCCTCCAGCCCTCGGGTACCACCCCATCCTCCCATGATTTGTTAAAAGGGTAGTCAGTGGTGTCACTAGTTCTACCCTTAGTTCTTTTAGAATTCTGGGATGAATCCCATCAGGCCCCATTGCTTTGTCCACCTTCAGTTTTAAGAGTTCTTTCAGAACCCTTTGTTCTGTAAATGGGCGGTATCAACTTCTGTATCCAGAGTGTTACTACTGTTTGTTTTATGTACCTCCCTCTTCCTTTGTAAATACTGAGCAAAAATATTTGTTTAGTATCTCTGCCTTTTCACAGTCTCCTCTGCCCACCCTCCTCCCTTTATTAAGCCTCACTATCCTCCCTTGGTCTTCCTTCGCTCCTGATGTACCTATAAAAGGTTTATCCCCTTCTTAACGGAGTTGGCTATCTTTTCCTCGGTTTGGGCCTTTGCTGTTCTGACTGCCTTCCCACCTCCTTCTGCTTTAACTGATACAGTTCTCTGTCCTGCTCCTTCTGCGATTCCTTGTACTTCCTGAATGCTTTCTTTTTCTTGAACTTTCACTGCCACTTCCTTTGAGAACCATAGTGGTTTCTTACATCGTCTTGTTTTTTATTGCTTCACACAAAGGCTCGTTACCTCTGTGATGGCAGTTTTATTATTCCCCATTGTTCTTCCACCTCCTTCCTGCCCATTTGCTAGTCGTCCTTAGGCACTCACCCATTTTGGCAAAGTCAGCCCTCCTAAAGTCCAGTACTTTGTCTTTGTATGCTTGACTCTATTGCTGTGTTTATTGTGAACCATACTGTTCGATGGTCACTAGTTCCCAGATGGCTACCCACTTCTACATCTGTAATCCTCTCACCATCTCCATTTGAGAGAATCAAGTTCAATATTGCTCCTCTCAGTGGGCTCCAGTACTAGTTGTCTAAGGCATGCCCCCTGTAGGGCATCTAGAATAACTGCACTCTTGAGTGGCAGCTGCAACTGCACTCCAGTTAACATCTGGCATATTCAGATCACCCATCAGCAATATCTCCCCTTTTTCTGCCATTCTAAGTATACTTTCTATCATTTCCCTGTCCATTTCCTCCCTGAGAAGGGGTCTGTATAAACCCCACGTGCCGACAGGGTGCCATTGCCTGTCTCCAAATCTCTACTCACAGTGCTTCTTCTCCTCCTCCTGTGTACCTTTTTGTTCTGTTGCTTTTATTCCTTCCCTTATGTAAAGAACTACTCCTCCTCCTCTTTACCCTCCTGTCCCTCCTGTACACAGTGTATCCTGGTATGTTTATGTCCCAGTCATGGTTTTGTGTGTACCATGTTTCTGTGACTGCCATGATATCCAGATGTTCTTCCTCCATCAAGGCCACTAATTCAGGAAGCTTATTGCCAGACTACGGGCATTAGTACTCATTGCTCTCCATTTTTGATGGCTTTACCTTCCAGTGCAGCATCCCCCACTGACCGTTCTACCTCTGTCTTTTTCTCATTTAGTACCCTGTTTTGTAGGGAGAGGCTGGGATTTTCCTGCTGCTTGTCAGTGCCTCCCCTTTGACTAGTTTAAAAAGCTTGTCAATGAAGCATTTAAACCGATTGCTCAAAAGACTTGTTCCTTTCTGGACAGATGCAGACCATCCTGCCAGTATAGGCTGGTGTCCCTCCAGGTGGAACCCCAGTCCCCAGTGAAGCCAAACCCTGTGCTCCACACCATTTTTTCAACCATTCATTAAACTGCATGGTGCCATTACCCTCGCCTCCCCATGCTTTTGATAGGCAGCACCTCTGAGAAGGAAACTGTGTGTGCTACTCGTCTTAGGTCCCTCCCCAACTCTGCAATGTCCTCCTGCACTGCTCTAATCTCATGATGAGCCAAGTCATTTGTCCCTAGGTGGACAATTACGCCAGCTCGAACCCTTTCAGCTGTTCTCGTGATCCTGAGGATGCGCTTCCTGTCCCTCCAAGCCATGGCACCAGGCAGGCACTTACTTCATTTTTCTCATCTCCCCCAGTTCTATACCCCTAATAATTGAGTCCCCACCAGGAGCTGCTTCCTTTCCCTTTGGTGTCCTCTGCCTCCTTTCTGTGGGCCTCCCTTGTGACAGTTATCATCAGTCTTCTCTGTGGGTACACCCATAGGGGAGCTATGCTCCCCAGAATGGTGTATGGATTGTGGAGTGGCACAATTGACTGGGTGTGCCTCTGTTCCACCCTCCTCACCCTCCCTGAGCCCACTGTGGTCCAAACTGCTGTGCTTTCTTCAACCTCCGGAGGTAGTGGTGGTGGCGCTAGTGCCCCTGGATGGGGAGGTTCCCTTTCTACTGTCCAGTGTGGCCTGGGGAAGGTTTCCTTACTACTGTCCAGTGTGGCCTGAAGACGGGCAACTTCCTCCCTCAGGGCAGATAGTTGTCTGCAAACAGGGCAGCATCTCAGCCTCCAGAAAGACTCCCGAAGACTGCTGCCCAAGCCATTACATTGCACTATTCCCCACATGTTTATCTAGTTTTTTTTTTTATTGTATTTGTATTTGTGCTGCATGTGATTTGATTATATAGAAATATATATATATATATATATATATATATATTATACAACGGTATGCTTATATTATCAGTGCAGTGTGCTAGAGAGGATATGACAGTGAAATGCACTTGCACTCGAGAAAATGATGTCAGAACCTCAGGTATAAAGGAACTATTTCCAGGGATGGGTGGGTGAGGGGTGGGAAGGGTTGGCCTAAACTGTGTCCTCACAAAACAATCGACTAAAAGCTCTCACCCACCGCTGCGATGAGTGCCTTCCTGTCAGCAAGATACCCTACACAACAATTTGACAGAGAAAGTACCTGCTAATCAAACAGAGAAAATCCAGACATCCAAGAGAGAGAGAGTTTAGTTACAGATAATTCGTCCAAAATAGTATATTCCACGCAGCTTTCTCAGTTGTTCCCAGCACTCCTGTACACAACCTGGAAGAAGATGGACTTCAATGAACCATGAACCACAAGTTCTGCTTGAGAGATAGTATGATCTTAGACAGAGATACCAATGTGCAAGACCTGAGAAATTGGTACAGGTCATGCGGATCCAGAATGGGGTGCCAGTCCCCTGTCCATTTTGAGACCAGGAAGTACCTAGAAATGAACCCTGGGTTGACAGGGGAATCTACGCACTCTGGCCACTACCTCCTTTGTAGAGGAGTTGGGCGATGTCTCGGACAGCCGACTGAGTGTGCACGGACACCATTTCCTCCCATGGGGTGCGGGCTCAGCTTTAATTCCAGAGGCAGCCCCTGGGTCGACCACTTCCAAAACCCACCTGTCAATTATAACAGCGGACCAGGTGGAAAGGAAGTGGTGGAGCCGGCCCCAGGAGGACCTGAAGCTGGTGCGATGGGTATGGGATGGCAACTCCCAGCAGAAGCCCTGGAGGTAGGCTGTTTAGGTGGTGGTTCCATTCAAATTGGTGAAAAGGACGGTTTCGGCCGAGCCAGGTCTTGACCATCTCCGCAGGTGGAGGGATGTTATGGACCAGCTCCTGAGGAGTTGGTGTCAGCCTGGAGGTGACAGAGTAATGGCGGAGTAGAAGCTGGAGTCGACTTGAGCCAGTCATAATCAGCTGCTGCAACATCAAATCCTTGTAGCGTTAAAGCAACCTCGTCAAAGCCTCTCCTCTTCTGAGGAAGAGGAAGAATAGTGGCGGCACCATTTTTGGAGCACTTATGCACCTTCCTTCAGCCTGTCGGTCAAAGGGGTCGAGACCTCAACTTAGACCGTTGAGGAGATCGACTGGTCACTCGAAGACGCTGGAGAAAACGCGCTCTTCCAGGTCAGGGACGGGACCATGAAGACATTCCCAGCGGGCTGGATCTCCTCCTCCTCAGTGGGTCCAGGCAGGACTGGGGTCCTGAATAAGAGTGGACAGCCTCATCTAGGGACAACAAGGTAGATTAGAATTTTGACCAGATCACTGTCCCGCGTCTTGGCTGACTGGCCTGATGGGGTATTGTAAAGTCAGTGGCGAGACCGCCTTCCACTGAAGTCAAGACAGCGTTTTTAGGATCAAGCTCTCTCACTATTCCAGGAATGTTGTCAGTGAGATGAACCTTCTTTTGCTCTTTATCCTTTTACGGGAACAAGAGATGTGACCAAGGACCCCTCCTTTGGTGGGAGAGACTGACACATCTCCTTAAAGGAGCCTGAGAAGGTGGAGCTCAGATTGAGGGAGGAGGGTCGAAGACCGACACAGAAGAGGACCGATCAGTGTCCCAAGCTGCCTCTTCTTGGAAGGCCTTCATCTGCTCCAGCTGCTCAGCGGACCTCATGATCGTGGACACTGCCCAGGCCTCTTTGGATTGACGGCGGGTTCCGTTTTCGGTCTGCAAAACTACAGTAGGTAGTGAGGGCGATCATCAAAACATCAGGATGGAGCAGCGAACACATTTCGCACACCTGGGTGCGTGATCAGCACCAGGCAATAGACGACGCAGGCATGTGGGCTGGTCCGAGGATCTTCTGCCCGCACGCAGCGGCAGAAACCGGTAAGGACTTATCCTCCATCATGGTCAAAATTAGAGGAATTTGGAGAAACCTCGACTGTGTTAAGTTTTGGTAAATCTGGAGATTTGCTCACCAGGGCATACTGTAACATGTGAGCAATAAGGAGTTAAACCTGAATCTTCCAGCAGAAAGGAAGATCTGGCGTCAAGAGGAGTAGCCAGGGATATTACCTCCGGGTGGGAGGAGACAGCTTAAAGATCTTCTGGCAAGATTCTTAAAGGAAAGGACATGCCAAACAGTGTGACTAGAACAACATATTCATGATCTTACAACAGTATCTTCCTGCCCAAAATACTTTTGGCAGAATAAACAATAACAATTACAAAGAATCAAACTAAGTTGCAGAGCTACTTGAAAAGAGCCGTTGTCCCTTTACCTTGGCACAAGACACGGATTAGTTCGAAGCTTTGAGCTGTGCCACTGAATCCCAGCAGGGGTGCATCTTACCCATATGTTATGATTTGCCAGTGACAACGTGAAGTGCTACCAAAACTGGCTTGACAGGACAAGTGAAGGGTTGCTGCTTACTACGAAGCCCACATAGTTGTCACAAAAGCTTTTTGTATTGTAATTTTCTACACAACAACAATAAGGAACAATGTTTCTTAAAATGTTAGAATACCATCGTAATAAAACATTCTGACAGCCGACCCGCCAGGGCAGCGGTAGCATTACTGCATGCGGCAGACAACCCAGGGCTGAGAGCGATCTCAGGAGTCGGATGGTCGGTCGGGGAGGAGGATCGAGCATCCTAAGGATAGCTCTCCTCCCCGAGGGTGGAGGGTGGGGACAAGATTGGTGCTGGACTGGCCCTGGTGGAAGCTAGAAGAAGACAGCCCGAGCTCGAGCGGTGGGGACATGGCAGACAACGCGCACCATGATGTCAAGCGCACATCACGTCCCGAGGAGAAACCGGAAAAAGGTCCCAGCCACGCTGGATGACTGCCAGCCTCCACAGGCCACCTGAT